>VZSR01000055.1:3625765-3744817 GCA_013398615.1 Brachypodius melanocephalos | reverse complement strand
TTGTTAGATATGCTCATTTGTAAGGTCTATAAATTGCATATGTGATCTATCATGTGTGGGCATTGCAGCATATTCCACCTTGGCAAAATGGTGCACCAGTAAGAATCCTTATTAAAATACTGAGGTAAAAAACCCTTCTCCCTTCACCATGTCTGACTCTCAATTTTGTGAGACCAGAAAAAAGCATCAACAGAAGCACAGCAATAAAACAGATTATATTTCAATGGCCTCTTGATTGTGCAGCTTTCAGCAGCACACCATGGCCTAGGGGTCTGAGTACAGCCATGGATTCTGCACATTCATGGTATGGTAGGTGTCAGGCTGTATCTAAGAGGAAAAGCCCACACAGAATCCCAAAACAATTTAGGTTAGAAAAGACCTTTAAGATCATTGAGTAGATCTGGGCAAGGATAAAAATTTATTGGTCTCAGTGAGACACATGCTCAACTACTACTTCCACTCATAGCTGTACTTTCCACAGCTATACTTCAGGCAAGAGTTTGTGTTATGTAAATTAAATTGCAATCTATAATTACATTCCGAAAGAGGTCATAAAAAGGACTTGAAGTGTTTCAGATCACATAGGGAATCCACTCTTTTTGGTACTTCTATATTAAAGTAATGGGAGCACTAACTTTTTTGGCTGAAAAAGAGTGAGGAATACTGTTTTGACACTTCCCTACCCAATACTATTGCAGGGACCTTGGTACTTGCCAGAGAACACAAAGAGCAGTTAGTCACTGCCTACAAAACCGAATTCAGAATTAAAATTAACAATGGACAAAGGTGTGTCAGGCTTTTAAAGACAAATTTAGCTGCTCCTACTTAGCCCTGAAAACCATTAGGGAATGAAAGGTCAAAGGTCTGCTCAAGGGTACTTAGGTAATTTTTGGTTAAAGCATTTAATCACTTAATGCCATCAGTGTATCTCCATAAACCAATGGCACAAGTGGGATTGATGTGGTTCATGCCCTATCTGGTTGTCTTTAACTCACCAGGCTATCAAAAGTTTATGCTGCTCCAAGGAGGAATCAGTCAAGTTCATGGAAAAGAAACCCACTGAAGATCATTAAATCTGCAGAAATTACATCCAACACAGGATGTTGCTGGAGGAAATTTGGTGACTTGGTACAGCTGCAAATATTAGGGGAAAATATCGTATTTGCCCTGTCCTTATTCATCCAAGGTTGGGTTTGCAAGCTCTCGTTATAAACTCAGCATAGTACAGGAATCCCTGGAAAGATCCTGCTTGGCTGTTCTTCTGTTTCAGAGCTCTGCTAATTATATGGTAAAAGTTCTTGTAGGAAACTAGAGAAAGAGTTTTTCCCCCTACCATCCTTCCATATTGAGAATGAAACTGAGTACGTTTATGAGGAGAATACTGTTAAGGTGCCTGAATATCCTGGATGTTATGGTTGTAAGTTTCTTTCCAGTGTTGTGTCCACAAGATACTCTGGCTACTACTAAGTCAAAGGTATCCAAAAGGTACAAGTTACAGAAATCTCATTCCAAGGGGAATCTTGTGGGGTAATCCAGCAGTGTGACCTCTTAAATGTTTTAATACATCCATCAAGCCCTGAAGCCCAGATAAATGAAATAATCAAGATTGCACAGTTCTCATACATATGAAAATGCATTTCTAATTGTTCAGCAACATCAACAATATGTACTGTAAAAAAACCTAATATTTTGATAATCAATTTTTTTTCTTTGCTGTAGGAAATGGACCACAGGAATAATCGCTTTCTCATGTACTTCTGGTTAATACTTTAAAATCTTCTTTACAGGAGAATGCAGACAAACAGCTTTGGAGGGAGAATTGGGTTACTCTATTAAAACAGTGGAACTTGTAGGTTAAGTAACATTTTCACATGGGATTCTTTTTAAAAGGCCACCCATTTAACCAAGGCCATCTGTCAGCTGTGTCCCTAAGAACCCTAGTGCTGGCTGAAAGATTGTTCCCCAGAAAGAAAAATATGCTGGTGGGAAGTCAGACCCTGATGCAATGTACTGGAGGATAATGCAGCCTTTAGAACAAAAGCAGAGAATGAAACAAAGAGAAATTAAACACATCTGGATCCTTTGCAGAGAAAAGCTGATTTGCTGCTGTTAAGCTTTGGGATCCTCTGTGGCTCAGATTTTGCAGTCTTCTTCCCAGTTCAAAATCGCCAGGACCTTGGAAATGAGGATGTGGGATGCCAAAGCCTGCCTTGTGCAAAGAAAACTGCCACACCAGGCAGCAGCAAATGGATTCCTCCTCGTTCCTATTCCTAATTTCTGATAACGCACTTGTGCCTGTCTCACAGGATTGTCACATGGATCCATTTTGCATGCACCAGTAAAGACCTGTGACGATGGAGAGGACACTGTGCTAACATTGGCGTTGCAAGAGGATTTTCATCAGGATGCAACAAAATTTCCTGTCTCCTACCATCAGGTTTCCCTTCTGCTTTGTGATTTTTTATGTTAAGGATGGAGCAACTGCTCTCAGCTAAGGCAGAACAGGATAAATGCAAACAACAGCAGCATATGCTCTCCTCTTACAACAGACAAAAGAGCTGAGCTTAAAATAGACCTGCCTTGCCACTAGCACTAACAAGGTATTTTATTCTGTCTTAACTGCTTCCTGAGACTGGCAAAGCACCAGAAGAAATCTTATGTTGATACTGGGGCTAGTTCAGTTTATTTTCCTTTGTTATTACAAATAATTGTGCACCAGCACACAGACTGTTAGAAACAGTCTTCTGAACAGCCGTTCTTTTCATGAGCTTTTGGATTGCACCAGACTTGGACCCATAACTTTGAACAGAAACCCAGAAGTCCTGAGCACAGCACCTCTGGGCACCTCTGTTGTGTCATCTGTTACCTTGCATTGCTGAACAGGATTTTATCAAGACATGGAGGGTCCCAGAGATATTTCACTGCTGGATGATTGCATGGGAAGTGATACAGGAGGCTAACAGCTGTACACCTACTGTAAAGCATGCAATTTGAGGGGAAAAACCAGCTTAAACATATCAGAGGAGTCCAGTTATGTTACTTTCTTCCAAACGTGGTATTGTACAAATAAACTATGAGCTCCCCTGCTCATTTGAGTAGGGGGTCAAACACATTTTAAAATCTAACAGTTGTATCGCTTCTTCCCTAAATTGAGCTAGTTATTCCCAAGAAAGAGGAATTTTTGTGGATTATCACTGGCAGCCATTGGTCTGTTCACATAGTATTAGACTGATCTGGAAACAGGTTAAGAGACCTCACATAGCAGATGTGAGCTGCCTTCCTGGGGGAAAGCACTGACACTTTGCCCAGAAATTTACAGGTAAAAACCTCTCTATCATTATTCATTTTCAACCAGCTACTCGACTGAAAGGCCGAGAACAGAGACAATCTTCAATGTCTAAAAGCATTAAATATAGTCCAGAAAGGGAACACACTCTGTCATCACTGCAAATAAGGTGTCATTTAATGCCATAAAAAATTCTTCTGTAGCTTTATAGTGTATCTACTCTGCTGTTCAGGTAATGGAAGTCACTTTGTAACATTGGCATAGGACTTGGGAAGGCATTTCTGCTTCTTGTGATGGAAGTTAGAGGGGAACAATACTTGGAACATCACAGCAATAGTCTGGTAGCCTTGTATCACACCAGGTAAAAGAGCTGTGTGTGGGTATGGGTGGGTACATAACTGCATGTTTATGAGACATTAATAAAATCACAAAGTGAAAGGTCCAGGTATGAAAAATTAATTCATACTTCACCATTTCTGTTTTGGGAATGTCCTATCAATACTATGCATACTACAAACCCAGAAACTGGAAAAACAGGACAGTGAGCCAAAAGGGTGCGTTGAAAGGTGGCTGACAGCATGCAGTTTACCAGATGCACAGAGACAGATAAAGTCTATTCCTTACCTGTTGTGTTTTCTTGAGAATGACATTTGCTGCCGACGATGAAGACGATGATGCTGACTGTGAGAACTGTGTAGCACTGCTGTTGGCCATAGGCAGGTAAGGAACAGAAGTTTCATGACCAGGACCATCTCTTCCAAAAGAGAAATGCACCTGATCACCCAATCCACCTCGCTGACTTCTTATCTTTAGTGTTTTTACCGTTTAGAAACAGCATAGCAGACAAAAGATGCAGGTGAAGCAAGGCATCCCTGAAGAGAGAAGACAGGGACATCCCAGTTCCGATGTCCTCGCCAAGTTCCCCTTGTATTTTGGCAAATCATAAATATTCCCTCAGCTCTACATCCCTGCAGCACCTGCTGTCCTACCAGAAGCACCTTGTTTTCAGCACTGTGGAAGGTAGGGCAGTTTGCTTGGCCAGGCTGCTCTCCTCTGATCCATTGCTGCCTCTCTTTCAGCAAAGGCGCGTTTTTAAATTCTCCATCACCCGCTCGGTAACCTCTTCAACATAGCCTGTGCAGGCAAAGTGATGTCAAACATTTAATCCCCCTTAAATCCCACACAAAACCATACAAAAATCTGCTTTAATGACAAAGGTCTCTAAATTAATCTTGCTTTCTATATATGTGTGTATCTGCTCAAAATCATCTTCTGCACAGATCAAGCTCTTTTGTTAACTGGCTACATTGCCCTGTCTTCCCAACCATTAACATCAATTGTGGCTCTGTCAGCTGCCAGCATTTTGTCAGTATACACACACTTCCTTCTGAACAGAACAATACAAAACAGTACAAGCCCAAACTAAAAATGAACCCCTCTTTTGATATTCACCAATACCAGAAAACACAATTTCCCCCCTCTCCTTTTTCTTCTTCTTTTTACTAAGCTCTGCAGCTATTTAATTCACCCTGAATTTACAAGGTATGTCCATGTCTAAGATTAAGTATCCTTCCACCAACCCTAATTTTATCTTTATTTCATTTAGCCTGCCCTACCTGCTCAGCAGAAGGTTGAATTGCAGAACATTTTATTAACAAAATGCTGCTTAAGCAATAACTTGTACATGGCAGCTAGAAATGATGGTAAGATTTCCTAGGGGCTTAAAACTGGACAATACTGGGGACATGTCTTCTTAGCTGACACAGTCAAATTTATCCTTTTCAAGCCACCAGCAGGTTCAGTCATTATTAAAAGTGATAGCATACATTTATTTTTCTTTATCTAAAGATCAGAGATTTGAGACTGAAGGTTTAGGAAATGGAAATACCCCACACTCCTATCTAACAGGAGGAGTAATTTGGGTCTCCTAGTAAGAGACTTCTTTCTAAGTAAGAGAAACCCAGGAATAAAACCAAGCCCAACACCGCATTTGCTGAGACTCTGAGCACCCCACACTCCCTGGGACAATAATCCTGCCATCTGGGCTTCTGCCGCCTCAGAAGCTCCCTGAGATTTCCAACCAACTTCACCTGGGCCAAGAAATAATTCTCAGGTGCAGGTGATTTCCAGGTGGAGGTTACCAATGGACAGCTAATTCTCAAATTAAATTGAATTGGGTGGCCTGAGATCAAAGGCTCTCAACCCTACCATCCACCTCATTCAGCTGTTTAACAGTTTAATCCTTTCTGTTCAGCAAACTTAGGAAAGACCATTTGCAGCCTGGCCCAGGGATAGTCAGAGAGCGCTCCTGGTGAATTCCCAGGGTGGAGTTTCCAGACATGGTAAACACAAACTGTGGTTAATAAAACCTGTAACAGGTTCATTATTAATTTGCACTATCATATGGTGGGAAATGGAAAATAAAACAATAACTCTAATGAGAATTTATTCCAAGTGGAGTTAAATACAAGTTACTGAGCCAGCCTGGTTAAGTTCCCTAGTGCCACCCAGCCAACATATATCAAAGTATTAGCGCACTGATTAAATTACATGTAAGAAGAAATCCAAGAGCTTTTGGATCCTCTTCTTTCCCTACCCAAGCACAGGCCCAAGAGTGGCATGAAATTAAATAAAAAGCAAACTACACTGCAGGCTGTGTGATATATAAGTTACCACATTTCTGCATGTCTGGCTATCTGCACATCCATCAGAGTTGACTCATTTCCAACCATTTTCCTCAGCTATAAAAGAATATCATTTATGTCCTGCCTTCCCTGCTAATTCTAGTTCCCATTGTTTCCAGATGCTGTGAAGAAAGCCATGGTTTGGATGTTAATGTAATCCTTAGCTGAAACCACTGGCTGTTATCCCCACTAAGCAGGAGACATGGAATGGGGAGAGAGAGGATGTTCTGGGTGCTGAGATTTATCCATCAAGAGCTCTGTAGGGGAAAAGTGGTTACATCATGTCATGCTAATGTAAAAATGTGATGATTTTGTGTGCTGACCTCAAGGAACTCAAAGGAGCCCATTAAAAATTAATAAGTAAAAATTGCTTTGTGGATTTATGTTCCAGCTGGAAAAGGGAATGCTTAGAAGTGCTGCTCCAGAGATCAGGCTTTGCAGAAGGACTGGCATGTCCCTGGCCAAGCTGCACATGGATGTCCCTCCCTCCAGGAGAGGGGAGTCTCTAACACAGGAAATTAGAGGCTGTTTCCACTGAGCTAGCAGCACCCTGCTGCTTTATTACTCCTGGCTGCAGCAGCAACTTTACCACTAAGCTGTGCTGCTGAAAAGGCTGCTCCGTGGAGGATTTCCAAAACACGCTGAATGTTCCTTTCACCATCCCTGATAAAATCAGCTTTAGTCAAACAAACAAAAATATTAAAAGAGAAAAGGCTGCATGCATTGACATATTCCACCACCTTCAGCCATCTAATGTCATAAATATACCTTGGGAGGCTTTGCCTAAGCACACGGAAAATCTAAGCACTACCCCTTTATCCTATGGTGTATTTCCAGAAACAGTCTAGCCCACAGACATGGAGGGGTGCCCTCTCCTGCAGAAGGGAATCAAACACACTTCCACTGATGGGTGTGCAAACAGTGAGGGCAAAACCCACAGCAACAGGGTTTCTTCATGCTAGACCTGTTTTCATTTCCTCTGGGGAAAGGGAGCATTACACAGAGCAGATTATAATATCACTATAAATCACCATTAAGAAAACAGGTTAATCTCCTAAGCATTTGTCAGTAATAAATTCCAAAAAGATTCCTCTTTGGAGAAGAATTAAAAAAAAGATATTACACTTTGCTTCTATTGGGCATGTTGCTGATCAGTTCTTGTATTTAAACACAGAGCATTGTCACTTTGCTATCAGTAACATTATTTCTTTTAAATGATCTGTAGCCTATTAAAAGTTTGCCATGCTTATCTTCCTGGGACAAAACCTGGCACACGGTAGCACTGCATCAGCTCATTGGGACAGTTTGCAAACAAGCAAGCAAGGAAAAAAAGCAAAGGTGAGCACACCACCTGGTTTTCAGAAAATGAGATGCCTTCTTTTAGTCAGCAAAATAAAACATCCCTTCTGGTAACTGCAATCTGCAGCTACAGATCCCTCTCTACCACAGGTCATAGAGCAAAGCAAATTGACAACAGCTACTACAAAAACAAGAACAGAAGAACACCAGGGATGAAGAAATGCTTCAGAGCCTAGGATTTTGCAGAAAATCTGATCCCACCTAAAGGCCATTTTAAACATATGGAGATGAAAGACCACAGCACAGTAGCACTTTTCAATCTGTAAATTAGCTGCAGTGAGAAGAGATACAATGTGGAATGGGGGGTGTAGGTTTACATGGCAAGTATTTTTTAAAACTCCTAATCAGAGAATGAAATAGGAAGAAGAAAACATTAATAAGCCTCCTAAGAGGCACTCACTTCTTACAAACAACCAGCAAATCACAGAAAGCAGATTAACCACATCCATGACTCTGAGAGTGTGAATGCAATACAGCTGCACAGGAAGAGGCAGCATTTTGCTTTTCTATGGTAACAGACTCAGTGCAGAGCACTTGCCATTTATACCATGGTGACTTACAAAATTAATGTTAGAATTAAGGACAGTTTGTCCTGCTTATATTAACACAAATGACAAACCAAGTTTCCATAATTAAGATAGCCATTCATATTTCCCAACAGGATGAAGTAGGAGGAAAGCAGAGACTGGGAATTATGATTCCAGTTTGCAGATCTCAAAACAGTGCAAGTGCCTTTCCTTCTCATTACAGAACAAGCAGCTGTTATTTTTTACCAAGGTGAAGGGCAGTTCATTAAAAAGTAAAGGTCATCTAAACAATTTCCTGAACACAGTTGCTGTATGATATGAGGTCTCCCTGGGTGTCCAAGGTGGTCACAAAACAGGGCATGGGACCTGTACAAAGTTTGCAGCTTTTGAGAGCAGAGCTGGACAGTTTCCACAGAAATGGCCAAAGATTGGAGACCAAGTTCCACTCCTGAGACTCATCCAGTTTCTTTCAGTGTCTCTGTCCACTGCCTATCCATCCAAAGGAGAGTTTTCAAACTGTAGTGTGGGATCCTCACAAGACCATAATCCACCAAAGGCAGGTATATGTTTCCCCATATGAAACAGCCTCTAAATACCAGTCTTGAACAGCTGACTCTGTCTGTCACGAGGGTCTTTCCTGCTTTTCCTTGAATTTACAAAACTCAGGCTTCTCTTTGCTCTGGAACCATTGACTACACACTCTTTTTTTGTACAATCAGACATTTGGTTTAAAAGAGTCAGAAGAAAAACAAAGAAAAACCACACACTTCCCCAAACTCTTTGCATTCCCCATTTCCAGAGCCTCTAAATCAGGGATTCTTTCCTTTTCATGATTCTGCTCTGGAGAGAACAATCACTTAATTAATGTCATCCCTAAATCTCTTTACTTAGCTTCTGCAGCAACAGCCTTGAAAGTAGAACAATCAGTTTTGCTGCCTCTGATTAAGGACCATTTGCATCTTGAGGGTGATCTCTGACAAAACAAGCAGACACATTTTTCCCAGATTTACACTTCTCACAGCCTCAGTGGCAGAAAACTTTGCCTTTCTGAAAAAAGCCTCAGTTTCTAGAGTTTGTTTCTTTATTTCTGTAGGATTTTTTTTTTTTAGATCTTTTTGCTTCTTTCCCAAATCAGGGAGGATCAAGGGACTGACCCTTAAGCCTAAGCAATTCTCAGAAAGTGAGTGTTTGCAGCAGCACAGTGTATCCCTAAGAAGAAGGCTACTTTGCCATATGTATGGCCTCAACACTGTACTTAAATCCCAAAAGCAATATATACTGCATGAGATTATTTTTTTTTTCCCCTGATTTCCTTGGCAGTCTGGCCAACAGCACAGTCTCTCATCAGTGCTTACCAGTCAGATCCTAACTGCTACTTGAAGTTCTTGTGGCTCATTTCCCCCCACAGACCAAAACAAAACAATTCAGCAAGTGTGTTTACTCTTTCTTTGCTGCCAAGCTAATGTGTATTAAGCATTTTCTCCAGCATTTCCTGTTTGCTGTCCAGAAGTCAACAATGTATCTCTGACAGGAACTGATTTATGAAATGTATTGCATCTCTACAAAGCTCCTTTTCTGTCACCAATGAACATGAGGAAGAAAAAAAAATGTTGAATAGTGGGAAAAAAAATGTGCCTTTCAGCTTTGGCACTGCAAACTTTTTCATCTTACAGTGAAAACAGAGACAGATTTATTGATTAAAGTCTGATCTCTACAGGTCGCAAAACAGCTTCGAAAGCCATCAGGCACAACACTCAGTGGCTGTTTTCCAGGCTTTTCTTTCGCATTGATATCTTCCAGAGAAACATATGTTAACATCAAGGAGCAGGTGCTCATTTCAAACTGGGAAGCCAATTTTTACTGCGTGAATTGTAGTCCTAAGTAAATATATATTTAAGTTTACATATATTTGAGATTTACGAGGAGGTAATTGTATTTGGGTTTTCTAAGGCTTTACAACTTCTGTTTTCCTAATGGCTGAAAATAATGTAGTTCTAAATCAATAAACATCTGAACAATTCGCGTTAAAATCATGGAAAAGAGAGAAGCTAAATGATGGGAGAGCAGCAGACAAGGTTGGTTGGAAATTTGCCCACAGAATCACTGAATGGTTTGGGTTGAAAATGACCTTAAAGACAATTTCCTTCCAACCCCCCTGCCATGGGTAGGGACTCCTCCCACTAGAACAGGTTTTCAAAACCCCATCCAACCTAGCCTTGAGCACTTCCAGGGCTGGGGTATCAGCCCACCTTCTCTGGGCAACCTGTTCCAGTGTGGTCCCCGCACTCACAGGGAAGAATTTCTTCCTGAAGCTCTAGCACTTGCCCAAGCTCTTGTGCTCTGTTCACCATTTCCCTGTTAACATAAAGATAATGCCCTACAAATGTCTGGGCTGGGATATACAATACAGGTATGCTGGCTACAGCATGTTCCATCCTTAAAAGATACATAAAGTACAGCTGAGGTCCCCAACAAAATGGAGCACCTGCACTGCAAGATCACCCTGCTGTGATGCCTTCAGTGCAGAAATCCTGATCTGGTAATTGCCTTCTGGTAAAGATGCAGGAGAAGCTGAGGGGAATTCTGGAATGTGTCGACATGGATTTCTGTAAGACAAAAAAAGTCACCCAGAGTAATCCAAGGTGACAGGTCTTTCAGTTCTGCCTCCTCACCCCTGGGTGCCAACAAAGGACTCAAGACAGAAAAACTCTCCTTTTGTCCTGGTTTTGTGGGGAAAAAGCCCCAGAGCTGCTCACTATTTCACAAACCCCTTTGTTGGGCACAAAAATCAAATTCACTAACCTGTGTGCAACACACCAATGAAAGAAACATTGTTGTTTACTTCAGGGCTATACAAGCCTGGCTGCTCCCAGGTATCCCACAAATCAAGCACCCAGACTATCACAACTTTTTAGTATTTATGCATATTAGCAAACAAAGGAATTAGTGTTCACTGGCTACAAGTTACATAGTTCTCTTACTAATGAAAATTCTGACTTCTCTTGGTTAACGATCCTCTCGCTTCCAATGCTAATTAGTCCATATTTCCCATAATTTCTCCAGTCTTTCCCTTCTTTTGGGTCGGTGGTTCCCGAGTGAGTGGTCACGATTCGCCCCTGCCAGGATTACCTTCTATCCAGCTCGAGCTGATTTCAGCACAATTGCTGAGTTGACTCTGTTGGTTTCTTCCTTATCTGGTGGGTTCTGCCAAGTGTCCATGTAAATTCTGCATTCTGTATCCGCTGTCAGGGGCACATCTTTCTTCCCGAGCTTTATTAACCTGCCCCTACATCCCAGAGCATTAAAACACGCCGAGCCCTAAACCTAAACAAGGCAATTCTACCGACAATTAATTTGTCCCTCTAACACCTGCGCATCACTTGGCGCTCGCTGGCCGCTCTGTTCCGCGGATTAAATCTTGTTGATTAGCCTTGCAAATGTACAGAGATCAAACATCAACGACCATCCCTTCTGAAGAAAATTTTTGCATGTTCCTCATTTTGTAACACTGTAAAACAAACAAACAAACAAACAAACACCGTGGCTGGACCGCGGGCGTCTCCACACGGACGCTCCCAGCGGCGCCCTCAGGTCGCCGACATGGCGGCTGCTCCCTGCGAGCGGCCGCGAGATGGCAGCGCCCGCCGTCCCGACCGCGGCCCCGCCGGCAGCCGCGGCTCGGGGCTCCTCCGGGAAGGGAGGGTGAGGGCGGAGGGGACAGCAAGTCTCGCCCGCGGCTCCGGTGGGGAGGGCGGTGAGGGGCGAGAAGGGCTGGGGAAGGGGGGAAGGAGAGAAAATGGCTGCCGCTGGTGGCAGCGCAGGGAGAGCCCGCTGGAGGGGAGCGCGGCCCGAGCAGCGAGCGCACCTGAGGGAGCGCGGCCGCGGGTGGAGGGCGGTGTGGGGCGAAAGGCCAGTGAGCAGCAAGTGTGAGGTGATAAAAAGCGAAGGAGGCAGCAGCAGGGCGAGAAAAAAGTGATTGTGGGGCTGGCCAAGTATCCAAGAGGATCCAAGAGGTTCCCACTTCACGAGTCCGTGTCCAGCAGCGTGCTGTTCGTCACAGGAGCTTCCCTGATGTTCCTTACAGAGACTGACTTCCAGCCCCTCAGCACAGTAATAAAACAGGCTCTGGTGACTGTAATCTTAATTCTTTCAGTAATCCTCGATGTATTTTATGGTGTGAAAGACCACTGGAAGTAATTTAAAATTGAAATAAAGATAGCGGCTTTGTAAAGTGTGACAAGAAGGTGGGGATACCAGTGGAGTTGAGTCGGACTTTCTGGAAATGAAACCACTAGAAAAAGGTGAAGGCGTTCATTCGTAAGAAATGAGCACACATACATACCCCCTCTCCCCAAATAATTCCATATTGGGAATAGCCTGTTTACTTTATGTACACTAGGAATGTTTTAGTTCATAGTACACAGCAGGAGTCTGCTCAGGAATGGTGCTCCTGGCCACAGGCTGAAGCAGCAGCATCCATAGGAGCCTGCAGCTTGTGCTTTGGTTTCATCCTTACTTACTTGAGGTTGCTTGTACTAGAGACCTTACAGATTTTAATCTATTAACTGCAAGAGGTCCCAGTTTCTCTGAGCCCTTGTAATTCACGTTGCAGGTAGGGTGACAGAGGCCCCAGCCTAGATGCTGGGTTGTGCCATCGGGCTCAAGCACATCCTCCACAGTTGTATAACCTGACCCAGACACGGTGTCCTAGTATCCTATGGCCCCAGCCAGGTTACATAAGGTGACACACCATCTGCACTGACATCTGTCACCTGATGCAGGTGGCATCACTCTGCAGCACATGTTAAGAAGGGGAGGAGGGTCCTTACAGCCCTTTTTTTTTTTTTTTTTTTTTTTTTTTTTTCCCCTCCACTTTTAATCTGCTTGCCTTAGCAGAAGGCATTCCTAGCAACTCAGCAATGGCCTTCATCTGTCACCAATACTAGCAGGAGCAATATATACATAAGATATATATGGTGGAAATAAACAGTACAGATTTGCTGATGTGGAAATAACTTGAGGGCAAACATAGCAGGCATTTTGCCCCCTAATTTTGAAAGTTGTCAAGTGCAAAAATTCTCCAGATAAGAAATGCTATTTTGCTTGCCTCCTACTTTGTTAGTCCTGAGTGGTCACATTTAAGATTTTCCACTAGACTCGAAAAGTAAGAGTGAAAAAACAAGAGTAAACAAAGTTTTGTTTTACAGAGAGTGTGGGTCTGCCAAGTATTAAATTACAGCCTGTTCTAGACCCACAGTGTTCAGAAAGGAAGGTGGTAAATTTGCTAGGTGTTCCTGTGGTGGTCACCATAGTGTGTGGACTTAGAGAATATGAAGGGAAAGAAAAATAAATGCTTGGGAAATGCAGAGGTACTCCAGCACCCTGAGATGGCAGGAGTGTGATTAATACTGTTCTGATGGAGGAATGTACCTGCAAACTCCGGCTGAGACATTTCCAGAAATAAGAGCTAACGGAGACTTGACCTTGAGTCCTAGTGAAAAGGCTAATTTTTAAAGGCTTTGTGCCTCTTTTTGAATAAACACTGAATTGATTAAAACTTGTAGCAAAGCCCTGGGTTTCACAGGTTCAGGGATTCGCCACCTAAGAAACCTCTCCTGTATTTGTGAAGTGGATTTTTTTCTTCTGTAACAAAGGAGCTTCTCTCAGCACAACGTGCAGCTGTTATCAATGCTCACCGCTGTGTAACTCACTTGATCAGCCCCGGGCAGCCGGAGATATCTCCCAGCCCCAGGGCAGGCAGAGTCTCCAACACACTCAGAGTTAAAACCAGCAGCCTCAATCCACGACTCCCAGCCCCGCCGGCTTCTCACAAACACACCCCATGAACTTGCACCGATGGATTGATTACTGGGGTGTGGGTGCCTCCCGCCAGTGAGGTGACAGCGAGGGGTTTTATTCATAGGTGTTTGTAGGAAAAAAAAAAAAAATCACACTGCAAACGCGTGTGGTGAGAGCATCCCCCACCGCATCGTGTGAGTCTTTTTCCACTGTACCCCGAGAGCTCTGAGCAAGAGGCAAGAAGCTCAAGGCTCCATTTTGCAATTTGTGAAATGTCAGGGAAAGTAGAAATTGATTCTGATTGTCTCACTGAAAAAAAAAAAAATCTGTCTTTTCTGCCTTTCACAATGCTGTTTCTACCTCTTTGTTTTTCAGGCTGCAGGTCAAGGTGTTCTGCAATAGAGAAATAGAGCAATAGAGCAGTGTAGGGAGTCCAGCATATCACAATTCAACACAACAGAGACAGGGGCAGTTATTAAACCCTGGGCAGCCTGCAGGGCTTTCAGCACTGGGTAAGGAAAGCTGTTTGAAAAGCTGCTTTCTCTCTTGCAGCATTAAGTGAAAATGAGTAATTTGTGGGTTTTAGAGTACTTGTAGTTGAGAGCATTGGGCAAACATTCACTGCTTGGTGTCCATAGAGATTCCAGCTCTTCTGTTGTCAGTTCTCTGATCCTGCAGGATCTTAACTATAGCCCATATAAAACCAGGGAAAAAAAAGACAAATATTAACACAAATATTACTACTACAGCAGGACTGAGAAAGGCAGTTGTATCATTACTGCTAAATACTTTTCCTTACTAAACTCTAGATCAGCTATGCTCTGATATGGAGCCTTATCCATGGGAGGAAAATGTAGGGTTTAGAAAGATTGTACATCACCTAAAGTCAGTCTGAAAGTACAGCTATGTAAATTGAAGTAAAAAGCAGTCATGAAACTTAACATCCACTGGCAATGATTCACACTTTTGTTTACACGTTGAAAATCCTCTTTGCCTTAAAGTTTCTCTTGGGTACATGTGCTTTTTACAAGACAATTTCTCACTTTCATCTTCTGCCCAGAACAGAGCTAAAGTAAAAGCTGTAACTCTCAGCAAACCCTACCAAGCATAGAAAAAGATTAGGTGAGGGTGGTATTATTTACCTTGTCATTGCTGAAAATAATGCATTTTCATTACACTGGAATATCCTACTTTTTAAAGATCTTACACAAGACAAAGGGATGATTTGTACCATGCAGGTAAGAGAATTCAAATTCAAACAGGCACTATAGGTCAAGATTCAACAGTAGTCATGCTGAAGTAAAAGCTCATGAATCATCTCCAGTGTGCCTTACACAGTATCAAAACAAAACATCTTTTCTTTCTTTTTATGAAGACAGAGTAGTTGTTATTTGTGTAAAAATTCAAGAGGAGAAACAAGGGATCATCAAAAATCCATTTTAACCTTTCAAGTGATGGTGGGAGGCTTTAAAACATCCTAAAAGAGCCCAAACAGCGTTTTGACCACTGGCTTTCATTTCACAACAAATGTAAAATTCTACTTTAGCCCAGTGGACTGAGTAATAGACTGTAAGGAAAAAGGGAAGAGAACAAATGCAAACACATTTTGACTAAATAAGTACATACATGCCCAGAAGAATCAAGTACTTGAGGCCAAACCCACTTCCTATTTTCTTTAGTACTGTGTTTTAGAGATAAAACACAATGGCTCACAGTTTTAATTGGAGTGGAAGAAGGCAAGTGATTTTCTTCATGTTCTCAAAGCCTCTTTGTCTTAAAAGTCTTGATAAAAATTAGGCTTTTGAACCCAGGTAAGTTTCAAAAGACTTTAGTCAAGGACCAGCAGCAGATCAAGATCAAAACCAGAAAATACAATTTTCATCAAAAGGAAAAGCCTTTCTGGAGACTGAACTGGGCTGATAGAAGAGGCTGTTCTCTCAGAATTATCTGATATTAAAGGGTTTCCACCATGAAATGAGTTGTTAAATAAACACATCAAAATAACACCTTTTCTATTTGGCTGTAGGGATTAAAAAAAAAAAAAAAAAAAAGAAAAGAAAGGGGTGTGCTACCACAGATATCTACCTGTTCAGCTGTGAAGGCTGATCAGGAGAAATGTATCTCAAAAGCTAAGCTTCTGATGGTTCTCCTGATAAATGGAGGAGTCTGTTTCATTCAGAATTTCCCCCAAATTTAGTCTGGCCTGCAGCCAAGACACAGTTGGTTTCTCTACCAACTTCATGAGATTGCCTGCCAGTTAATAGCACAGCACCTAATGAGCATCGAGGGAATGATTCCCTGGAATTCTTCAGACTCCATGGTCTTGCAAATGCACCAAAACAACTCTTAAACTTCCACAGCAAGCTTTTGGTTCCAGTGGATTTCAGGAGGTGTGGATGGAAACCCTGGGATGTTTCTGTGGTCTCTGTAGGAATCACACTGATTACAAATCTGTTAAAAGACTCATTCTGTTTTTAAATTGCAACGGAATTTTTATGCTGGATATTGCCTGGATCCACATGTCTTTCCCTGTGGGCTGGGGGTGCCCGAGACCACTCAAGTCCATCCAGCAGCATCTCCTCCTCCTCAGAACCTTGCAGGAGTCTCTGGGACAATCCTGTGACCAGACTTGCTGATACAAAGCTGCCATTCAGCTCTTGCTTCAATGCTTGAATCTTAGCAGTCCCCTCTCCTAGTCCCACAGAAGACCATTACTATTGATGAAAATAAGTGTAATAATCAACCCAGCAAGGCTGAGAAAAGCCAGGATGCTTGGACAAAACTCCCAGGAGGGGAATGACAGGAATACTCTGCATCTGGACACCAGGCAGGCAGAAGTGATGAGCCAACACCACAGAATGGTGGATCACCAGCTCAAATGAGGTCACCAGCTCAAATGAGGTCACCAGCTCAAATGCCAGGTACAAGAGTATGGAGAAATTGAGTCCATGTGTGCTTGTACCTGCAATAATTCGGCTGCGTGGGGCTAGGGGAGGCAGACTTCGAGAGGGAAAGAAACATTGTAGCCAAACAGTTGGAATTGGCAGCGCTTTTGCACAGATCACTTTTGAGAACGCTTGAATTCCCTGGTTTGATGAAAGTTTACTTCCCCTTCCCCCCTTCCTTTCTTCTGTGCATTATTGCATCCAACAGCCCTGTCAGCTCCCATGTGAGCGACCATGGGGGGCTGTTGCTCACTGCGGGCCATATGCTTCTGTCAGGTGTTTATTTGCACTAAATAAATTAATTTAAAAAAAAAAAACCAATTGGGCTACCAATCATTCTGTGTATTTGAAAGTCCATGGGAGGCATGGCTGCTCCCCACTGCTAGCTCACTCCTGCAGCCACGGGCTGCCCTGCAGTCGAGGAGCAGGCGGCTCCCAGGCAGGCAGGGAGAAGAGACAAGGCTCACCGGCCAGGCAGATGTGGGACAGGGAGCAGCAGCCTTAAGCTGTGAAGGATGATGCTCTGGAAGTAACACAGCCCCTCAGCAGCTGCAGAAGCACCACTCACTCTAGAGATGTTCCTTTCAGTGCTGAAATGCTGGTGAGAGGAAGGAGAACAGCCAAACTCTGGCATCTCTGCCACTGCCCCTCTCTATTAAAGGATCACAGGACTTTTAAACTTTTGCAATTAAGAGCTTGTGTCTTCTTAGTACCATTATTCTTAGCCACAGTGAGGCAAATGAAGCCTGAAGGTAATGCTTCAGTTTTATCTCTAGTCTTTTTTTAAATGTGCTTTTAATGTCCAGGTTACTTACTGGCAAGTCCGGATGTCCACAAGGCCTTTACACAAAGAAATTCTCTGTCACAAGCAAAAGAGGTGAAGAACTGCTCCTCAGAGAAAAGCTGATGAAAGGGACAGCTATAACATAAAAATCTGGAGGATATCACAGAATAAGATGTTCCCCTTGGAGTGTATCCTTGGTACAAGCCCTGTTGGTGATAGTGTTTGTTTTTTAACGCGTACTTAAATCCTGAAAGGAGTCTTGGTAGCTCTTATTTGATCAATGACGGTCTTATGCCGCAGCATCACCATGAAAAGGAGGCAGAATTTCTACTCCTTCTGAGAAAAACCACAGTTTTCCTGTGTTGTGAAAAGCAGAGGAGGTTCCAGTATCCCACAGTCTGGCCATCCTGGTGTCTATACGTGACAGGATTGTTAGTTATTCTCGAAACCCCTTAGAGCAGTGATCTGCTAGTAATTTGTGATCTGGTAGGTGTTGTTCTCAGCTTTCAGGAGATTCAGCCTTCTACAAAGATGGCAGTTGTGCCAAGAGCTTGGTCTTTGCAGCAGCTTAGGGGAAGGTAATCCATTTTGCACTTAAACTGTCCCTCCACCTTTCCAAGTCCTAATGTTCTCTTTATTATTTTAAATTGCTTCATTTTCTTTGCTTGCAAGTGCTTTATTTCTCTAATCTTGAAAAAATTGCCCTTCCTCACACTCTACCTTTCTGACTTGCAATAAATTAGCTGGTGACTCTAAGACAACAAAATTGATCACACCTACTCAAGCTGTCTCCATTTGTCTCAGGCAAGTTCCTGGGACCTTGTCTTCTCTGACATCTCATGTCCTGGTTTTCCTGCAGTGACTGCTAAGTGAAAGGAGACACTTCTGGTGCTGTTTTACCTGATTGTTCTGCCACTTTCATGAACATTTGCTTCCCTGGCTATTGATGGCTTTTTATCCCATTCACTTTACATCTTGACAAATTTAAACTTCTGCAACTTCCTGTTTGTTTTTTCAGTCAGTATCAGTGCTCCTACTTGCTTCTCATATTTCCCAAGAGGATTTATAGCCATTAACTGTTCTATGACAGAGGTGAGTGTCTCGCTGTATACCTGCAGTAAGGATAAGAAGAGCAGCCATTCCTGAAGTTCATCTCTTCAGCCTAACCTGTATTTAAAGAGGGTTTTAAAAAGTGTTGTTATTATTATAGCCTGCATACTCTTACCTACTGGGATCTAGAAAATATGAAGGTGAGCAGACTACCAAAATTCCTGCTAATTAGCCCAAGCTGCCTGCAGTATGAGTGGAATATAGTCTGCAATCATTTGGCTTTGGGAGACCTGTAAAACTTAATCAAGTGTTTCATTAACTGCCTTGTCCCTTTTTGAACTGCAGGGATAGAGCTGCTATTTCTGCAGAGAGCAGGAATCCAGTACTAATATCAAGTCAGTAGTTTGGACTAAAATGAGGGATACTTTGGTGGAGTACAAGGAGAACAAAGTTTGTACCATCTGCATGTAGACCAGAGAACAATCAGGTTTTTTCAGAGGTAACAGGCTCAACTCCTACAAATTCAGGTTGAAAAAGTCTTTTGATTTGGAGTTAGAAGAGAAGCCATGCTCAGCAAAATTCTGTCTCCTCACCCCCTATGGAATAATAAATCCTCTAATCCCACAGACATAAAAAAACCACAGGCTCCCAACTTTACCAGGGATTTTAGTATGTCCTTTCTTCTGAAAGGGCTGTAACTTGTTCAAAATTCTGTTTGCAGTCAGCTTAGCAATATTCTGCCTGCTCCACATACACGGGAATTCTCACCCACAGCCACCCTGTGAATTCCTTGCCACATACTGTGCAGCTATCATCAGCTTCTTCATGCTCAAAATAGCTCCCCTGCTCCCAGCTGACATTCCCAGCCCACAGAAATCTCGGTATTCCCGTGCAGCTCCTCGGTTTGGGAAATCTAGAAATAACACACTGCTTTACTATTATCTTTGCAAGTTTGGGTGAATCCTCTGGAGATAGTAAAAAACCAAGAGAAAACTCCTGCATGTGCACCACTGAAATTCAACAATACATGACTGAGCTTTTTAGCTGGGCCCATTTGTCACCATGGGGTTAAGTCCCCAGGATAGTTGGTGCCTCACGTAAGAGGAGCCTGGATAATTTGGCCATAGACTTAGAAAGGTGGCTCTAATTTCAACTAAAAATACATTTGCATTCCTTCTGCCTTATTCTTAACCACACAGCTTCCCTCTCACAGAGGCACAACTCTTGTGCACTCCTTCCTCCCTTGCCCAGACTTTCTTTACACAGCCCTGTATGCCTCTTTCCCAGCTCCCACTCTCAAGCCCCAGCTTTCTACTAGATTGAAGTTCCCCAAATCATCCAGAACTTAATTGATTTCTCCTTGTTTAGATAAAGACAGAGAAGGCTTCTGAATATGAGGGTTGTATTATATGAAGTACATTAGTGGATAAGATGTTATATTAAAATAAAGTCACAGAAAGACAGTTTTAGTCCATTTGTGCTAAGGTTTACAAATTTTTGCAATTCTTGTTTAACCAATACAGGTTTCTTTCTCAAAAGTAGTTAATTACACGCAATACTAAAGTACATTGTATTGAATCACACTAAATACAATGAAGTAAACCTTGTTTATCACCAAATTAATCACGAAGTGTTACTTTTACTCAGACTTAATCTGGACAGAAACTTTTCAGTTTCACTGTCTCAGAAGCCCAGTATAACACAGAATTTGCTAACCTCTTAACAAACAGATAAAAGACTAGATAATCATGACCTTCTTGACATTCCTTCAAGTTTCACATCTTCTAGGCAGAGATGCTGGGGGTCAGTTCTTTCCTTTAAATTAAAAATCAAAACAAACTGAACCACCATCTCACTTTTCCCAGTGTTTGGGTTGGAAGGACTGACATAATTTGAAAAAGCTGCCTTGATGTATTTTTTGTTTGTTTTTTTTTTAATGCTCTTGCCCTGTCAGTAATTAACAGATCCACATAATTTTAACTGGATAAGTTTTTCTTTCTAGTCTTTATTTTCTTCTGTTGCACAACCAACCTCATAACTGGCTGCCAATTCATTCAAAGCTGTTCAGTATCTTTGCAAGCTTCTAACAAGAATATGTTTTCTTCACTAATTATTCTTGAGGAAGGTAAATTGTATTATTAAATGTTCTTCAGGTCTACTTTCCTGTGGTTTATGAGCTCTTGCTAGCTTCAGTCACCTGGAGAGAAATGAGACATATAAGTCTCCAGAAAATAATATTTATTAGGAGCTACGATAAGCCACACAAGGGATATCATTTTGAAACCAACAATAATAAAAATTTTATGTTAAAATATTTCTGTAAATTATAAGTAAAGTCCATTGGGATTTTTTAAGAATTAAGATATTTTTCCTGGAGAAGACGTTAGTGACACTGAAAGTGCTGTGTGTTGCCTCTGGAGACCCATTTTACTGAAAGCAAAGATGGGGAAGTGACCAGCTGGCTCAGAGTCATTGAACAGGATAATCCTGCTCTGGATGCAGCTGCAGGTTTTGGCAGTAGCCTGAAAAGTCTTGGTGTGATCTGGTACCTTTTCTCACTGCCCAGCCCTGACCACAGTGTTTCCATTTCCCGGCTTTTTGGTGGTATTTGTAAAATTCTTGCTATCTGAGAGTACAGTTGGTGAAATTTGAATCAAATGCTGCAGGCACTGAAGAGCCTCCCAAGAGCACCACGTACAAAATGCAAAGTCATTATGTGTACATATCTATAAACCCAACGTGTGCTTCATCTTGCTTTTCTCCTGCTGTGAACTTGTTGCTCATCTGCATCCTTCAGTACATAATTATTAATTTTAAGTGTGCATTTCCTTACCTATCAGGGTGTACCAGCTCTGGCTCTCACAATCTATTTCATATTAGCTGTCCTCTGTGTTTGATACATCATTTTAGGAACACAATTATTTTTTGGTGACATCTCCACCACTTTGATTCATAAAAGGAATTAAAAGCATTACAACAGGAGGTAATTTATGGAGCACTAAACAAGAACCCCTCCCTCCCCCCAAGAGCTAAGACAAGAACAAAAGGAGTAATTATGGGTGATAATTGCATTGTTTCATTCCATTTTCTTCTGAAACCTTATTACAGCTGTCCCAAGAAAACATGCATTATCCAAACCGAGTAATGAAAGAGCAATTCTAAAAGCTAATTGTCTATAAAAACCTAGAGTTGATCCTTTACTCCTTGGAAATAGGAAAGTAATTAGATTGGTATGCCAATTCATAGCCATCATCACTGGGTATCACATCCATCTTCAAAGTACCAACCTCTCCCTTTCATAAGGTGTTGGAAGAAAAAAAAAACCCCATTCAAATATTGCAGTGAGACCATTCCAGCACAGATGTGATTTTCATTCATCACGGGTGTTTATCTGAGAGAAAAACGCATGCAAGATCCAGTGGCTAAAAACTGAAGAGAAATTCTGTGGCCTGGAGCACAGGAGGATTATCCTGGCACCTTCAAGCTCTAAAACCCTTTAAACTGATACTCAAGATAGGAAAACACATCTCTTCAAGCATTCCCTCCGAGCCACAGGAAACCAGAATGAGAAAAGGAAACAAATCACAAGTGGTTCCCTACAAGTAATTTTTTGGTGCTCCACTGACCACATTGCATGGCCCAGGAGTTACCTCAGAGGGTCTGATCAAAGACCAGACCTGGAAACTGTCTTCACTCAGCAAGTCGTGGCTTTGCAGCTACTGCAAAGACAGCAAAAGAAATTGAGAAGAAACGTTGCTGTTCATCAAGTGGAATGAGGATACCAAAGATATGGGCTGAACTACTTTCTGACTGAAATGTAACCCTGTGAAAGAAAATGGATCAACTCTGCTTGGGAGTGGATGAAGAAAGCCCTAAGAAAGGAACATGAAACAGTTATCAAATTATCCATTTATTTCCACAGGTTTTGTTGGGGATTTGGTTGGGTTTTTTTCCCTCAAGAAGAAATCATTAAGAGACTAAATTTGGACACCAATCTGCCACTTACTGCTGCTTCTGCTACTACCATGGCCCCAAGCTGATCATACAACAGCAAGAGGCCGACAGCCAAAATACATTAGGAATTCAGCTGACATCAATATATCTCTGCTGAATGTCTTGTATCACACAAATGTCTTGGTGCAGATCAGCAGTACAGATATTTAACAGTGACTTTTCTGTGCAGGCAATGTTTAACAGGCCAGAAACAATACACGGGCATGCAGTACCGTAAACGTGCATTTTACAGGAGGAAGAACCAACCAGGCTCATGAACAAGAGGAAAAACAACCTTGAATTCAGCTATTGTAAACATCCTAGTAGAAAATGACCATAATTATTCATCTTTACAAATAAAAATAAGGACTGATAAGCATAATCCCCTCTTTGGATTAAAATTCAAGTCTGCTTCGTGCTGAGGTAGAAGTTTCAATAAATGTAAAGTATGTGAGAAAATGGTGCCTAGGAAATTATCTTCCTTGATGATAGATCATTATGTATATGCAAATCATTGTATAGCAAACAGAAGTTAGAGATTATTAAAAATAAACATGCACTTTCTCAGTGATTTAGTGAAATGCTGTATCCTGAGCATAAGGGCAAGTGATCCTTTTATGCAAGAGAGCAGCACGTCTCCTACCAGCTCTAAGAGATTAACAAGTCATACAAAAATGACCAAAAAATGAGGATTCAAATTTGTTTTGATTAGCTGTGGGATTTTGATCCTGTGCCTTTAAAAGCTGGCAGTTTAGCAAAAATATCAAGCTGCATAATTTCCCACTGGCTAGAAAAATACTGCTGATGATCTCTCAAGTGGAACTGAGCAAAAAACCTTATCTCATGCAAACAGTGAGTTGTGTATTTTGGGGGGGTTTTATTCCCTCTGTGTTATATAACAAGAAATCAGGTGTGTTCTTCACTTTCCATGGAAATACTGATTCCTCATTTCAACTGCTGGTTTTTAAGAGCTCCCTTCACCGTATATATTGGTTATAGGATTGAACATTAATCTATAAGAAAGGCCTAGAATTTCATTACTACACACTCAATGCAGATTAATGAATCTGCAGATTCAGCTACACAAGATCCCTGTGCTCATCCCTCAAGAAAGGATGTTGATAAATTAAAAAACCTGGCACATTTTTCCTGGACTTTTCAGGCTGTACTGCACAGACGAAATGGAGCCCAGAACAAATGGAAGCATCCTAAACCCACCATTCCTTACAGCTCAAACACACAGCCTTTAAAAGCAGTGCATCTCTCAGCTGGGAACTGCATTTTTTTGGCCATGACAAGACCACGCGTAGTTCACAATGGCAGAGCCCAAAGTGATGCACAGTGAGTTATGTAGAGAAGTGAGAAGCCTCCCTGTGCTGCTGCTATTATGTTCACTCACCTGGAGGAAGGGCTGCTTTTAACTCTTCCCTTTTCTGCCCTCTCCTGTGTTCTCTTTGCTTTGTCCATTAGCAAAGGGACCTTTCTGGTTGTGCCATTTTGGAGCTGGCATTCTTAAAACCTCAGTTTGGAGATGAGAAATTTCAGGTTACACTTGGTACATCCAGAGGACGCTGGTGGGAGCTGCTGATACAATCTGTGTTCATCTACAGCATATGGAATATAAGGAAGAGGAATCAACTCAAAGATTTCTGAAGTTCATTATGATTTTTCCAAGTAAACAGAAAAGGTCTTTTTTTTCCCTTAAGAGTGAATTAACTTCTTCACAATCTAATTTTTTTTTTCAGCCAGTGAATTGAATCTGATGGGTTTTTAATGTTCTTGTAAAGCCAGGAAACTATATTAGAAATTGCTAACATTTATCATGTTCCTTGGTAGAACAGTTAGATACTTTGGTTAAAAAGAAACCCCACACTGATTGTCTCTCTTGAATAAAAACTTTAAAGTAAATAACTGGGGCAGTTTAACAAATTAAAAATAAACAAAATAATATTTCCAAACATTTGTGTCCAAATTTAACTAATGGAATTTTTTTTTTCAGAAGAGAGAAGCCAAAATTACCTCCAGTTAAACCAAGGCTCTGGTACACTTGTCATTTAGGAACTCTTTCAGTGACATGCAGGCAAAGACTAGAAGTGACAATTATTTCAACAGAAAAAAAGAACAACAAAACGGAGGTTAGAGGATGGGTTATTTATTGTGCTCATCTGACAGCCCAAATGCAATGAGATGAGGCAGAAGTGCCCAGGCACTGTTTACACGAAGAATCATCTCTTCAAATAGATTTTCATTTTGCTTTGCTCTGTCATAATTAGAAACGTCAAATTTCTTTGGGGAGAAGAAAAAAAAAATAAGGCATGGGAAAAGTTTTTGCTTCCTCTTCTTCCTTGAGAAAATGAAAATATGAGTAAGAATTGAAATATCTCTCTGCAATAAATGCTTGTTTGCTCAGCCTAAAACTTACTTACATTTTTGGAAGTGTGGAGTGCATTGTTCATAATCTAGTTAAGTTCATCAAAAGTATATTCAGGTATGAATTCTTTACCTTTGAATGATGACAAATCTTTTATCCAATGAACTTAACCTGAGATATCAGCAAACCAGGAAGAATTTAAGCAGTGCTGCACATAGAAAGCAACAGAATAGCCGAGCAGCGCAGGAAAAAGGGGCACACACAAGTTGCTCATGGATACCCAGGCATATCATGTTCCTGAAAACAATCTTGGAAAATTGATTTAACAACAGATCTATTATAGTGAACTTACCATGGCACACAGGATAAAGGAACCACAAAAAATGTGGTTCACAAAATCCCCCAGCCCACAGCAGTAACTGTTAAAAACTAAGTTGACTTTTGTTGCACCTGTGGTGCTGGTTATTTTGGTTGGTTGGCTGCTTTGTTTGTTTTTCTCCTGATTTCTGCTCTTAGATCCAGGAGGTTCCCAGATCCTCAGGTCCTGTATGCTCCAGCTGGCTGACAAGCCCTTACAAGAAATGCTCCTGTTAAAACACAGTCCTGTGCCATGTTGGAACAGGATGTTTCTTCTCTCCTTTCTTAATTTCAAATTGTTTTGTGAACTGAAAACTCTAAGGACATTCAGTTTTCAAAACATTACTGTAAGGAAATACGCTGCCTGTGTTTGGAGGGGGGTGCAGTGACTCCAATAACATCAATTCCAGCTCACAGCTGCCTTTGGATCCCAAGTCCTTGGCTCTGGGTGTGTGTCAGGCTGCCAAACAGCTCCACTTCCCAGCAAAATGGGAAGCACCCCCCTGTCTCATGGCTGCTCATGAGAGGGCTGTGGCTTCATCGAGTCCCTGGCTCAGGGCAATCCAGGCTTTCAGGCAAGCTTGGATTACATGGGAATTCATCTAGCTCTACATGTTTCACGGCTCAGTGAGCAAATCTGGGAACAAACTGATGGCTTAAATTAAATTTTGCTTCTGATGTGCCAAATGGACCACCTGGGTAGATTCCTAAATCTGAACGTCTGGCTGTGGAGTACCACCCTCTGAGGCAGCTGAATCCCATCCATCTGCCACCCTCCAGCCCACAATTTAGCCCAGAAGTTGTGTTTTGCTGAAGTGCACCCCATCCTAAGGGGTTTCCATGGCAACTGAGGGATGGCTGGCAGGTGCCGATCCTGCTACAACTGCTTCTGGCAGGAGACAGCTAAATCCCTAAAGGTCTGGTTTATGGTCTTGATTAAAGACCTAAGGTGATTAAAGAGCACAAACCCACCCCATTCAGTGCTGTTATTCCCGTACCAGTGACAAGTAATTCCATTTTTTGCACCAGCCTGTTCACCGTTTTGAGAAAGCCCTTGAAGCACCAGGCTTTGCCATCACACAGCTCACCAAGCAGTGCAACAGCAATGGTTTACCAAGAAACACACGGGCTCCCTTTCCTCAAGAGGTTCATGTGAAGCTGCCAGTGTGGAGGAACTTGTTGGGGACTGAGTCACCTCCTATTTTTAAAAGGCTGGTGAAAGGAGACTCACCTCAGAAATATTAAGGCTCCAAACCCTGCTTTTATTATTAGGTTGATAAGGAATGAGGAATTTTGGTGTTGGTGTTTCTCTCTGTAAACTGGCTCTAACACCATTTTAAAGCTAAGCTGTGTAAAAGCTAAATATGATCACCATTTACATCAGCACTGAGGCAATCGCTGAGCACTGTCAGAGGAGGATGGCAACACTTGACTCAGAGCCTCATGCCTTGATGCTTGAGCATCCCATTTGCTCTCTGGCTGCCAGAAGACTCAGGGATATGGCTCAAAACCCTGGTGGGCACAAATCTGGGGCTCTGTTGCCAGGCAGAAAAGATTCCCAGCCTCAATTTCCCATCTACTCTTTCTTCAGCAATATATCCTGGTGGTTGTCCCTTATTTTTCAACCTGCAGTTTTCCTGAGACGCCAGCTACCCTCTCCTGGAATTGAGAAGCCCATTCCTCTTCTAGATATGCAGCACAGCAGAGTTTGTTATCCTGCATAGTTCTGCAACTTGAAAATACTTTGTTGGAGCCATGGCATGTGGCTATTATCCAGCAACATAGGCCACATCCCTCTGACAGCTTTTAATGCAGGATTCCTCCTGTCATACTGCAGGCAGCTGGCATTGGAGCATTTCCCTGCAGCCCAGTTGCACCTCAATCTCCTCTGTAGCATCCCTCTGCTTTTAGACTGTCTTTCAGTGAACCAAAATATCATTGCTGCATTGAAAATTTTTCCCCTTCCGTCTAACTCATCTTTTCATTTATTCTCACATTGTTTGCTTTCAGCTGCTTTCTGTTTCCCAGGGAATGAATATGCAAAGGGAAGTAGAGACCTTTCTTCTGCTCTTCCTGTCTGCTCTCTGCCTGTCCACTGACAGGCCAAAACTGCATCTTGGGTTCACTCTCTTACACATTTGAGTCACTGCTTCAAACTGCTTCATAGAATGCCAGCAAATAGAGGGGAAAGACAGCATGAGAAGCAGGATGAGAGAAATTAAACGATGAAGCTCATTCATTTTCTCATTGCCCATATCTCCTCTATCAGAGTATGTAACAGTCCAAATTTAGAGCCTCCAGACTGCAATCAAATCCATTCAGCGCAGCCATGGGAAATTCAAGTGCTGTGAATGAAGCCGAGTTTCTGAGCCATCATGTGGATTTTCAGGGTGGAGGGGGAAGTGTGTGACTGTCGCCCTTGGTGGCACCCACGGCCCCAGAGCAGGCACACAGAGCGTGGTTGTGAAGGAGAGAGGGGCTGGGAATTGCTCCTGCCACAGGGAAGGGGTGCTGATGGAGGTGCTGACTGTAACCCTGGGGCTGTGCCAGTCTCCCTGCTCTTAGGGTGAGCAAGAGCTCCTGCCACAGAGAGAATCCCCTTCTTCAGTGTACTCATTGCACAACCTTTGCATTCAATGGTAGCAGGTGCACAATATAATTATATTTAAAAAGAAAAAAAAAATCACTTGAGAAAAATTGGAAAGAACTTTGAAGTGGGTCTTATATGTTACATCCTTGTGCCTGGAAAGCTTCTGTAGTGCAACCAACATCCAAGCCAAATGGTTTTGTCACACTGCCTAACATTATTTTTAAAGCCATGTTCATTTAAAGACTTACAGAACACTTCCTTGCTCTTTCTAATCCTGGGTAAAATAACCACAATTTATTTTAAAGCATGGTATTTCCCCTTTGAATGCTCATGGAATTAGACAGGTAACAGTCCCCAACTTTTTTCCATGAACAAAGTGCTGAATGAGCATCCTCAGAGCTGTCTACTGACAACTGTGACAACATTAAATCAGGAAGAATTGAAGTGAGAGCCCCAACTCACCTTGCACTAGTACTGAATGCTCATCACTCTCTGAGGAATAGAAACCCCATCTTGCAACCTGGCAAGTGTCACATTCAACCCATCATGAAAAGTACCTTGTCTTAATTGTCATTCCTTCAGATGACTTAACTGTTACATGTTTGTTTTAAAGGTATGTGGTTTTTAATCAAATTTCTTTAGAAGTGAGATGAGGACAGAGAAAATATTGGAAACAGTGTCTGAGCATGGAGTCATCCTGCAGAGGGGAAGGGAAGAACTGCACTGCTGTTTGAGAACAGCTGCAGATCCCCTGGGATTTGTTTGCCAATTAGTACAAAGCCCATTAACAAACTCTATTTAGAGGGTTTTCCATTTAAGTGAGATTTTCCTAAATTAGTAGCCATCAGTTCTTATTTGGATATTGAATCTGTCAAATTCCATGGATTGTACTAGTGTACAGCCATCCTCCTGCAAAAAAAGGGCAGCATGATAATATGGTAGAGTCATAATCAAAAAAAAGGAACTTGCTTGAAAGAGTAGGTTATCTCTATTTTTCCTATCAAAACACCTTGCTGTGTGTTTTAGTAGTAGCTGTTTTCTGAACTTCAGTTTGTTCTGCCAGTAAAGGAAATTAATCTAGAGGGAAGCATTGACAAAGTTCTTAAAAGGTGGATGGTGCCTTTGGTGCACAGAGAACAAAGCAAATGCAAATGCTAAAAAGAACATTTAAACCTGAGGAAAATAAATCTCCATTACCTTAAATAACTCAGGCTCAGCAGCAGAGAATGTCACTGAGAAGACAAACTGGATGCTTACACAGATAAAGGTATTTGTGCACGTTATAATTCATGGAAACAGTTTAAAATTGAGTTCACCCCATATTTCAAAGACTAGTTCAATCTCTGTTTAGGCAGGGCAGTGACCTCACAGTTGCCTCCTGTATCCTGTGCTTCAGCTGAGCTTTTTGGGGTTGGCCTCTTGTGTGTGTGACTGGATCAGGAGGAATATGGGCTGGGACCCAACTGCTGCTATTGCAGCTCATTTCTCAACACTGCTGCCAGCTCTGCCCATGAAACATGCCCAGACTATTCCCAGGAATTGGGAGTGATGGCCTGAGCCTGGTTCAGTGGGATCTTTCCATAAAAAACTGGCTTTCCATAAAAGAATGGCTCAGCTCTCCTAGGCAGCCCCTCTGAGTGTATCCATCCCCTGCACACAACCACACACACTCAGGAGTTACTTTGTTGGTACAAGGCCAGTGAAACCCCTATTGAACATTTACTTCTGGAATTTCTTCCTCAAAAACATCATCTGGGATACTCTCAAAGAGCTAAAGGTGTACACAATAGCCTCCTGTAACATTTATTTACTGCTTAGGTAAGAAAAATTCCCAATCCAAGTGCTGCAGGATGCCTTTAATGAACCTTGTCCTGCCTCCATCGGGGAAGGCACAAAGAGCAGAACTTGGAGTTGTGTGAACAAGTTCAGCATCTTTGTCATTTAAAGAAGAGGTTGTGTCCTACAGGGACATCTGCCCAGGCTTCAAGACACCAAATTACTTACCAGGAGTTGTAGCAACATATCAGAGAAGTTACTTTTGATCTTTGCAATGGTCTTAAGGAATATCCTTCCTAGAAGGGAGCAGTGACACCTGAACCCTTGCCCTTCCCAGGACAAGCACTGACAGTGCTGAAGGGTATGTGCAATCCTCAGTCCACACAGCAGCAGAAGGTGTTCCCTGTATCCTTATCACCACGCTGTCCATCAAATTCGGGCTGTTATTAGACAATGAACGTTTTGGAGCTCTCCAAGTGCAGCAGGAACGGGGCACTAGAGGGAGCTCCGGCAGCACCGCCCACCTCCGAGCCCAGCCTGAAACCAGACACCGAGATTTCCTTCTCAAGTTGTGAGGCTTTGAGATGGCTTATTACTTTCATTAACTTCTCTGCACGTTTGAATAACATTTCCAATTTTTTTAATTTTTTTTTTTTTTGCAGCTGGAAACTCTGGAATTGCCAGCATTCCCCATTTCTGCCGACAGCTCCTATTATTGTATGGTTCTAGGAACTCAGATTTAGCCCATTACATAAATGTTAATTAAAAAAAAAAAAAAAAGCCAACCCAAACACTATAGATATCTTAGATTTAGAAAAACTGCCTTGAAAAGCTTCAATGAAGTTTGAAAAATCCTCCAGATATTAAACTTATCCCCTTATTGAGATTAAATCCTCCTTTTAATCAGTAAACATGCAGCTATGCATCAAGAATTAAAGATAATATTTAGCCTTTGAATAAATAAGAGACATTTTGGGAATAATGTGCCTATGGGGGAACTCTGGGAAAAAAAGACAAGATTATTGCTGTTGGTATGCACTTTGCTGGCAATTGCTATAACTAAAGCAAAAGTGGCAGAAGCAGCTTTATTATTTTTAGAAAGACATCCACAGTGATTTATTAAACCTCTCTGGGGAAGACGAAAGCTATCCTCTCCATGGGTTTACTTGAAGAATTTATTTACAAGGCAAAAAGTTAATAATTTCTAAATTAGAAGAGTCAGGCTGCTGTAGAAACACCAGGGCTATTTTGGAAGAAAACACCCCAAAAATCATCTACAGAGAACCCAATTGCATTATTGTGTTATTCTGTTTCATTCACAAAACTGCTCAGGAGCCCCAGCAGTGGAGCAGACAACCCTACTTTATACACTAAATACCTTATATATATTTCCTGTATAGTTCTTTTAAATCTAATGACTGCAGAAGTCCTGTTATAAAAAAATCAAAGTTAATTTACATGTGATAGAAAAACATTGCTCAATGCAGTGCTGTGAACAGCAAGGTTTGAATAGTGCTATACCCTTCCCAAACAGATCCACCACAAAGTCATAAAATATTCTTTCATTTCTTACTGATCTAAACATGCTTGACCAGAATGTTATCTCATGAGAAAAATCTACAGTTATGCTCTCTTCTCCCACAGAAGGGCCACTTACTCCAGCAGCAAAGACAGATACCCATAATATCAGCTTGGAGTTACTCTCATCCATTTCCTTAACAAACAAGCATCTTACCTTGACATTTTCTCTTCTCCCTTGCTGATGTCAGATACTTTCTCAAACACTTAGCAGATCTCCATCCTCTGCTGCACTGACCTCCTCAGGATGTGAAGTTTCCCGGGTTTCACGGCACTCGAGTGTTGGAGGTGTCCATTCTTCTCAGCACCCTCTGCCTCCAAAAACTTCTTTCCACAACAATTACTTTCTCCTTTGCCAAATTCTCTGCATTGCATTACTTTCAATGATTTCTTAACTTCTCCTTTAAAACAAACAAGGAAACCACCCAGCCACCCTTACCCATCTCCTCACGCTTTTCCTCTCCTCTCGTGTTATTCTTCCCTTGCCCATGGGAGTATCTTCACTGTTACTGCCAGCTGAGTTCCATATAATTCCCACTTCTCCTCCCTCACAGATTTCTCCTTATCTCTTTCAGTTGTTTTAGTTTTCCCTTCTCCCTCTGTTTCTGTGCTTTATATCCCTTCCCCGTGTCCCTTCAGCCTGCCTGCACTATGAATCAGGACATCAGAATGCTGTGCTAATGTTCTTTTTTATTGAGTGTGGGGAATTCCTTTTGTTGATGTCAGCAAGGTTTATGCAGCTTGTGTGATGAATGTGTATTTTAATGTCAACAGGGTAATGAAGCCTCCAGTACCCTCATCCACCTGATTTAGAATTCTTCCCAGCATTCTGTGTTCCCTAATGGAGCCTCTCAGCATCTGCCATCCTTGGCAAGAACTACCATTGAGCAAACAGCTCTTTCCACTGCTCCACCTTCCTTCCTTCACTTTCTCTTCGCCATTGCCATCCAAAAATCTGTGGAGGAAGGGTAAAGCCCATAAAACAGACTGAACAGCCTTCCCAGGTAATTACTCCTAGGAAACAATGCACAGGAATTTTTTAATTCGTGTTCTCTTAAATCCAGTGGAAATGAAGATGTACCTGCTGCTGCTGCAAAGAAGCCAAACTCACGGATCAATGAAATACAACGATTTCACCAGCACTACAGACCAAGCAGAGAGAATGGGAAGTGACATTATACAACTGAGGGAGAGATAATTTTTGCCTACATATGTGTGGGAAATGCAAGAACCAAGAGACAAAGGGTCTTAAAGTCCCCAGTGCTCATTGCAAGAAATAATTTTGTTTGTCACCTCACAAACACTGTGAGAAAGAATGCAAATACTGCAAAGGCAGCAATGGGGTTGTAAACCAATTGCTGCACAAAGAAAAACCACAAAACTATTTAAAACACCCAAATCTTTTAATTAGAAAGCAACAAACATGCAAACAGCAGGTATAGAAATTTATTTGAACCAACGTTTTTACTATCATGAAAGTTACTTTAAAACATTGATCCAAGCTCCCACATTTGCTGTTTAAGGAAAATATTGCACTTGGCATCTTCTAGCACCCCTCATACATGGCAAAACATTTAAAAAACATTTTTGCTTATTTTACTTGCACACTCTCCCCAAGTCATGCACACAGTCATTCAAAAAAAAAAAAAAGGTTAGGTTATCCAAAAGCAATACCTCAGAATTGCACTAAAGCTCTGTAAGGAAAAATATAATTAATGTCTTATACAAATTTCATTGACTTCCAGGTGCTCACACACAATTGTTGGTTACTCTTCATCTTCATTTTCATTCTCCTGGCCAGATCCTTCTGATCTGTCACCTTCCAATCGGTCTGCAAAACACAGATTTAGTAAAAAGAACTTGCAAAATTTTCTTTTTTTTGTGGTAGATATTTATTATGTGCTGTCTCCCTGGGCTATTACACAGTGGGATGTGGCTGTGGGTTTTATGGTAGAAGAAAGTCTGTGTGGACTTACAGCAGTGAGTGAGTAGAAATGTTACCCAAGAAAGGAGAAAAGGAGACGTGCCCTGAAGGATTTCCAGGCATGAAAGCAAAATCTGTGTATAAAAGGAAACCCCTTGTAGCTGCTGACTGGCTGTCAGCACAGAAGAGATGAATGCAAGCATAACATTAAAATGAGATGGTGACTACGAGGGACAGAAGTGCTTTGCTGGGGAGCTGAAACCACAATAGCTACAGTTACACACACAGTGTGAATAGTCCAGAAACTGGGGGGTCACTGCCTGTCACTCCAATACATCAGAAAAAGTGCCTTTGATGTAAATATTTAGAGAAGAGCAAATACAGAAATGTGTGAGGGAACATGACTGGCTCAAGACCAATCACTCATGCAACACTCCACCCAGCCGTAGCAGATTTTCGCTGAAATTATTGTAACTGAAGTTGGGCAATTCTTTTAGCATTTCTCTCAAAAGAGATAATGACAACTGAAGGAAACACAGGAGGTGTAGCACTAGGCTGGACACATGGCACTCTCCTGGCTCCCAGAGAGGACAGAGGAGCAGCAGCTGTCACCAGGCACAGCTTTCTTCACACCTCACCACTGCTCTGCTCAGCCACAGTCCCCATTTTCATATTTCCCATCACTTTCACCTTCATCTACTGGTCTGTTAGGTTTTTTTGCCCCATATGCCATGCCAGGCTCCCAGAACTTCATCTCCTTGCTTCCTACACAGCGTGTGATGTCTCTCCACTGTCTTTCATCTTCAGGCTCAGTCCACTGCATTCAGCTTCTCCAGCACCAACATCCATTTCCCAGTGCTGATTCCTCCATGCAACCCTCTTATCACCAATGTCAGCCCCTGGGAACAGCAGGGACATCCCGCTGCCCTGGAACAGCTGCCAGCAGCCTCCACAATGCCTCCCACAGTCCTGAAGCTTCACACCCTCCTTCACCTCTGGACAACTTCAAGCCCACCATCACAGCCAGTTTATCTTACAATTCATTCCAGTCCTCCCTAAGAGTTTTCCCATCACGCAGCACTCACTGAAAAGATCATTCCTGAAGAGAGTATTTTTCAACATCTAAAAAGATATTTTGCTCTTTGTTTTGTGATAAAAAAAACCTTGAACAACCCTTCTCACCAACCCCAAGGACAGCCACAGACAGCTGAAGATCTTGATGAATTCCAAATGAACCTGCAATTTCATAGACCAGTGCTGTGGACAAGCTCTTCAGAAGTCTCTCACCTGCTCTTATATGATTCAACGAAGCCAACATTCGGAGCATGAAGGAAGCTGGAACAGTGATGGTGTTTCTGGTCTCTTCCAGCATTAATTCATTACGAGTTATAACCTGAAGGCAGGGAAGAGGGGGAAAACCAGCAACAGAAATAAACACAGGGGGCTTGTAGATACAAAGTTTCTATGCAAAAGCCATGGAGTCCAAAATTACCATAAGGGAGAAATATTTGAATAATTGCTATTGAATATTGTTGTCTGCGGTAAGAAAAGTCAGACAGTGGATTCTGCCTGCAGGTATCCAATTATCTAAATTGTCAAATCTACATAATTATCTACTGTCTAAAGAATGTTCTAGTGAGGTCATGGTTCCATTGTCCACATGCATGGCAGATACTAAGACGAGTGACTAAGAAAATCTTTGGAAATCTTTCATGAAGTAAAGCAGATTGATGAGAGAAAGTGCTGTTTCCAGATGGCAACTGTTGTAGAGAACAAGGTTCTAGCACCAGTGCTGGCCAAGAATGTGGGAAGGAAAAGAGATGAGGTTACCCTCAACTCCTACCTTCATGCTGCTTGAAACTTTTGGAGAAAATCCAAGGAACACAAGCCATTTTCTATCCCACTTCAGGAACATTCTTTAGCTCCATAATTCTTTGTAAACAGAGCTACAGTTTGGCTCTAAATGACTTGAAAGCGCCAGTCCCTACTGTCTAATTTTCACAGAAAAGAAACTCACTAATGAATACTTTTAGCTTTCTTCCCTTATTCCTTCCTCATGGAACTTCCTTGCCATCTTTCTTTCTTCCTCCATAAATTCTAATCCCACACAGTAGCTTGTCTCCGCTTTTAGACTATGTTTTTTATTCTCATTAAGCACAAAAGTTTCTTTAGGTGGAGGCAAGTTCTGATCATTTTTCAGTCTTTGCTCCCAGATAAGCTGATCTAAGACGGGAAAATAATGCAATTCTTATTCTCCCTGAGACTCTTCAAGCCTGTTCCTCTTGTGAGGAACATGTTATTGCAAATATTTGCAGTGCCTTTCTCCCTTCCCAATCAAAGTGCCTCTTTTCTGTCATTCTTACCTGTTTGCCAGGCACTTGGCCCAGCTGATCCCTCCCTACCAGAAGCAAACTGAGAAGGCAGCAGGCTGCTCTTTATTCCTCTTTCACCTCCTATTTCTCCAGTGCCTCACCAATAACCCCCCTCACAACCTGCTGCTGAGGCTTTCTCTCCATTCAGAGGTTTGTTCTCATCTCCACTGTCTTTTCCTAAGGTCATGGCCTCCCTCAATTTTAAAAACTTTTCTGTATCTATATGGAACTTTCCTCAAACATAGTGTTTTCTCCCTAGACTTCCCCCTTCCAAGGAAGATTCAGTTCAGGTATGTTGGACACTTATTCCAGCCAAACTTAACATGGTGAGAACTATTTTATTGCTATGAATGTCTCCTGTCCCCATGACAAATGTTTCAATAAAGGGATTAAATTAAAAAACAAAACAAAACAAAAAAGCAAAATTACAAACTGCACTGCAGTCAATTTTTCTGACAGTTCTACATTTTTTATTAGAAAAAACATAACTAAATATCTAAATAATTTATAATTATTAGAAATAAAGTGGGGGAACTAAAGTACAGTAATTACTTTTAGCACACATTCATGTTTAGCTATACTTCTAAATCCCAAAGGCTCCAAAACACATCATGACTAAAGCTGTCACACAATATGCAAGGAAATGTCACTTCACTCAGTGCTAAAATAATGGGAAAGCTTCAAAACTCACAAGTGGATGGTTTGGGTTTTTTTCACGGGATGTGGGGTGGTGGCTAAGGATTGTGTGTTTCTGTTTGTTTAAAATATATTTAGCATTGCTACAGAGAAATAATGATTAAAAGAACCCCTGTCTACCCTATCCGTGCTGCCCAAGAGATTCCACAAAAAGAGCCCTCAAACTGACCACCCCATAACCAAATCTGTCCTATAATGTTATTTACACAAAACCATATAACATTGTGTTATGTAAATCACTGAAATATGATTATTCAGCAGTCAGCTGTATGGTCACCTCAGGCCAGTTGCTATATCCAGTTACTGCTCTGAGGGCAACATGAAAACAATGAGTTACATAACTTCACATTCGACTTTTATAACTGATTGGCCTTGCAATGTTTGCTTTATTCCATGAAGTTCCCATGTGCAGTCTTAACCTTTAAGCCCCTTGAATATGCCACTGAATATTTAATATGATTGATTTTTTTCACTCCCTGTTGTTCCGTATATCCTTGTATTTCCTTCATCTTCCCTTCATTTATTTGTTTAGAGACAGGCACCATGTTCATTTATTAATTCCTGCCAGTTTTCCTTCTGTATCTGAGTGTTCACACTTCTTCCAACTCCTTCCATGTACATAATAGCAGATCATGTTATATAATTTCTAGGAGAGCTGATGAAATGCAAAGTGCCAAGGATATGAAAGTCAGCTGTTCTGAAGGGCAGCTTTTTATCTGTGGTTCATTTGTTGAACATTAAATAACTCTGTTAATTCAATATCAGTAATTTGTACCAAAGGCTTTTATAGAATTAAAGATGCAACATTACCATAAAAAAGGAGTAATTCTTACCTCATCTGCAAGTTTTCTGTTAAAAATCTTGGATTCTTCCAGTGGAGACCAGATTTTTATATCATAATCAATACCCGAAGAGGCCAGAACTAGAAGTAAGGAAAAGTAATTCTAAATTAAATGTATTATGTGTTTATTGGTATTTTCTGCCCTTAAATGGAAGAAAAATACTTCACTTGAAGGATTTATTTGCAAATGTCAGATCTCATGCTGAATGGAGCTTGTAATTACCAAGTCTCCACATGAGAGCTGCTCCACAGATTATATGGTTTTGAATATATCCATACATATATATGAAGAAAACAAATGCAAACATCAAAAGCCCCCTGTTTTAAAATTTAAAAAATCACCAGAATATACAAAAGATAGAAGCAAAAAGTAAGAACAAACTCAGACATTACTAATCCATTTCTGCTGGTAGGTATATGCATTAATAACAAAGCTTTAGGATTTGTAAACCCAGGTACAAAGGCAGAACCAAGATAATTTCAAATGTAGCTGTGATAATTTCAGTGAATGTCATGCAAATTTATTTGATATTTAAATATAAAGATGCAATGGATGCTGTTATAAATCAAGTATGAAAAAATATGAAAAGTTGCAGAACATTCTCTAGATCATTGCACAAAAACCACTGTAGGAATTACAATTCCATAGAAAGATCTCAGTAACTGGGAAGCTGAACAAGATTAACTGTCCTAGAAGGAAGATGAGCTCTCTTAATGACACCATCAGAGAAAGGGAGACAGTCAAGAGAGCCAACATGACATCAGCAAAGCATTGAAAGGTGCTTCCAAAGGGAGTATCCAACTCAGGACATTTACAAGAACTCAATTTCAATTAAAAAGTTAAAAGTTCAAGGCTTACCCTATGTAGGACAGTATTCCATGTTCCCCAAACTGTCTGAAAACCCCCCAGCCTCTTCGAGCATTATTATAACAAATCTACTTGCTAATTTACTAATAGCTGTGTCTTACTATGCAGCCAGGTAAAGAAAATACACCAAAAAACCCCAAAACAACAACAACAACAACCACTCAAACCAAACCAAACCAAAAAACACAAAAAAACCCCAAAAAACAAACAAAAAATACACCCACAAAACACCCCAAAACAAAAAAAAACAACAAAACTGCCCCCCCACAAATACATTCTCTGACTGTGTCAGAGGCTGGAGGATGGTTCAGATTTTCCAGCTACATGTGATTTCTTCTACTGCTTTGGTCCACCTTTTCCGTGAAGGATTTCCTCTAAACACAAATTATTAGAATTCCTATGAATTGTATTAATTCTTCTAATCTCACAATACCAGTGAGAGGGAGACAACCACTTCCACTGCATTTTTTTGAATAAAGCCAAGTAGAGACAAGATTCCAATATAATTTCCAAGTATTGCTGGCATTTCAGCAACTCCATATTTCCCTCATTAGTGTCACAGAAAACACTTTATGTGCTGCAAAAAATTGAGATTCTTCTTATTACATCTGACAATATTTGTATAAATTCTGTGTCAGGAGTAGTTTGATTTTGATAACTTTTTGACTAAGGAGGGATTTAAGGGCCAAAGGTCATTAGTAAGAGGCAAAATGAAAAGCAGTACTATCTGAATTATATGGGGAAACGTGAACAACAAACAGAGCCTTGCTCTGTTGAGACAGAGTTTAAGACTGAGCTTTAAAACATGCAGAGTGTGAGAATGCTGCTCTTACTGGGGTCGAAGGGGTGAGGCTGCAGACAGTTCACCACATGGTTGTCAGCCTCCAGCAGCATCAGGTGCTCAGCGGTGTGGCGGTCCCAGATGAAAATGTGGCCGCAGTCTGAGCCGCTCATGACAAAGTTGGATCCCCAAAAGTTGGCTTCCTTTATCTGCAAGAAGGACAAAACTTTGTAAGACCCAGCCAGTGAAAAGCTCATCCAAGAGCACACTGTCTGCATTAACAGTGCTGCTGAAGGAAAGCTCAGCCCATGCAGAAATGAGATTTAAGAGATTTTAAAGGAAACATTTAAAAGAAGAGTGATGAAAAAAATGAAAGTTCAGCAAGTTTGAGATTTTCAGAGCAAAGTAGCTGCTAACAGGAAAAAAATAAAAAGAGATAAAGGAGTAGGGGCAGACTGAAGAGTTTGAAAATAAACAAGCAGATCTGCCAGAAATTTTACTGGAGACAGGGGTATGCAAAAGAGTTTTTAGGAAGAGTTTGGCTAAGTTAAACTTCGTGACAGGCTAATCCTGGGGGGAGATTTTCCATTACAGACTAACAGGAGACAAGACAGAAGCTTATGAAACCTTCTCCAGGAATCACTTCTGATTTTACTCAGCATAGGATCTCAAAATAACCATTGCTAAATGATATAAATTTGCTATCCTGTATCTCTGCAGGTGAGAGGTTTGATGGGGTGGCAGAGGGAGAAGGGACATTGATTTGATGACACCCAGGAAACTCAGTCACGAGATGTGAGCTGAGAGCTCCACAATAATCTGGTGTTTGTGCTGCAGGAAAAAGCCTGGAAGGCTGAAGGGTAGCCCTGCATGTAGAATTGTTATTTTGAGAGCCAGCAGTACCTCTTACAAACCCTTTTAATCGACATACAAGGGGCAAGGAGGAGTTTCCTGTGCAGCAGCATGAGGAGTTCACACAGACCATTTCCAATGTTGGAAGTTCAGTTTGGCATTTAAGAGCAACTCCAGCATAAGGGACAGAATTTTGAGTTTGAGACCATTTACACAGAATCCTGCTAGGAATTATCTTCCAGGTAAGGCTCTAGAGAGGGCCATGCCTGGATCCTTATCTTTCTTTTGGCATGCTTCCCTCAGCAAATGCCCTGAAGAGAAGGGCAGAGACATTGCCTTGCTCTGTGCTTTGCCTCAGCTATCCTGATACAGATTCCTTGGGAAGCTGAACCCTTATGCTGTTGGAAATATGTGCTTTATTTCCAGCATAAGTATGCACAGTTTTAAATTTCAGGCTTGGTAGATCTTTGCCTATAGAACATGTCCCAATGACTGCAGTCAATGCAATAAAATCATCCTGATGTCTAAAAATAAACCAGAGAAGCTGCATTCCTCTAATGAATTCCAATGTATTAATCTTTCAGCAGCTCTTGTCTTATAACTCCTTTTAATATATATTTTCATTATCCTGTTACATCTAGATTATCCCCAATAATAAAAACTTTTAATTTTATACTTTAATTTTCAATTATGACCTCTTCCTGTTTCCTTTGTATTCTCTTATTCATACTTCTCAATACCCATAAAATCTAATTTTAGCACCACAGAAATGAAGAGAACTGAAATTCACATTCAAAAATTTTCAAGTTTCTAAAAGTCACTGTTTTCAAAGCAGGACTATAAGAAATGTAAGATGGCCAAATTAAATTTTCAAAAGTATGGAAGAAGCAGAACTATTCCATTTGCCTGCACAACCTTAATTCACTATATATACATACACACACACACCCATTTAGGTGTATATATATGTAAAAATTATATACATAAATATATATATATACATGGTTAATGTAATTGACAACACAACTTTATCCCTGGGCTGCTCAGGTGTGTAGGAAACAAAGCTTTTTTAAGCTGTCTCCTTCATAAATTTGAAAGAGAAGTATCTTTAGCCCTTGCCTTGCAGAAATGAGGGTATTACTCAAACCAGCAGATTAAAATGAAGTTTGCAACCATAGAGACCAACAGGGAAAATAAATCTACATTTTCTTTCATTCTGTGCATTCCTTGCCATAGGTGCTTGTGTGGAATAAAAGCAAAAAGACCAACCCACATCCCCAAGAAACCAAAAAACAAAATCTGTTAAATAATCTATATAATAACAGCTATGCAGACAGAGACTGAATGAGGACTTAGACAAACTCACTTTTAGTATCTTTTAACCACAAAGTGCCTGATGCCAGGATTTTTAAACTAATGGGGGTTCGAGCAATTAAAATCGATTTCTGAAATACAGTGCAAAACTCCTTGTCATTAATCAAAGTTGATTGTTTATGTGGACTGAAACATGTATTTACTGAAGCATTTTTCCCAGTGTAATCAGAGCTATTCACATAAACCCTAGAAAATGGCTTTTGAGGGTAAAGGGACTACACCTCACATCAGCTGCAAAATAACACAGCAGCTACTTCTGAAAATAGCACCTAGAACTCAGAACTTCACATCTTCAAAGTACTGCAAAAACCAAAAGAAGAAATAGCAAGGAAGGCAGCATCCACTTTTAATGCACCATTGCTTTACACACACAGTAACTGCATTTTTCTTAAAACACAGCATTTTGTGTGAAAAAGATGAGGCATCTAGTAACTAAATTATAATTTAATAACTAGCACTAGTTCCTTTTTTTAATTCAGAGATGTCAAGGTTCTTCAAAAGTATGGTTTAATCCTCACTTTCCCTTCCAAGCTCTTCAAAATTAAAGATTAAACAATAATTTTGAACAGCTTGGAAGGGAAAGCGAGGATTAAATTGTAATTTGGAATGTAGGCACATTTTATGCCACTTAAGATGAGAGAGGAAATGAAAAAGAAGAAAAATACCCCAAATTTTAAAGGATTTTAAGGGGAGAGAGTCTCAAACTCAGGGGTGTTTAAATGCCTTTCACAGTGACACGAGTCCCACTAATTTTAATTTTCATTTAGAGCAGATTCTGTGCCTTGCAAGTGAACACAGAAGCCCAAGTGCTTCGAGTGCATCCCAATGTCCTTTCTGGGCAGCCCAGCAGGGGCAGGCACACAGAGCCAGCCCATGGAGCCCCCCAGGCACACAGAGGCAGTACCATGGTCCGGGAGTTGCGGTGGCCTTTATAAACCATCTTGATCAAGGGGCGCCTGATGTTGAGCGTCTCCAGCTCCTCCATCTCCTTCCTCTCCTTCCTCCTCCTGAAGAGCTCCTGGATGCGGGCGACGGCGGAGCGCCTGGGAATTCCAGAGAGAACAGCACTGAGAGCCCCTCCCCACACACTGCCAGGGGCTCTCAAAAACCAGCATTAGGCACTCCAACACATTCTCCAGCAGTTTGACACAGACATCGACATAATCCCAACTGGAAAACTACAGACTCGAATTTTTTCCATCCTGGCTTACAACAAAGAGAGCATGCAAGACAGTGGAATGTCAAGTTCTATTCCCCCCTCTCTGTAGAACAAACTTCAGCTGCTGGCAAAATTCACATGCTATTTTATTTTCATCATCCACCCATATTGAGGTAGCTAAATTCTGAAGTGAAAAGAAAGAAAAAAAAAAAAGCTATGCCAGAACAGAAGTTTTTAAATTTTAAAAAGCCATTAAGGATCTAAAGTGTCTCTGTGTGATTTGGTTTTTCATAAGATTTTGTCCAATGTGTTCCTCGTCATTATTTCTCTATGACAAGACTCAAGATTTAGACAGCTTTTAAAAAGTTCTGAGCACTTTAGTACTAAGGCAAAAGATAATTGGAGATCAAATACTGGAGCACCTATCCCATATGGTAGCAGTGAGGTTTACAGCTGGAGATTTCCCAAAATAACAGAGGAAAAAAAAATTTGTTTTGTGAATGTTTAATTCCAGGAACTTATTTTTTTATTAATCTGTGAAAAGACCTTGTTGTCAAATTTTTCCTGTTTAGCTCTTCAGTTTGCAGATCCTCGTAATTCCAGCTATGACCAGACAGTCAGTTCTATGACAGACAGCTCAGTTCTTTTTCTTCTGTCATTCCTTGTCATTATTAGCTTTGTGGTCCTGAACACAATCCAAAGGGAATGTCACTCTCAAGGAGAAGCAGGTACAGAATTTAGCAGAATCCAAGGACTGAAACTATTACAGCAATTTATATGATCCTACAAATTAAACTGATCCAGGAACCTCACTACACTGCTGCCAGAAAGTAGACAGAATTTGTTTTTAAGTAATATTTTCCAGTGTTTTAGTCACTGATCCTGGAGACTCTAGCAACAGGTCCTCTACTCCAGAAAAAAACCCCATCAGATCTATCTCATAACTAATTCTCTCAGACGGTGATCTGCTTAGATTTTTGTCCAATTTTTGCCACAGGAGAAAGCTGCACCAAAAAAAAGCTAAGGTGAAATAAATGTTATGCTACAGCTAAGCAAAGAAGGAAAAGGGATGTAAGTCATTAATGCAAATTTATTTACTACAAAAACAAATAAACCAACAAACCACACACTGTTTTACTAAGACAGATCACCTAATACAGCTAAGCTTTCAAAATAAATTTTAATACTTTTTGTATAGAAACCAGAAGAGTTTTGAAAGCATCAGCCAATAGATCCACTTGACAGTGTGCTATTTATTACATTACACTTCTTACATGTTTGCCTAGCAAACAGCATCAAAAAAAGTAGACTAATTCTACTTCCTTGGTGAAAGTTTTCTATCCTTTCAATCCCTAGGCAATTTCTTGGTTTATCCTTTTTATACTACAGTAAATAAATACACTCTATTTTTTAGTTAGTCCTCATAATATGCCAAGTTTCAACTTTAATCTTCAACAGATTTAAGAGGGCCCTTCACAACATCTTCATACAACAGAGGTGAAAAAAAAAGAAGCCTACGTTCTTTATTTACTGTGATTTAAAGATCACTGAGTTATTCTCCTCACCAGTTTGCTTCTACATAAAGGAAAAAGGGTGGCATGCACATGAGAGGCTGCAACAAACACTTACAGAAAGTTTAAACCATTATTCGTACAGATTTGGGTTTTATTTGCTTTTAAAAAAAGATGGGGTTTGTATGAGAAAGTAAAAGCATCTATTGTTTACTGTGATTTTTTTTTTAATTTTGGTGCATTTATTCACATTAATTAATTAAAGATGTGCAGAGAAGAGGCTGGGAAGTTAAACATCATTAGGACTGCCAGAGTAGACTTGTCCAGCTGTTTCAGAAGGGTTACTTGCTGGACAGCAGTAACAAGTCTTGGGATTAAAAGATGGTATTAAAATAGCTAATTGGTAAAGCAAAGTAGTTTCCTGCACAATTTTTCATCCAAACATCTCTATGAAAATTAATCTCCTCCTTTCCATTCCCCTAGGCTGAAATACACAGACATTATAGAAAACCCTAAATACTACTCAGCAATCAGAATCATGCATTTTTAAATAAGAAGCACAGAAGCAACTTTTGGTTAAATCTGTCTTGCAACTAAATGGAGCTCTGGATTTAACCTTCTCATTTGAGGCCTTATTTTAAAAGGCAGGAGTGTATTTCTATTTCGTTATCTCGTGAAGTCAATGATTACCTTCCCTGGGAGAAGGCAGCCAAGCACTCATTACTAACAGTCATACTGTGATGGAGCTCTGAGAGCAAGAACATGGCAGAGGCAGGTCTGCTCCAGAAAACGTAAATATGAGCCCAATTTAGTAACATTTCAGAACAAGGAACATTACAGGGAAAAGCCTTCTCTCTGAGAGGTATTACCTGTTGATAACTACAGATTCTCTAGACTTTTTTAAAGTCATACACTCACAAGAATTTTAAAATCTGACATAGCTGCTTTCATTTGTGTTTGTGATGAGCATTTCCTGTCTTTGCCAACACAAACACAGACAGCAGCCTCATCACTTGGAGCATCAGTGGGTACAGAAGTGTGCTGTGCAACTTGAACTGTTCTGAGGTTCACCTTGAGCTGAGCCTGGCGGAGAGCTGCCCCTTCCCCCTAAACTGCTTTTCCAAGCACAAAATGTCAGATAATGGAATTTATGCACATTGTGTCTGCACTCCTCAGGCAACCCCATCAATGGGTACAGTTCTAGGAAGTATTCACAGAGCATTGCTTTTCCCCTTATGATCAGCCAGGTTTGAAGTCCTCACAGTTAATTGTTGTAATTAATTATCAAAAGTCCATTTAAATTAAGCCCAGAATGAATGAAATAGGAATGCAGAAGTGAAGCCATTTTTTTTTACTTAAACATAGGTTCAAGATAAGCAAACAAAAAAACCCCAACCAAACCCACAAAAGTCCTGTGATGCAAACTGATCCACAGCCATCTATCATAATTGGAGAGAAATGGAAAATATGGATACACATAAGTCTTAAAATACATAAGTTGTCACATAGAGCGTTTTCTGTATATTAACAAGTTCTGAAGAGTAATGAAGATTTTTTTACGAACAAGAATCTGTACAATTTGCACAGTTCAATAACTGGTTTGTTTGTTAAGGGACAATAATGTAGTGGCTGCCATACAACTCATCTGGTACCTGAGATAACCCTGCTTCTTCCAAACACCATTATCCCAGGCTGATAATGGTCTTTCTCCTGTGCTCAGCTGGGTGCAGAGCTCATGCCTCCCTGCTGCTCTGCTCCATCCCTCTTGTCTCAGCCCTGCACTGAGTATTGAGCTCTGTATTGATTCCTTCAGTACTGGGGATTTTTGTCACTTCTCACGTTTCCAAATGTACTCACTCACAGACAAACACGGTCTCAGTGTCTTTTCCATAGCAGACAGCTTTGGGCTGGAAGGAACCTTAAAGATCATCCCCCAAGCCCCTGCCAGAGACATCTTCCACTGCACCAGTGCTGAGGACCACAAACCCTGATTCCTCCTCTGGAGCTCTTTGATGTTAATATCTTTTTTTTTTTTTTTTTTTTTAAATCTGCTCTTGTTGCCATCTTCTCCTTTGAACTATTTTCCTTATCCAAAACAATTGCAGAGAACCTAAGGCTTATAACCATTAACTTAGATCTTATTTGTCCCAGTGCCTTATGGTCATTTGGACAATGCTCTCAGGCACATGGTGGGATTCCTGGGGGTGTCCAATTGAATTGGAAATAACAATAACAATAATAATGATGATGATGGTGCTGCTGCTTGTGGGTCCCTCCCAGCTCAGGGCATTCCATGACTCTGCTATTATTTGTATGTGTATCTAAACCATCGCAGCAAACCTTGATCCAGGTCTGCCATTTCTTCATTGATCCTCTAAAAGAATCCACCTGCCAGCTACCACTGTCCTGCCCAAGAATTCCAAAGGCTTGTCTCAACCACCATATTAAAATAGATTCCTTGACTAAATGCCAACATTTGATTTTATTTCTCATATTAATTACTTCCTTAGGAGCCTCTGAACCTGTGGAAGAGATTTACTACTGCTGTCAAATTTCAAGCATTAAGACAGCTCAACACCAAAGGTAAAACCATCCTGTGAACAGCACACTGACACTACCCCTAAAGCCCAAGTTATTTCACTGCTGATCATACAGAACTAAATGTTTACTGTAATGCCCTCCTAGGTCATTTCCCAGCTTTCAAACACAATCAATGTTTAAACTGTTCTCAGTTACAAAACATTTTAAAATTTGCACCCGATATGCTGCTGAATGATGATGAAAAGCAGAGAAAAATAGATTGATAAAAAATTCTGTGTTGAATGCATCATTTATTTTGTATTAAATTTATAGCAACAAGAAACTAGCATCCCCCTGGGCTGTGCTGAAGAGAAAGAACTCCTTGGTAAACATGCTGAATATAGAAAGAATGCCTATTGTAAAATTTGAAGTACAAACAGCACAGATTCCTGAATTTCTAAGAAAGCTGATGAGTTAAATCCAGGTATTCCAATTGCAGCTAAGATGAAAATATAAGACAAAGAAATACAGATCTGAACTATTTTCCTGAAGGCATTTAAAATACAGGACTCAGGCTAAGTCTTTTATCATCCTACACCTTTGCCTTTCCAGCCACAGGAAGCCAAGATGTTCATTTTTGTCATTATAACGACTTTGGGCCATTTTCCCTCTGGCTGAAATCACAGCAGAGAGTTTCTCCCTCTTAGGGCATGTGGCCAAACACAATTACCCAAATTGCCTTATATGTTCTTACAAATGCTTCCCTCTAGTATTTCAATGGAGAATATGACTTCAAGTGATTTTTTTTTCCATTTAACTTCATTAAAAGCAATATGGTATAAAATTTAGCATCTATCTTGCTACATGGGTATTACCCAATACAGCTCTAATAATTATGCTTAGTTCCATAACCTTGTTCAGGCAAAAAAATAAAAATGGTTTTTGATCCATGTAGTCTTATATTTTTGTCCAGAACTGGATGTTCTCTACTACCAGACAAAGCAAGTCAGCAGTAGCCCATGCAAATAGAACTCGTTCCTCAGCAGTTCAATTTAAAAAAACGAAAGGTATTTCTTTTCACAAACGACACACTTTTCAAATTCCATTAATTTCTATGGCACACGATAAAAATGTTAATCGGTTGTAAAATGTATACACTGCCATTTCTTTTCAATTTCCATGCAACACATGCAGCTAAATATAACTCAAGCAATATGCTCTGTAATTCATAGCATTTGAAGTACAGCAATTATTAAAATGCCAGTTAGATATGAAAACTAAGAACCTGATAAATCCAATATACGGCAATAAAAAGGAGGAGGGGAGGAAGAAAATAATTAATTACCTCATTATTCTATCACCTATCGCTGTTCCTCTGATATTATATCTAGTAAAGGGAATAACAACTGAAGTCATTCACAAATGCTGGGTACCATGTTTTCCAAAGGTTAGCATCTCTTACAAAATGTGCTCTATGAATTCCAACTGAGAAGGCTCCTTCCCAGTGTATGAGTCAGTAGAGGAGACTACTTGGATTTCAGCAAAAATAGTATTCAGATTATATAACAGTACACAAAGTTAAGTTATAAAATGCAGTAATTCTTCACAGCAGCTGTATCATCATTTCCATTTTACATTCCTTTATATTTTCACCTACTAGTTGTAGCTTTTTCCAGGCTTAGCCTGCGCCCCCACATCAACTTCAAAGTCCAAACAAAATTCATTCAGTGATTTAAGCAGGAAATCAGCCCTCAGAGAGCTGTTTTGACCAATTTGTGAAAATTAAGATCAATCCATTAAAAACGGAACTCTCTGTGTATGAAGAACGTTTTGCATAGATTTTTTGTTTTCCCTCCCACAGATTACAAGGTACAAACTCCATTTGAACTAAACTTGCTGGACCCAGAAAGTTTTAAAGAAGAAATGCCCTTGCATATGTCCAGACTAAAAGACCTGCACATGTTGTCCTATTTGTCAGAGAAGGCACTTTTTCCTGGGGATTCTCTAAAATGGACAAGAGGTTATCTACTCTGGTGAGGATCTAGCTAAACTGCTCTGCTGTACAGAAGAAGTTTTAATTTTTTTTTTTTCATTTTAAAATATTCTGTGCACTTCCTGATCCATTTTGTTAAAAAGAAAATGCATTGACTGGCCCAACAACATGAAAAAATGAAATAAGTGCTTAACTTCTTTTAGTCACTTGTGAAGACCATTCCTATAGTGATGCTCAGTGGTTACAGAAATGCTGCTGAAAAAAGTCAGATGTCACATTCTCAATTATTTCTTTTAAAGAATGTCCTTCTGTGTCAAAACTCTTCCTGGCTGACTCCTAGTCAACATGCAGCTGACTTAGCCAATCAACCAAAGGATCGTGGTATTTCTCCACATTTTGCTGCTACTATTTAAAGTCTTTTTCAAAATATTAATGCAGGTGCAGACTTTGCTCAGTCCTTCCTGATAGCTCAGTTTGAGGTTAGTTGGTGAGAAACCGCCTATCCTCATTATGTTTTGAGATTTTTAAGCATCCATGATATGAGATTATGCCCCTTGTATCTATTCTTAGATTATTTGAGAAAAAAAAAAATCAAACCCTCAGCTTGAAAACATTACAGCTTGGATTTGTACCCAAATAATATTCAAACAATGGAAGCCTTGTACAGTTTGATTTGCAAAATAAACAATATTTATTTATAGATCTGAAATCTACATCCATCTTACTAAAAATAAGGTGAGATGCAGCAGGAAGTTCTCAATTTATTTAGAGCTCTGTTTAACAGAGCTATCAGAAGGGTATTTCTGCCACTTTTTTTCCTACAGGAAGCTACAGATCGTGATTTCAGAGTACAGAATCAGAAATCTATCCTTCTTTTTCAGTTGAGAAAGCTGTACTTCACAATGGGAAAATGACTGTGAGATATTTCCTTTATCTGAATTTCTCCACCTGTAGTTTCTGCTCAATGTAAACAAGAGCTTTTGGCTTACAAGAAAACACAGCCTAAAGAAAAAGAAATTGACTGTAGACAAAACCAGTAATGCTACATTATTGGAAAAGGCTTATTAGTAAAACAGTTTTTAGCATTCTGTTTCAAAAGGCTACAACAGCCTTTTTAAAATTTTTTGTCCTGTAGAAAAAGGAAACTTTTTTTTCTTCGTTATATAATATATGTTCACAAAAGGTAGATTACTGCAGGCTAGTCTTTCTTCTTCAGAAAACAAACAAACAAATTAAAAAACCTCACAATAAAACCAAAGCAAGCCCACAAAAAAAAAAGACCAAAGCAGCTCCCGCTAAGTATTCTACAGAGAAAAAAAAACTATTACTCTGATATTAATGCCATTAATTATCTTTAAAAAGATGACACATTGGAAAGTAACATATTAGATAAACTTGAAAAAAATGAAATTTAGTAAAGGAATTGTTAGGTAACACAATTTGCTGAGTGAGGAAAGAGAAAAGAAGGCTACAGAAAGCATCCTGGTGGAGTGGAGCCCCAGATTTGCAGACAATTTTGTGCCATGTATTGCTAATGGTCCTTGAGCAGGAATGGAATCATGCAGAACATTGAGGGTGGGGAACTTATTAATAGAGAGGGGACTGTAGGGCTTTGAGAAAAAGAAAATCAGCAGTATAAAATTGAGTTCTACACCTCTGAGCTTCCTTCTGGTGAAAGGGAACACTCATGAACTAGGAAGGACAATGTAGGAAAGAGTGCCGGGTGCTGGGCTTGTGTCTGAGCATGAGCCCCCACTGGAACAGCCCCACACGGGAGAGGAGGACACAGCTCCAGCTCATTGTGCTCAGAGAATCCTCTCCAGACCAAGAGTAACAACCACAGAGTCACTCCAGCAAAACTCAAACACTGCAGGGGGCTGGGCTCCCACATTCAGACAAGAAGTGAAACACGAAGAGGAGACAGAAACCAGCATGATGGCAGGAAACTCATGAATTTTTACTGCTAACAGGGAGAAAAACTTGGCACTCAGTCTAAGGGGGCAAAACGTGAAAATGGACAGGATGAACATCAGTCAATGATGAGCACTGGCTGTGAAAAATTATTTCAATCAAAACAGAATGTTAGCACAGAACAAAATGACCAGTTTTAGTTCATGTATACCCAAGGCAGCAGCAAGGCTTTGAGTTAGCTCCCTACTCGTTAAGGAACAGGGGGGATTTTACATAAATTTGATCAGTTTGTGAAAGGGATTTTAGGCTATAACAACTGCCATAGTAGAGAGGACTTCCAGTTCCTTTCACTCTAATATGAGATAAAAATACTGAGAGGGCTTAGAGCTATAGCCTTTAAGACCATCAGTGTCTGCTTTCTTTCTGGAAATTCAAATTCCTTTGAGCAAACACAGGATGTCTTACTTTTCCTTAGTATCTCAGAGTGCATTTGGAAACTCCTGAAACCTGAAGAATAGGAGGGAATGTAATGCTCAGAAATTAAACTGGAAAACTTCACTGCTTCACCCAAAAGCAGAACAAAATGATCTGGTCAGGCATTAAACCTAAGCAATGAAAACCTGCAGGAAATTCTAAACCAACACTGACTACAAAGCAACTTTTTTCAGATTTTATTTGGGGGGAGAATAAGGGAGCAGGGGACTGCATAAAGGATCTTAATTACATCACTCATTTAGTTGAATGATCTTTCCTAGGTGATAAACTGTTACAGGAAGAAATTTCACTGCACAGAGAGGAAAGAAAGCATGTCAGATAAATTGTAACTTCATTTGGGATGTCCCCACTAGTGGGAAATGGTAACAGCTGTTTGATACCTGGAAGTGTCATTTTTATCACATTGCTACAGAAACTATTACATGGTAGAGACAACATGGTGCATGAAGAGAAGCTATGAATCCTGCTTGAAAATGGAGATGGGATTAAAATTGCAGGGCTTTTCACAGCTTGCTCTTCAATCACTGGATCATAATGAACATTGGCTCTGCAGGGGAAAATATTTCTGCCATTCCATATCTGCCTACAAATGCTTAGTACTGCACGGAAAGTTAATGGATTAAGACAGAATCTGTGTATATTGGCTTCTTCATAAAAACTGTCATTTAGTGAGCAGAATTACTTCTGCTTTGTAATAAACAACCACTGACTGTTCTTTTTGTCACTACTGACAATGTGATGGCTTACAATTTCTATTTTAACTGCAAATTATTCAAAACCTTCTCTAGAAACAGCTATGAAATTCTTCCTGATTTCCTAATGAATACATAATGTAAATTTTTGTGAAGAATTTGCACTGCTAGCATAAGAAATTAACAGCAATGTTTTTGAACAGGAGCAAAGCAAAGGTATCTGACACGAGGTTAAATTACATCCAAAGCTAGTAAAAAAAGGTATTGTCAGAAGTCTAGCAACAGAAATGTTGCTTAAATAATTTCATAGTTTTGAAATTAGTGAACAAAGGTATTAAACCAACAATAGCAAATTGAGGGCTCACTTTACTGAATGATCAAAGTATGTACAGCTCTTCATATTAAAAAAAGCACAAAGCTTACTAAATGCATCTTTTATTAATGGTAACAGCTAGCAGTCTACCTTGTCTTTTTACTGACATACATAGTAATTATTTAATAACCAACAAAAGGTAAAGATTACAGTTTCTCTTTCAGAGAAAAAGAAGAATGAAAAATTGAACACATCCGTTTTAACATATGTACAACAAACACACCATTGCTGCACAACAGCAGTAAAAAGCTCTTGCTTTGCCAAAATAAGAATACCTAAGGTACAGCTGAAAGAAAATGTAGGTCCCTGTACCCAAATTTATGAACTTCCTATACTTATGACCAGAGGGAGAATAATAAATAATAAACTGCAAATATTTAGCACCAAGGTATTCAGCAGGCAAGAGATGAGCATAAACAGATATCAGATCTGCAAGAATCTTCCTGGCTTGCAGGGAAAATGCAGCTGGACATAACTTACACATGGGTAAGTTACACATTAGGCTTAGACATCAAGCTCTTGGCCAGCTGTCAAAGAACAACTTACTCCAAGGACAAGAGGCCTGAGTTTCTCAAAGAAATAAACAAGAAAAAAAGAAAGGAAAAAACCCTCCAAAAGCATTTTGCGCAGCAGAGAGAGGTATCCCCTCACCTGTGGCCAGGGCCTCCTCGATACCTGGCGCCCGGGATGAGCACAGGGTCGTCATCGCTGTCGTCGGTCTCCTGCAGAGCCGAGGTCCTGCTGGAAGCCTCGTCTGCAGCCGCCAGCCCCGAGGGCTCCGCCTGCGGCTCCTCAGCGCCCGCACCGCGCACGGCTTGGCTGGCACCCTTGGCACAGCAGGCTTCTTCCTCTGCCTGCCCACACACGGCATCGCCACTGGGGCCATCTTCTTCTGCCTGACTGCCAGAGTGCTCATCAGGAGCGGGTTCATCTGATACTGCTAAAAAGGGAAAGTAAGTCACACCTTTAATGATTATAGTCTACTTTAGAAATGGTTAGTGAAGTTAAATTATGCAAACTGAGTTCATATTTCATTCTCTACTTCTTCCTATAACTATTTCAAAGAGTATAGACACCTACTTGCTTCTGTTGTCTCTACAGCTTCATCTGTATTTTTCAGCTCTTCAGCACTTGCATCTTCCTTGAGAGATTCATCAGGACCCCCTAAATTAAGCAATTTAATAGTCAACCACATGATTTCATTTAGATGCATATCTATAATGTAAGCAAGTCTAAATGACACCAGCACTCCTAGAAGAAACCAATCCAAGCAATCCACTTCAAAGTCAATGTCTCTACTGAAATCTCAGCTATCAGTCACATAAAAATCAGTACATATAAAGCTATCTAGCTGACCAGGTCAATACACTAACAAAGGAAAATGTAGTCATTTCTTGTTCCTAAATCTATTTAGCAGCCTATGCTATGAGAACTTTAGCAGCAAAAATAGCATTTGTACTCTTAATACAGACACTTACTATTATTTCTGAAGACAAATGAAGTTATGAGTCTATTAAAACGGATTTTTTTTAAGTATTTCTGTGGAATCAGTCATTTGACTTGACTGCCCTTTTGGTACTGAACTGAGCAAGACAAACACATTTAATAAAACACAGTGAAAGCCTGAAAGAAATGTAACAAAATTCCAAGCACTCATTTATGACTGCAGAGTGCAGTTGTTCTATTTTTTAATACAAATTAGGGCACAACGTGCCCCTAAGAAGAATAATGTTTTTAGAACTAAAGACAAGGTAAGTTAATGTTTATATTTATTTGCAGCTATCTCAGGTTGGTATCTTCTTTCCTAAAAAAAATCATGCTTTATTATGGCTGTGTTTTGCCTTCTCCCAGTGTGTGCAATGGGAGTCAGGGACACAGGAGGGCAGAATTTTTGCATTGGCATTAGAAATTCCAGTGTCTCTTACTTGTTTCTTCCCCATCGGGCCCTGACTCGTCCGAAGCTTTTGTTTTTAGAGAGTCTTCTTGGCCTTCAGTTTTGCAGTGACTTCCACTCCCTCTAGAGCTTGAATTTGTGCTGCTCCTGGCAACATAATATGGAAGAAGAAAATAATTTAGGATCATGTAAATACATAAGATCATTGCAACAGCACAGCCTGACCAACATTGTCTATCTCACTGCAGTCAAGTGAGAGCTCCTGGCAGCAACTACAATCAATGCACAGAAATTTAAAAATTCTCTTTTATTGCGTCTGTTGCCATTTATCCCACACAATTCCTCTGCATCACAGAACCCTGTTCTCTCCTTCCTTTTTTTTTTTTACCTTTAAAGAATGTCATCATTGCTTTTCCAAATAATGTAAGAACTCCAAAGGATTTGCTTTATTCCACTATTTGCACGCTTTTTAGATGTATAAACAAGCAGAGATCTTCTTAGTAGAGGTATGACAAGCTATCAACTGAACACTAATAATGTTATCCTATTCAATTAAAAATTTTGATTCTGATAAAAGTGTCCAGGTCCTTCACCACTAAGTATCATTCCTGTACTTTTTGAGGTATAGACTTTCAGTTCTCAAAGTTTTGTTAATTCCCAAGATTCACTATAAGCTGGTATTTGACATTTACTCCCCATTCATGTTTAGATAATTATTGTGGAACGCCAATTTCTTTTTACAATATGGAAAATTAATCCCCAGGAAATATGCAAAATGCTGTCCTGAATATCACTGAAATTCATGTTTTTAGACTCTCTAGCAAAGACATTCAGGAAATGCAGTCTTGCTGCAGAGCTCTCTTACGTGATTAGCCTAAAACGCAGGCAAATCATTGGACAAAAGCAGAAAAAAAGGTAATTATAAGCATGGTTCTCAAGAATTTAGACTCTTCACAAATATCTTCTGAGCTGTGTATGTTATTAGCAAATATTTCATATCCTACATTGTTAGAAGCAGCACAGATCATGTTCAGTTGAGATTCCTGAGAATTCAGCCTAGACTTCAGGAATTTGATGTCTAATGTTAAATCAGAGCTTTTACACCTCTTGATGAGCAATATTCTGTGTATTCATTGCTGTACTGGATTTGGAGGCTGTAGGGAAATTGTTATCCCTTTCAGTATTTCTTCTAAATCCAGAATTTTCTGGCATTGTTTCTGAATGGCCAGACAAGAAGGGAACTGCTAGACACCAAGTGGAGGATTTTTGCTATTTTATAAATCTAATCACAGCCTAAACAGTAAAATATTCTTTTGACTCTAAGGAGTACATTTTGTAGCTCGATGCTCAATTTACATGTCTTCCTCTGTTTCATTTTCACAACTTCCAACTCTCAAATTAGGGGGTTGTTATTTGTTCTCAACAATTTTGTCAGCTGGAATTGCATCCTGCTCCTGTTGCTCCGTTCTTCAGCACTATGTTTTCAGCCAGCCTCTGAACTGACAGGGACTTGCAGCTTTGTCCTACCAGAAAATGCTTCTTCCTCTCACTGCCCACACCACACTACCCACCACCAAACTGCATGGAATTTGCTGACTAACTGCAGAATTAGGTAAGAACATCATAGCGAAATGAAGTTTTTCAAAGTTTGCTGGATCTTGGAGGCAAAATCAGTATTTTAAGTTTCTAAACTGTGAGCAAGGTGTATGTTTTATGTCTAAAGCCACAGCACTTAAGAGTGGCTAGGTTTTTTCCCCTCGGTAACAACGAGCAAGCATTTCTCCCTACTGCCTCCTACAATAATTTTGAACACATAAGTAGAGGAATAGAAATAAGATGAGATAAAATAAGGATGATGGTTGTTCCGGGAGATCCCAAGATGCTCTACTGACAGGCTTGGACACAAAGCCAAGTACTGAGGCCATTAGGCAGTGTGTATTCCTTATTTGAAAAGGATGTCACCACTGCAACACCTAAGTAGTCCACAAAGTTGCTATCTCAGCCTTCTGCATTCATCAACACTTCTTAGACACAGAAGTAATTATTTCAGTGTTTACAACTCAGGAACTGAGTCACAGAAAGACTCATTTGCAGAATACCATATGAGAAATTTTACCAAATTCCTGAACTCCTATTCCATCCCTGTACCACCCCGCTTTAGAACACCTTGATAATATGCCAGGGTTTGCTGAAAATAGCACATTTCAAATTATGTTTGCATTACAGAGATTCACAGTAAATACACAAAAAAAGAACTCTCTTGTACAAATTTCACATGAAAGTATGCCTATCTTATGTTCTGAATGCATTAAAAACTACAGCCATTTCAAATTGTGTAGATACACTTAAAAATAGGTATAAACCACAGAGAAAATAATTTATAGCTATGTTAGACAAGCGTTATTGATATCTGCTGATCATGAACTAGTTAATACCAAAATTAAGTTGTTCTTACCACTCATCAGTGAAGTCCAGTTTTATTGTGCTTGTAGTCGTTCCTTCTGTACTGTAGTGCAAACTCAAAACTGGTTCACCTGTTCCTGTTCGTGGCTTATCACTCTCTGTAAATATGGGGTTGATAAAGTTTGAACAGGCATTAGAAATGTACATAAAGTTGCTATAATTCTGAAGATAAATTTTATTATCAAAAGTGGTAGTAAGATACATAATATCTGTTTAAGCTCTCTTTCAGCCCAAGCAAAAAAGTTAACAAGTTCCAGAGTAAACACACCAAATTTGCAATGCTTGAAAAATGGTCTAAAATTATATCTAATTATAAGAGCAAACAAAGGAGATGCTGTCCTTCAACATGCAAGTAAATAAAATTTCAGATAGATATGTGTACACACAATATAATAATTAATAAGCAGATCCATTTTATAGCAAATGTATTAATAGGATTCTTTTTTTAAAGTAGTATGCAGTCTTTTTGCCTTAGTAAATACACATAAAAAAGATGATGAGATCCAGACATAATCAGCCTAAAAAAAATCACCATCTTCTACTTTGTTGCCTACTTAGAACCCAGACATCTACCAGTACCCTTAGGCCTGCTGTAAATTGTCAGTCAGTCATCATAAAAATATTGTAAATTCAGGTTTCAAGAGTTTTATGCTTAAAACCCTATTTTATATTATAATAACTGCAAGCAGAAGGGATCACTTGCAAAATGAGCTCATTCACGATGTCCAAAAGCAACAGAAGTGAACAGAACTGAAAGCCACGGCTTACTGGTCATTCCTCTGCTGCAGAAAAGGTTCTAAGGATCTTAATGGGCTCCTTCAGAACAGAACTGCCCACTGACATCCATCCATCCATCCATCCATCCATCCCCTTTCAGTAAAGTTCATGCTCACCATGTACCCACAAATGGCAAGTTTGCCATCAGTCCTGAAGCTGGGCAATCCTAAAAAGTTCATGGAAAACATTCTCTCGGAACTCAGAGGGAAGGTTTATTTATAATGTATCCAAATGTATTCAAATGGCCACTAAAAGCCTCTGCAGTCTTGCTTTTCATGACTACTGAACCTTTTATCTCAGCATTATTTGGACAAAAGCTTCCATCCTTTCTTTAGTTTATAGAATACAGAAATTGGACTATAAATATCCTTGCAGTATTGGCAGCACATTGACAAGTGTAATAAAGGAGAAGCTGCAGATCATCTTTGTGGAAGTCAGTTAAAATCTAACATTCCATTCAAACACAAGCCTACAAATTTCCCTGCTAAAAAGGCTGTTATCGTAACAGTAATGGCTACAATTCTGGCACGAGATACTTAATTTGAAAGATACAATTAAATTATAGTAACTGTGAGACAGCACATCAGAATTTAACCTAACAATCAATGCTCATATTTTTAAACTGCTGACAGGCAGAAGCCCACTCACAGGATCAGAGCAGTGATCAGCTGTGCCAGAGAACTTTAAATATGCACTTCTATACGTTCTGAAGAGAAATTAAAAAACCCAAAACATACCACAAAACCCCTAAATGGACAAATTAGAATATTTTTATATGAAAGAGAATTAACCAATTACAACCATGACCCTAATAATGCATAACGTATGGGCCCCACTCTATGGAAAGAAAAGCTTATAGCCCCTTTAAATTAAAAGTTCCAGTTACACTCTTGTTAGAGTGGAACAAGAATAAAACTGATTAAAAGAAAGTTTATTTAAGGAACTAGAAACCTAAGAAAGAAATGCAAGGAAATATTTTATAGTGCTATATAGACAGTGTGAACAAAAGTGACATTCTTTCTTAACTAAGAGGGTGCTTCCTCTATTTTTTGACAATCTATGATTTATAAAATCTCTTTTTATAGAAGTCTACTCTGACTTTAACCATCCCTTCCTCAGCAAGTAATGATTGATAATCAATCAGAAATACTGATTGATCCCAAATACTGCACAAGTCACCAGGAACTGACACTGAAAGTCAAAAGTGAGAGTTGGAAAATTCCTCAGCTTCCTTGTAACAGCTACAGACAAGACAGATCTTTGAGTTGGGATCCCAGCTAAACACAGACAATTTCCTGCTGCGAATAATCCAAGACAACCCCAAACAATGACTGTACTCATGGACTTCCTACTGCTGTGCAAGTTTGGCTTCAGCACAAAACCACTTAATGCTGCCAATCAAAGTAACCAAACATTGCTATCTACATCAAGCCTAATCAAACACCAGGCTTGTATTTCTTGTCTTAAAATCTGTAAATCTAACCAAGATGCATAAGAACTGGCTAAACTTACTCTGGAAGCAATGCTCATATTTGTCCACACCCAAAAAGTTGGAAGAATTCCTGTAGGCTTCAGTAAAAAGGGCACTGACTGAGAAATTATTTTTACAATTTTCTGGAAACAGACGGCTGTTAAACCATACTGGGTAATAGCATTTTCCTAACTCTACAGTAACAGGATTTTCAATTTCGATGGTGTCAGTTTCTTCTTTCAAATAGCTTTAGGGCATAACATAGACACTAATAAGAACATGAAACTCTTTACAAGACAGATGAGAGAAGAATCTGATAATAAACTGCAGAAAATTAGTTGTGTGGTTCAATATTTGATATTGAATTTACACTGCTAAGGAAAGCTGACTGGGAGCCTCTGTGAAGAAAATGAATAAGCTTTGCCTCCTACAGAACTGAACGTTCTTTCAGAGAAGCCACATAAACCCTACAAGTCTTGAACTCTGTTTTCAGAGAGAAATGTGATGGCTTAAGACTGCCCAGATTAGAAAGAAGTTCTGTTCTCTTCCTCTACTAAGTTCATCCCATCAGGGAAGATCTACTTCAAACTGATAATGAAGGGAAGGAGAGGAAAATGGTCCAAATTCTGTGATTTGGGCAATTCAGTTTATTAATCTGGTTGCCATCTCTAGCAGGGTAATCACTGCTACAAGAGAAAGCTTACTAAACTCTGTTCCAAATTCCTTTAAAATACCTTGAAATTTTACTTAATTTTACAGCCAAACACAAGATATTTTGAAGATACTATTAACAACTTACAGTTATTTCGTAAACAACCCTGTCTAAAGCATGCTCCCATCAAATGGTCCATTCTCCAGGTGCCTACAGGAAGAAGGCACTTTCAAACTACCACTCTAAAAACACAAGACAAAATTTTATTCGTAACCTTACATGAAAAACAAATCCACAAACCAAATGACACAACTGACAGCAACAACCTTCAGACCCACTTTTTCCCCTCAGAAAATGAACCTGTGCAAGTGTAACTTCACAGACACCGAGGCTCTCAACTATAAAGGGGTAAGTGCATAAGGACAAATTTACAGATTGCATTTCCTAATTAAACTAACACTGTAAGGAACTTCAAGCCAGTTTGCCACATCTCAAATGCTGCCCTCATCTATTCACTATCTCATGAGAAGAGAATAGATAACTTCTCATTAAAAAAACCTCCAAAACAATTCCTATTCAGCACTATATTCTGTGTGAAGACCTAAGAGAGATACTTCTGGAAGGGGGAAAATTTGATCCAAAGAGGAGAAAAGTTGTGTATTTCAGAAAAACAGTAATTCTGTGAGAAAATTTAAACAGATGAAATTTAATCAGGCTTCGTGTTTCCTCTTCACTCATTCCAACTCAGGCAGTACCTTAAAATCCTACCACTGCAATAGATCTAAAGGCCAACCCTCCAATATTATAATCACAGTCAAAAACATTTTTAAAAAGTCAAGTGTAGATGGCTGTGATCCATTTGAAACCATTTTGCACACACAGGAATGTCTTTTGGGTTCTGCTGGACTGTCAGAATGCTGGCATTATAAATCTATGTGATCACAATAAGAATCATAAGATCTTTAAACCCAAAACCAGCCTTAAAACATGAATGCCAACAAGAGAGACTGGTCCAACAGAAGACAGCTGACTCAATACTAAATTAAGAGAAGGCAGGAATAAGAAGGAAAGGTAATTCTGTACGAAAATAACTGTTATGATTTCCTTCACTAACTACTTACACTATTTTGAGACTTCAAAATGCAGTTAAACGTCAGAAAGTCAACTGGATCTCAGAAAATTATTCTTTTTGGTTATCATCTGAACGAAAGATTTCCTAATAAATTTGCTCCTTTTTCAAATTCCCAGTTTTACAAACTATAAGTAACACTGTCTGCTAACAAAGCAGAAAAACATTGCCTTAAAACAATTGGAGAACTGGTGCACTGAAAAGCAAATGTATTTTGGGTTTGGTTGGGGTCTTTTGCATATTAAAAGACCTGAAGTGCTTCTATAAGAGGCAATCTCTTAGTTCAAGTAACTTAATGCAGGAAAAAAACCTGTTTTCCCAAATTTTTACAGTTGTAAGAATCTTAGGAAACTGATAGATTTTCTATGTTACTTCTGGGTTATTCAAGTTTTCCAACTAAACCTGATTGTTGAAATAATGTAGACTACTAAACCACTTGTTATAAGCAAGTTTTCCAGCTAAACTTGATTGTTGGAATGATGTAAACTACTAAACCATGAACAATTAGCAAATTTACACATTGAGGTTTAAGGCTATTCATCACAAAATGTATTTCCACCAAAAAGAATGTATATTGTCAAGGTGCAGCTTGATTTTTTCCCCAACATTCTGGCATCCAAAAGTAAGTCATAATCTCAAAAGTTGCCAAACAGACTGTTTTTCAGAAGTGGGATTTCAAAATGGCTTTCTAGTTTAGAATGTGAAAGAAGACAAAACTGTTTTGTGGGATTTAAGCTATTAAATCTCTACAGATGCTTTGATACGGAAGCATAATGCCAAGTGTATGGCAATCTATTTTTAAATTAGCATCTATCACTCCTAAATTATTCAGCCATAAATTTTCCCTACAGATTACATTGATGCAGCTGGAATAGGTCACCTCTGGCCCACTTCAGTGCTCACAGTTTGGAGACTGATGCATAATGGGCACAGAGAAAGCTCCCAAGCATCTTGACCACCCCCAGTCCACAGAGATCCTACAAGAAACACCAGTACTTGTTCAGCAGGGGGGGGTGAAGGACAAGGGAATACAGAAGGAAGATGCACCTCAGTGCAATGGGTGCTCTGGAGTTACTCAAACTGTGCAGGAATAACAAAGCTGCACATGACTCATAGATAAGAGAAATTAATGTGGCATTATGAGATTAAAGGTTATTGCAATCTTGATAGTTGCTCTTTGACCCAAGAAGAACCACTCAGGAAAAACCCAACCTGTTTAAATAATTAATTTTACTTTGCATTTTACTGTCTGGAGAATACATGAGACATTTACTGTACCTACACTGAACTGTAGTAATTGCATGAAGAATCGAGATTAGGATGGCTTTCAAAAAAAACCCAATTAACCTCACTCTGTTAATCATATTGATCACTAAATAATGAGTTTCCAGCAGATCTGCTTACAGAATTCTACTTTATGTGGATGAACAGCATTTTTAGACTGTTTCTCATCATGAAAAGCAACTTTAAAAGGAAGCATTGCAATCAGCTATGGCTGGGTATAGCGCATTTCCTGTCACACGCACCCTGTGGCTCATCAAGTGACATGGATCCAAGCTGTTTGTTAACCACTGAAGAAGGAGAATCTGAAACAAAAACGAGATTTCAACTTAAAACATAAGCAGCAGAGAACTGCACAGCAATGTCACGATCATATGTTAGTTTAAAATAAAAAAGCAGCAACATAAGGAAGCTTTGGGTTTGTTTAATGAGCAGCCAGCCATATTGCATTTTCTAGGCATGACAGAAGCAAAGCCACTTGTTTCAAACCATTATTTATTCACTGAACAGCCTGAAGCTTGCTGACATGTTGATAATGAAAATGCCTGTCCATTACCAAATATTTTACTGTGTTCTTCACACTTCTGACATATCACAAAAAACACTGAAGAGTCATGACTCTTTAAAGCCTTTGCTCCAGCTACCAAATGACACCAGTATTTCACACCATGTGCAAAATGTAAATTTCAGAATATTGATACTTCAGCATAAAATACTCCATGGCATACCATTAAATACTGTTTTAATAATATTGTTTTAGAACATCAAAGCACCAAATACATCCCACTTATATGACAGTTTGGTAGTTCTGTGTTCTGATGACTGAGAACAAGTCTTGGTGAGTTTATCACAGTTTCACACCCGTCAGTCTTACAAGCATCCCCATCAATCACATAAACAAACAAATAAATAGAATAATCAACCCCCTCTCAGCAAACAAGTGCCTTTTTTCCCTTGGACACTGCCAGTTAATAACTACCATCAGCACTCATTCATTGCACAGACACAACAGATGCAATATTCAGTATTTTTTGGTAGTCTATTTCCCTTGTCCCCTCTGCAGACCAGATCTTACTTCTGTATTATCTAAAGATGAGCTGATGTACATAAATTAATGCAGTATTCCAAAGATATTGGCTAGAGTATCATATCTTGGTTCCACTTGTTAATCTTCTGTTACAAACAAATCCATCCTAAACTAAAATGATTTAATATCCTGTATTACAAACTGAGTCACAGTCTGCCAACATCACAGCATGCTAAATGAATTTTAACATAAATGTAGATCCTATACAAGGAAAGCAATGAAAAAAATACTCTCTCCTACAGGAAGTTCCCTTCCAGCTCTGAGCCAGAATCACCAGTGAGACCTATTTTGTAGTACGGTCATAAAACCTGCTTTAAATACATATATTCTCCTGCAGTTGTTCACTCCCAGCCATTGCTGGAAGCATGGCAGTGTGCTCCTTTGCTACACTGATATCCAGGTGCAGGGAAGAGGACAGGAGCAAAGGAGAGGGATCAGGAAAGTCTGAGGCTGTGTGTTCTGGAGGCTGCCCTGTTTTGGGAACTGGGCTTGCACAGCTTGTTTCTGTAACTGAGGAACATTAAATCAGTTCTGGTTCGTCTTCTGCGCTCAACCATGCCCATGCCTTCCACCAAGCACATCTAAGTCAGACCACAGAATTTATCATCCAGATTTATGGCATGCAGCTATTAAGTAAAAGATTTGTAGCATTAATATATTTTACTTTCCAAAAGTGAAGTGTGTTTTATATATAGTATCTAAATTAGAAGAGAAGGATTTACAGGGGAGTTTTTTTAATGGAGTAATAAGCCACTTTTTAGAAGGTAAATCAGAGCAAAAAGCTGCTGTACAGATGCTCCACGTCATGAGATGATCTGGTTGTGTTCCAGCTGACTCAGAACAGGAATCTGTGCCTCTTTCAAGGGCTGGCTTTGATCTCTGACTCATAAAGTCTGTGGCTGGGATTAACTTGTATCAGAAGTGCTAAAGGGAGGGGAGGTCCTGGACTGCAAGCTGAGAAACCTAATGCATGACAGTGATCCCAGTCATGCTCTGTTCCTGCACTCAGATCCTTTCCAAAAGCTCATATGCCCTTGTTTAAAAGGTGTTTTGTGCTGCCAAATATTTCACTTGGCTGGAGAAGCTCATCTTGTCAACTCTGTAATTCAGACCTGTATGATCAGAAGACTAAACTAATATATTTTAATTAGAAACATAAGAAACTACATCTACTAACCTTACCAGCACTTATAATTTTATTAAGACCTCACACTACACAGCAGTACATAAAAAAGTAGGTATGTTTTGCCATGTCATCAATCACAGCAAGTGAAAATGAAAAGGTTTCTAGGTAGAAGTCCATGCCAACGGAGGCTTAAACCCCCCACATCTCACTGTTACATCCAAGTCTCCATCCAACTTTGTGAATGCATTTCACTTTAATAAATGAATTTTAATCAACATATAGGAAACATCCTAAATACCTGAATTAGCATGGTCAAGGATAGAGTTGTTTGTAGCAATTTGAAACCCCCTTGTTCCCTTTTCCAAGTACCCTGAAGCCACAGATCACCAGCACCCCTTGAAGTGGATCTGCAGTCTGAAACCCCCACCTCAGGCAGGGAAATCAGCACCACCATGAAACCAGCCTAGAGAAGTTCAGGTAAATGCCTCTTTTTTTAATATATGGCTTTGTTTTGTAAAAAAAGTCTGAAAAAAATACTTTCATGATTTCTTATAAAGCTTTTGAAAAAAAAGTATTACCAAAACTGTGCCATATAGTTAAAAAAACAAACAAAAATCCAAACTCTTACCTGAGCCTTCACAGGCTGGGTCTACATCCCAATGCAGTTCACCACTGGTTGTAATGTCACCAGTACATTCTAAACTGGAGCACCACTTAAAGAGGGAACTGGAGGTTCATAAATTTGGGCAACCTCAAACAGAAAATAGAAGATAATTTTAAGGTCAGTTATATGCTGAAGCATCTTCTATAGTTTGGGCAACCAGCACCTGACTTCACCAAAATATCAGCATGCCACCTGAGTTTTGGTTAAAAGAAATTCCTCCTTACATCACCAGCTTCAGGGTGGGGTCTAAAGCAGCGAGAACTGTTTTAAAACTCCTAAACATGATACATGTAGAGGAATCTAAGAAATTAAATACTTGATTTAATAACTATGAATAATTGCTTTGCACAATGAAGAAGCTCTCAGTTCCATATTGTGCACTTCAAATAGACATTTCTACATCTGAGTGTTAGCAAAGAATTTAGTGATTAAAAACTGCCATCATTCCCTTGTTCTTCTCCAAAAGCTTTAACACAGAAAGGAAGGTCCAGTTTGCTCTCTTTTAAAGATTGACTGTATAGATCACCCAAAGGTTTAAAAAAGTCGATTTGCAGCACAGGTTCTGCAACATGCTAGCATGTACATGTATAAATCTGCATTCCACAGCAAATGCAGGATAAATCAAATTTTCTCCCTCAGAAAAAAAAAAAAGGGCTAATATTGATTCATGTTTTTGTGGGTAAGATTAGGTACAATGACCACTACAGGAACCCAGATCTATAATATGCTTTTTTCTTTTTCACTTCATGATCAGTTGGTTCACGTTTCTGTTACTTTTCAAATTGAATTCAATCTCCCTAAAATTCTCAGAATGAGAAGTGATGTAATAATTGTGATGCATATGTGACACAGCAGCAATAACAACAAGTTAAAAAGTTATACTTTCTTTGTTGTTTGCATATATGTGCATAAAGGCAGTTATATGTATATATATAACATAAATGCAGTTGTTTAAATACTGCACAGGATCTAAATGTTATGAAATGCCACAAAAATGCAAGTAAAAACTAGGCTTTGAGGGAGAAACCATACAATAAATAAAAATCCAAACTAAACTGAACTATTTACCATAGTTCCCTAATTAAATAAAGTGGCTACCAAAAAAAAATCTGAATGTATTCAATATCTAAGCAAAGGCTTGAAGACAAAATAGACCTGATCCATGCAGCACACGCTGCTTCTAAAATTCAGCTAAATTCCAAATTTAGACAATACTTAAGAGGGATATCCACTAAAACAAAATTTCTGTCATATGAGACCTTTTGTCTCAGAGTCAAATAGTGAATCATTACTTATATTCCTTTCACATTCGAAAATATAAACTTTTGACTATATTTTTCTAAATAGTAAAGATTAACTACTACAGATTGATCTTACAAATCTTCATGTAGCTGGGAGACAGAATAAATACCACAGTCTAATTTTCTATTAAACCTATAAAAGCTTTCAGCTCTTGACATTTTCTACTTGTAATTTTTACATGGCTGGGATATTTTTCTCCTCCTACTCAAGCTTCCGTGGTTGCAAAGATAAGGATTAATAATGAAGTACAAGTCAGAAGAAGTGGCCTTAGTCTCACACTGAATTCCCTTCAAAATTGCAAGTGCAAATATACAAGTTTTGCCAGAGCAGGGATTGAGAACTTGTAAACACATTTTGGGGTATAATTTTTTTGTTTGAAAATTTGCAAGTAGTATGTACCTGAAAACTGAACACTTGCCTCGTGACAGGGCAGCAAAGACAACTGTTCAGGAAAAAAAATTAGAGATTGTCTCTGCATAGGAATTTATTACTTTTAAAAGACCCCAAACAATCCTAAACTACTCATTTTTCTCCTACCAAATTTCTGAAAAGTCAGCTAAGCACAGGGTTAGAAAACAACTGTGTCTGTGGAGAAGCAAGAGACCACAAATGTGCAGCTCTGGTTTTCCGAAAGAATAGATTATGATTAACCAACTTGCAAAAATAAATCTTGGGAGGTCAGAAAAGGAAAACAAAACAAAGTAACTCGCAAAAAAAGAAATTAGCAAGTATAAAAAAAAATTACACTGTATTCTCGAAGAAGCACTAAGGAAGAGATGAGAGAGATGTATCAAGTGAAACCCAAACCAATGCACCCTTCAGAGGTAGTAAAATCCCCACAGATAAACCTCCAGACATTGTAAACAAATTTTACTCCCTACTTCAATTCAGTGTGAAGCAATATAGTAAAAAAAAATTAAAATTAAGCCATTCTGAAAAGGAAATGGAAGATCAAGATCTATTGACAGTGTTAGTTACAATTTTTCCTCTATCAATACTTATATTTGAGTTAATAAATTCTGATGTTCAGTTTGAGGAGGGGGGAAAAAAACCAAAACCTAACCCAAAATTGGTAGATTTCTGGGTTGTTGTTTTTTTTTGTTGTTGTTTTTGGTTTTTGTCCTGGTAGGAAAGTGCAGCCCCCTTCAAGGCCACTGCTGTTCCTATTCTTCTCCTACAGGTATTAAGCACCCATGGTTGCCATCCCTAAGATAGGCACACACACTTCCCCAGGATAGAATGGTTTCCAAAACACTCTCAAACCTCACTGCAGTATTTTCTAGTGTAGAAAGTTATTCAAAATTCAGTAACTGCATATTGTGACTAGAGCATCGGCCACTGTGTTACATCATCAAATTGTTCTGCAGGGCTCCAGATTAAGGAATAGACTGAACCATGGCAAGACAGCTGTCAATGTGTGACACAATCCTTAAAAGCAATTTAGCCACATCTCAGCTGTCACAGGGTTTATCCACAGAAGAGACACTGCTAGACATGACTTTGCAACACAAAATACACTGAATTCTCACACAGCATGCAGCTCATTCGTTTTTACATGGTGCCATGACAAAGTTTGCTTTAAGTTTATGCTTCAGGATTTGCCTCTTCATTCATATGCATGCTTCTGCCCTAACTTTCTCAAATATGTTATTGCAAACATATTTGAGGCTTTCTTGTAATCATTTTTAATTTCAGTAAGACAAGAGAGAAAGAGGATGGTGAAATGAAAAGTTGCTCTGTTCAAAAAAAGGAGAGCGTGTCTGGGGACTTTGGCTAGGTACAAGTATTTTCACTACACTTATTGTAAAACCACAGCACTGAAGAGTGCCAAAACTCTGTTTTACTGAATTGTTAATCTGATTTAGAACACGTTGTGTGTTCTAAACATGTTGTAAATGTTACTGCCATTTGTAACAACTGTTACAAGTTGTAAATGTTACTGTTGGATACAAGTAGCACCAAAACACAATTTCAGTGTGTAATTCTCCTTCTGCTCAGAACACAGCAGTTTCTTGCTCAGCTGCTCTAACAACCATTGCACAAACCTGATACCATGCATCTAAAAAAACCATTTCCACATAGTATCACTCAATCCAAACACGTTAGACCAACAAACCTGCCCATACAACTGTTTCCCTCCCATGTGATGATAAACACCACCACATGCAAGGCAAGACAAGCAGCGAATGCAGGAAATGCCTTGTTCTGGAGGAGAAGCATCTCAGCAAACAACAGCAGCACAAACTACAGCTGCATCATGTGCTGGAGAAACCTTGGCAAGTGAGCACCTGCTGTCTGAGGGTGCTGTGAGGAGCCCTTAGGGGATGCCTGCTGAGAGGAGGAGGGCTGTGGTGCAGAACCTTCAGCCAGCTCTCGCTGTCTCTGCTGCTCTGCCTTCTTAAGCCTCAGTCGCTGCAGGCCCCTACGGATTATTGCTAACTCGGGTCCCATTAACTCTGACAAACAGAGAAAGGGGTAAAGAGAGAAGCATTCAGCAATCAATAAATAGAACAGAGAGGAGGGGTGGGAGACTGATCAAAGAGACAAGCAACAGGTACTAAGTGTCATTACAGAAAAAAAAAAAAAATTACTAACATCCAGAAATTGAAATAGTGAAATTGGTTTTCTCTTCCTAAAGGCATGAATCACAGGACTGAAATGTCAGGATTTGTGCCATACAATGCAACCCCCTCCCCATCTCCAGCAATGAAGCCATTAAACAGAATTATTTAAGGAAAATAGATATAGCTGGTTAAATCAAAACAAAGCATGTATTCATTTTGATGTTCCTAACACACAGAATGAATGAGAATATTTGGTGTAAAACTGTGCAACTGTGGTCTACAGGTAAGTTTTCAAAATGAATGTAATAACGTCCTGATGTTTCAAAAAAGAAGTAAATTTTGAACAAAACAAACCAGTGCAAGAAGTAAACTGGAATTATGGAAAGAGGTGGCAGAACAATGGCTGAACTAAAAAATACACTTCTCTATTAACTCATTTTTAATTTCAGACATTCCCTGTGGCTGAGGATTCACAGTCTGAAATCACTGTTAAGTGGTCCTACAGACAAAGTAGTTTATAGGATCATAAGCAATTCTTAGTAGCATCCTCCTAATAGATCATTCTTTTAGTCCCATCTTTAGAGGCTTCACTGTTTCCATCATTGTGTATTTATTGATTTGCCAGTTAAACTATTTTGGCATGGTAAGTTCACTGCCTGACTACCAGTACTTTTGCAAACCGCTATAAAATGAGGTGTCCAAGCAATTTTTATTCTTTCCATGCCTTTTGCAGATTTCCTCCACTCGCACAAGTGCTGTGTGGCAAGTGCTTCTCTTTAAATAACACAGATTTTGTCTTTAACAGCAGTGCCTGAATCACACTAAAACGTGTGACTAAAATAGTAGAGAGGCAAAAGCTTCACAAATATTCTGTAACCCTTATCCATACAGTGAAACAAACAAACCTTAAATTTTCTTTTATAAAGAGAAACAGACTCAAAACCAGCATCCAGTAACTGGAAAGTCAGTGACAAGCACCAGCTATTACTGACTGGTCATGAGGTTTAAGGTACTTACTCTAATATAATTTCTGGGAAAAACATCCTCTCAGTTTATGGTTGATGGGGTGTAACAAAAATAAAACTATATAGTTCCTAAAAGGAATATGGAATCAAAGAGATTTGCTATGAATAGTTTTCATGTCCCAGAACCATTTATGGAAAAAAATCCCCTCCAAACAACCTAGAGAATACTTTCAAGGGAGTTTCAGTGATGCCTAAAATTGCAGTTTTCAATACCTGCTGCTGATGAAGTTCTACTGAGTTAAGAGAGAGCCACAATTTAAGATGCAACAAGAACTACAATACCAAATGTAGAAGCTGCTATCCTGGATATGTTCAGTGACAACATCTTTTAATATATTCCAGATCACCTAAGCAAATGTTTATTTTGCCAGCAAATGGAGTGAGGAAATTAAAATAAATTTAAAAACCCCAGTTATTGTCATATTCCCATTCAAAATTTAAAAGCAGTTACCTTATATCAGAACATATATTAGGGTTAAGCTTTGTACCAATTAGCTAACTGCCCCCCTGCAGCCCCTCCCAATGGTACCTGTGTGTGTCTGGAATTTTATTTATGAGAAAAATTGTATCATGTTTTACTGTTTGTTGGACCTGGTGTTTATCAGTGGTTTAAAACATCAGCATCTTAAAACTAATATACAAAAATTAAAGATTTCCACTGAATGGCACAAGCAGGGCAAGAAAATAAATTTGTCGTATTTTTCCTTAGTGACAAGCATGACAATCTCCAGCAAATGATCTTGTTGTATACATATATTAAAAAATTATTCCAAAGTTCTGGAAGTAATTGGCTACTGATTTTGTTCTTTAATTGTAACTTAAAATATACAAACTTCTAGAATATACATTCTGCTACAGAGGCCTATCCCAACAAGCTCCAGCACTAAACCATTTCTGTACTGACTCTATTTTGAACAGGTACTTCATCTCAAAGTTTTAAGAAGTAATTCAGATGTAGAAGCTCAAATGCTTACCATGTGACACGTTTTCTGGAACACCAAGCCAACAATAAATTTGAACTGTATACTTATGCAAAGGCATTGTGATAATCCTGTATTCAAACACAGGATTACCATGAGTGCTTGTGTTCAGTGCAGAAATCTGTAGAAATTATTTATGGAAAGCTGTTTACAAGCCTGGGTTAGGAATTCATGCTCCAATTCTAAAGAAATCATTTCCTGAAACACATTCTTCAGTTTCTGACTCTTTGCTACAATATTCCAACTTGTATCTGCCATGACTTTACACAAAATGGTGGCTGAAAACTTCTTTTTCCCTTCTTCCACCTTCCAAAATGCCACCCCAGTCATCCACCTCTAACAACACACCGCTTCCTACTTAACCCCGCTGCATTTAAACTATTCCTATTAGCTCTTTCCCTCTCCTGTTAACCCCCAAAAAGCAGCAGGTTTTACTCACCTTTAAATGCAGGTGAACAAGCTCAGGGAACCCTGTCCTTGATGCAGAGGGCAGTGTTTGTAGATAGATTTATAGACTACAGACAGTGAGTAAATAAAACCTCATAACTGAGCACGGCCACAGGTTATCAGGGTACACAAAAATGGCAAAATGGACATGCCCAACCCAGTCTGCTCGTTCATAAACCCTCTGCAACCCCTCTGCTCAGGAGCTTCCCTGCTCCCTGAACTCACCCAAGTTACCCAAAAACTTCTTTTGCTGTAACTGCAGTGCCTCATGCCTCTCAAACAGGATTATTAGGCGTGCAAACACCTTGTACTATTAAATTTACACCTGCAGGAGTCCTGTAGGCAATTTTAAACTGCCAATCTGACACCCTACTTAGAAAAATAATTTATCAAAAGAATCTATCAAATATTATACAGAAAATTAGAAAGTAATTGTCTGTCAACAAACCATCACTACCCCTTTCAAAACTAAATATATTCTGAAATCCAAAGTAACACGGGGAAAGAAGAAATGCTCTTAGAAAAGAGCTGGATTAAGAAATAACAACTTCCACTTCATGCTAGCAGAATAAACTTTTGCTTAGAAATTTGAGCAGATTCAGAGAAAAAGATTTTTCTGGTCAGCACAGATTCCTTAAAATGCAGGCTAGAAAATGAATCACAATTCCAGAAATCCTCTCTGGTGCATTATCCTTTTGAAACCCCCAAAGTTTCAATGACATAGCTTGAAGCAATTATTTTTCATATGGTAGATACTCTCCCAGCCACTCTCAGATCCAGAATAAACCATATACTTTTGAAAATAAATAAATAGATCAAAATGAACCTTTGGTAATGGTACATGTGTTCTTGGATGGCTATCCCTCTGGATAGCTAAATTGGGTAGCAGCTAAATTGGGTTGCACTGAATTAGAGTAGACCCCTTAATCATCTTTTTGTGTGTGTATTGTGGAAAAATTTGAGATTGCAGCAAGCTGACACCAGTACTAATAAAAACCATAGATGACTAAAAGCCTCTGATACTAAACTTTTTATCATTTTCTAAAATTCCTGGGTGTATTGCCATTTTCCTGCTCACTGTTATCTCTAAGTATCACACTAACTAATTGCAAGGTTTAAAAAGCAATAATGACATGTTACATTAATTTCAACTTATGCCTTTATCTTCCCTGTCCTTCAGATACCAGGTACCTCATCATTTCTTACCCATCCCAAAGATTTTGGCTGCAGCAGACACAGTACATTGAATGGCACATTCTCCCCTGGGAAATCTCCATCCCTCCTGCACTCCAGAATATTAAATTTTAGGTCTGAAAAAGACAGAGAGCTTGATTTTTTTACAATAGAATCTATATAACACAAAAAGTCTCAACCTGTTGGCCTTTCAAGTCACATCAGCCTTTTCTACTATAACTGTGAAGCCTAGAAAGTCACTTTATAAAGTAAAAATAAACTCTTGTGCAAATACACCACTCTAAAGGCTGTGGCACTGAGATGGAAAAGGTCAAGTCAAAGCATAAGGTGCTCTTTTATTACCCAAATTAATTTCTGACATTCTGACAGGAGAATATACTTCCTTCTTTTCCCCTCAAGAAGAATGTAAGTCTGTATTAAATATAGATGAGTTTCTTCAAGATATACAAACTTAACTATCAACATGAGGTAAAATTCATTAACCAATAATGGAATGTCATGCCAGGTGAACCTTGTTTATCCAAATGCTTTTGAGAAGCTAAAACCAAACACTGCCGACTCTGAAATGTTGAGGATGGAGGTTCCTCCTGAAGGAGACATTTCCTACCTCCCCTGATTGCAACAGGCACAGGTTCTGCTATTCATTGCACTGATGCTGCTACAGCCAAATCCCAGGGCAAGAGGGCAGGATGTCACTACACTCCATGAAGACAACAGTAAGTTTAGGAGGAAAAAAAAGGCTATTTCTATTTCTACTTCAAAAGACAATACTGGTGGTCCCCTTGGAAATTTCTTTTTCAGACAGAGTTGATGGTTTTACTCTTTCTTTAAACCACAGCTGCAACCACTTGGTAACTATACAACACCTAAGTCTCATTAAGGATGTGCAAGGAGGAAAACAGACGGAGATCAATTACCCAAAATATCCTAAAAGAGAATTGTATCTTATTTTTCATAAACAATGACAAGATGGATTTCTTCTCACCAGACTGATGCAGCACAGGCTGAGTTGAGGCCCCTAAAGAAGGCTTTTGTTCATTATCAGGAGAGGACAGTAATGAAGTTGAAGGAGGACTTTCTGTTGAAGATGATGTTGAAGGAGCTTGAGCTGACATGGTAGAAGAGGAAGATGATGGAAGCTGTTCAGAACCATCTACTTCCATTGCAGTTTCTGATTCTCTACTAGGTGCCATGTTATTAGTAGCAGGAGCATCTGTCCGATTAGTCCCACCTTTGATTAAAAATAGAAAAAAAAAAGCAAGAAAAAGAGCTCAAAAGTAAACTTACTCTGTCTCTAAGGATCCCTTTGCACTACCATTCCTATAAAGAAACGTGCTCAGTTCTTCAGTGCACTAAGATTTTGTTTACACCTAGGACAGGCTGATACTGCAAGCCTGAAATCCACTATAAATGGATAATATATATAATATATTATATTACATTATAATATTACAATTTCTGTTGTAACCATTGTTGAAAAGAAGGAAATCACCTCTGGACCGTGATCTTCCTCGTCCTCGATTGCTCTGTGCAACTTCATTGGCCTCCTCAAACCACCTTGACAGCATGTCTGACATCCTCTGCATCAGAGAGACATTGGGACTCTGCTCCCCTGTAGAACAAATGGGGCTGAAGATTTATCTACAGGTTTACCAAAAAGTACCTTTCCCCTCCTCATTTCTTCCAGGAATGGAGACCACCCCTCACTCCCTTCTCCTACAAGAAACAGTTCCCTTCAGCCTGTTCTCAATGCCCCTGTCTATCCTCATTTCCCCAGTACAGATCCCTGATCCCCTGCTGGGATCCCTCATTCCCCTCCTGCACCTCAAGCAGAGGAGCTCTGACCATAAAACACAAAAAATAGAATTGCAGCAGCCAAAGAAAACAGACTAAAGGTGGTTAATGATGCCATAGGAAATATTATCAAAAGGTTCAGAAAAAGGATTTCAGAAGCCCACAGTCAACAGAACCACATGCAGATTGTAAAGGAGCAGATGGGATCACACCCCTCAGTGTTTCTAATCCTGTAATTCCAAATACCAGAAGAGCAAGAAGATGGACTAAGAGGACAGGCTCATGTTCTCTCCCTAAACAGCATCTCCTACTGTCTGTGTCAGGTACAGAATCTTAGACACTTCTAGTTTGGGGAAGCAGGAAAATGAGAACAACAGCCCAGAAAATTTGGAAAGGGAAACTGTAGGCAGAAGAGGGAGGAAGATTTAAGGGAACTGGAGTCAAATACTTGGAACTCCACAGCTTGTCAGATTTAAACAGAAACACATTATTAGATGAAAATTAAGATGAGTGACAAAAATTTCTCTGTGCTGCTTTGGTATTCCAATTTTTGATACCCAAGCATAGCTTTAGAAATGCTTTACCTACTAAAATCTCAAGCAGTTGAGTAATATATTATAAACATGAAAATATAAGCATAAAATTAGCCACCCTGTGACATTATAAATGACATTATAAAAATGAAAAGTACAATATTAGAATCCTATTGCTTTGAATTCCAGTCCCCTAATGTAACCATAAAGGGCATTTCATTTGTCATTGTGATTGCATGTGAGGTGTGACTATAAAGAAAAGCAGTAAGTGCTGGTGTTAGTCCCTGAGCAATGACAATGAAAAAAAGCTGTCCTTTACTTACATCAGCCTAGCTGAAACAATATAATTTTCCTGGTAAGAATATTTTCAATACTTTCAATTTTAAAAATCATTGTACAACAGCAGCTCTGTGCTGAACTCTAAGAAAACCATCTTAAGGCTTGGCTGACAGTTAAAACAAGGACAGTCTGAAGCACGTGTTTAGGGAACACGTCAGAAAAACTGTAAAATAAAATCCAAAAAAGCAACCCAAACCAAACCAAAAACCCAACAAAACACAGCATCAAAGACAACAACCCCCCTTCAAATGCAAATGCTTTTACCATCTCTCTCTCTCTCACTCTCAGGCCTTGCTCTTGGCCCAGTATCCGACCAATCCCCTCTGAGCCGCAGACGTTTAACAGGAGGCTGACGTAACTGGGGGAGAGAAAAAGAAGAGGAAAAAAGCATCACACAGCTATTTATGCTCTACAGTACAGGATTCTAAGCCCAAATATAAATCTCAATTTTCTTAAGTCACCTAAATTCATATCTGTCACCAAAACAGAATGTCAGCCTTATGTTCAGATTAACCATGAATAAGCACAACACTTACCAACAAACACGAATTTTCATTTCAACAGCCTAAATGACTCCCAGAACTAATGCAGCTTTTATTTAAACTACTTTCATCATGTTAATTGAATCTTTCTGTAGTGACCAATAATGATTTAGGTTTTCTTAAATTCAGCCTGAATTCTGCAGAAATATTCACCTCTTCACATTAAAAACTATATGGAAGTTTCAGTTTAATGAAATATGGACTTGTAATTAAGCAAAAGGAAAAAAAACAGACATTAAAAAAATTGGAGATTTTATGCAAATAAACTCCTGTTTATTTTTTAACCTGATTTTTTTTAGTTTTTGTAACACTTTTTTTGCAGCAGGAAATATAAAACAATCACTAAATGGGAGCTGTTTCAGCAGCTTCAAGAGAAACAGGGATTGCTTTGCTCATTTACAAAGACAGGCCAGAGTTTGAAATCAAGTGTATAGGCTGGATATTTCTGGCCTTAAGAGAAATAAAGAAACAAAAAGAAAAACCACCAAACCAAAAGAAAACAAAAACCAACCAACCCAGAAACTGTTTTGACAATTTTAAACTAAATGTCCTGTGGTGAAAGCATATCAAAGTTTTAACTTCCATGACTCCACCAGTAGATTTAGGAAGAAGTTCTTAAATTTCTTCTACTCTATACAACTTTAAGCCAGGCTGAAATAAAAATACCCAAGCAACAACACTTTTAGGGATAACAACAAGGACAAAGAAAAAGCAACATTATTTTAAAGATTAAATGGGAACACAACTGATGGCATTTATGTGCTGCAAGTTTAAAAAAACATAAAACATGAAAGGAAGGCATCTTAATCACTTGCCTCTTCCCTTCTCTCTTCTGCAGAGGGGACTTTAAGTTCTCGTGCTGTGTCATCCTTGGGATCAAACAAGTAAATGTAATCTGAGGAGTAGCTCACAAGGATCTCTTGGCCATCTTCACTGTAACACAGGGATGTTACCCTGCAGGATTTGTTGTTGAGATGAGGAGGGACAAAACGCGCCACCATTCCAACAGTGCCCCTGCCAGCATAATTCCCTTTATTAAAAAAGAGTGGGGGAAGAGAGGAGAAAGAAAATAATTACACATTTACCATTGCAAATTTTCAACAGCTTCAATAAACCCCTTATTTGGCATCCAACAAAACACAATCAGGGAAAAGCTACGTATCCTGTAGTTTCTGCAAAAATTTTGATCTGGAGAACGATATACCAGATTTTACAGTCTTTATTATTTTAGTTTACAAATGCTATGTACATTACAAAAAAATAAAAGATGAACACACTCACAGATATACACACATATAAAAATATAAATGTCTCACATACCCACTACATGGTGTTGTATGGAAGCTATCTGTCAAATGTGGTACAAATGGAAATTTTAGAACCAAAACACACAAAACAATAATGCAAATCTATATCTACACACAAATGAGAAAGGAATTCCTCACATGAAACTTTGAAAATTTATGTGATACGTCTTTTCTACCCAAATTAAAAAAATACTAATATTTCTTCAAAACAGAATAACACTGTCACTTTGAAACTGCAGAAGTATACACTACATTGGACTTAGCATGCTCTCCTGATCACTCACCTCCAATCCAAACACTAAAACAATCTTAAGTTCTAGAATTACAAGTTTGTGAGCAGATAAAAGTTACCTATAATAAGCTCTAACACTGAGAAAAACAGACTGTTCCAAAACCTCTTAATTTGACATGTAACTGTCAACTACATGGCAGAAACGATTAAATGAAAATCAAGTTTGCTCACTGGATGCAGAATAATTGACCTCTTAAAAAAAACCCAAAAAAAACCCAAAAATTCCACAAAACCTCAAACAAGCAACAGAACACTATACCAATATTTTTTAAAAATCAGTTTTCAGAATCTTGATTTGTCTCTCCTTTGCTCTCCAGTCCAAATTCATGTTATTCCTGTACTGCACAACTCTAGAGCACACACACATTTTAGTCAAGCCCCAGAATCAGTTCCCAGGCACTTCTCACAGAATTTTGTTGACCACTGAGATGAGAGAGCTCCTATAGAATGTCCACCTGATGAGAGGGATGTTTTTATGTTTAGTGATCTTTACTGTTTCTCCTCTACCACAGTCATCAACAGGAAAATGCTGCACAAAATGACAGATTTTGTGCCACTGCTTATTGACACGAAGGTCACAGCTGTATTATTAATTCCTGTGTGTCCAAACGCTGATCATACATTATAACCAAGAGCTATGTGTTAAAATGACATAACACATTTTTCTGCACCTGAAATTCTTTAATAAAATCCTTAGGTAAGCACCTGAAGCATGCCAGCTTTCACCTGAGGAATCTGCAGCTTTTCAGATTAGTTATGTTAGATACAGAAATAACTACTGCAAAGGCAAGCACAGTGCAGAATATTATGGAGTTCATAAGATCTCCTCCCATAAGAATCATCAAGTTCCATCGTGGTAGAGTACAAGACAAGAACTTAACTAAAATTCAGGTGGACCATGGGAGGCTGCAATCCCTGGCTTTTTGGAACCCTGGAATCACAGGTTTCAAGACAAAATAAGAGACATTACAAAATGTCCTCTTCTGCATTCAGTACACAATGCATTCTAAGATGCATGATGAGATTAGGTTTTCTTCTTTGAAGATTTCTGCATTGGCAAATATTAGAGTGAAATTATTCTATCATTACAAACCATAGCTCCCAGAGAAGGAAGTTACACATCTGCAGTGTTACACTTGAGTCATTCACCACCTATTTTGAAAATAACCTGAATTTGGCACTGCCAATGGGTAGAAATGCTCACTGCACAGTGGGGCTCCTACCTGTTGCCCTTGTGCCAAGCATTCTCCTGTCATAGATCCTCACTGAGCTGTCAGAACAGCCCACAGCCAGGTAGTAGGGGATTGGTGGACAGATAGCAACAGAGGTGGCAGCACGACGACAGTTTATTAAAATATCCTGGAACACACAAAAATGCATCATTGAAATAATAGCTCTGAACATTTCAAGTACAATTATTTCTTGTTTTGTTTTGATTCACTACATAGACCCCTTCCTTAGTCAAGGAGATTTTGAGAAAATAGGTCTGGCCTGTGAAGACAGATCATAAATGTGTTATCAGAAAAGCCACTGCATGCAAGGAAAACTATCAGAAGAAAGAAAACTGGCACAAGAACAACTGAAAAAGAAACCTAACAAACAAAAACACAGAAACATTTGAAAATAGGTAAGCTAAAAACTACGGATTTATAAACTACCTTGCACATTGGATTTTCTTATGGAAACACAGTAACTGTGGAGGTGGAAGAGTACTAAATATGCATAAACAGTTTAAATCAATTAAAGGATCAGAATAGGTTCAATCTACAGGCAGACAACCGCATAGAGGGCAAAAAATGAAAGAAACCCCCAGAACTGGTAAATGTGCACAAGGCCGAACAAAATTAATCAAGACTAGCAATACATACTTCAGTAGTTTTGTTTCAAGTCAATATTAAAATTGTTTCTAAAATTCAAACACAGTGGACACTGGTAATACCAGTAATCTAATATAATTCATAACCAAATCTTTTCTTACAGAGGGACAAAGGATGTTCAAGAACACAAGGCTGCAGGTGATTCTCAAGGTTCATTTTTTTCCTACAGTTTTCCACTCTACACTGTTAGTGTAAACCAGAGACTAAGAGACTCAATTTAAACAGATTATCTTTTCTACCATCTGAAGCCTCACACCAAAGCTTATAAAATAAAAAAATGCCAAAGGAGATACTAAAATTAAAAAAGAAAAAGAGACTCACAAACTTCTATTATTTCTTGGGAAACATACTGTCATCTCCACCAAGGACCCTGAAATCTATTCTTTCTAAAAGCTTTGCCAGAATTCGTATTGTGTGATGCACAGCTCTACATTTAGGTAATCTTTGTTCAAAGACAGTTATTACTATATTATTATTAAAAGTAATCTTTATTAAAAGGTTTCATTCTTACATCTTTACAATCTTCCTTTGTGCAACTTGTTTTGATGCGAGTATCAAACCATCTCACGGTGCCATCCTCGCCACAAGAGAGGAAAGTGTAGGGATCATTTGGTACTGTCATAATCTGCTCAAAAGAAAGAAAAAATAAGGTTATTAATACTTCCAGAAATAGCACTAATTTAAAAATAAAAGCATAAATATTTGGAGCAGCAGTAAGGCAATTAGGACTCAAGTCAAGCTTTGCAGTGAAGTAATGAGAAAAATTGAAAACCTGATTCTTCATTTTCAAGAAAAGGTTTGAACTATTGAAGCTAAAGGAAACTTTTAAATGTCACATAAGATTAAATATCCATAGGTCAAGACTTAGAGTTGTTTCTATTATCTTTTAATACACAACATACATTTACTGCAATCACTTTCCAGATAACTTATCAGTTTGCTGCAACAATTCAACAAAAGCTCTGTTTATTCTCTATCAACTAATAGGAGACAATTACAAAGAAAGTCTACAGAAGTCTGAATGCCTTGAAAATACTAAATGGCTTTTATTCCCATTGGGCTATTCCTTTACATCCTAGATAGTTCCCTGCGGCAAATCTGCATTAAAGGCTGTTACCAAGCTACCTCCTCACTGAAATTTCTTTTTAAATTTTTTTTTTTTAAGAGACCACTGTATTAAATCATTTTCATAAGCTCAGCTTTTCTCCAGCTAGGGATGACTCAGATGGAGTTTCACATGAATGGCTTCACTCAGTCTCCTTAAGACAAAATAAAAAGGCAAGTGACCATAATGTTAAATATGACTTGGATTCCACAGGTCAATGAATGCACAGGAAATGCCAGTTTATTTACACTCTGTCTCTTAAAACAGAAAACAGAGAATGTTGTGGCAGTCTTTTTCTTTTCCTACACTCCTGCTGCTATCAATAGAAATTTATAAAGCAACAACAATGGTTAATAGTATAAAACATTCATTGAACACAGAGCATGAGTGATGCCTTAACATTTTAAATGAGATGATTTATCACCCCCACTTCCCAAAATTCTTAGAAAAAGGAACTTGTGGATATCTGCAAATCTCTGTATCTGAAGTGGGATTACAAAGGTGGCAGCTGAAGGCTTCAGCCTCTCTTTTAAGGCTCAGGACAATAACTCAGGCAATGCTTGCTGTGCCAAATAACTTGCAGAACAAAGCCAAGGTTTGAATACCAATAGAACAATAAACTTCTGAGCTGTGACCACTATTCCTCAATATATCAGTGTAACATATTGAAAAGATTGTTTTTCATTACACATTTTGTTCAAATTAACTTTATTTGCACAGTTATAAAAGTCAGCAATTGTTCTTCAATCCACTAAATTCTTCCAGCATTTAGCAGAGCTTTCAGTGAGAACATTTTACTCCAATAATGTTGCTGAATGTGGCAAGTAGCTGTATTTTATTGTTCACACAGATGCTATTTCACCCTATACGTGTAATGTAACTTGCACATGGCAACTTTTATGTGCAGTGTTCACAAATATCCTAAGTACTTTCTAAGCACCAAACCAGAGAAATGGAGAAGTGCAAGCACAAATAATTGGGTCAATATTACTACATTTAAGTTCAACAAGTACACATTAAAGACAGATAAAATTGGTTTTTTACTAACTAAAAACTTGCTTGCTACTTAACTTTAAAAGTGTATGGCTATATGATCATTTTACTGTATTTAAAATAAGAAAGTAAGAGGTGTCCATAGAAGTATATTCTCTGAAATGCAATTCACATGAAAGGCAATAAAGAAAAGATTTGGCTGAGGAAAAACAAACTTGTCAAGGCCTGGTACAAACAATAAATTCTATAGAAATGTCTCTCAAGAGCCTCTCCCTCTACTTATTCTATTCTCACTCAGAACTAAAAGCAATTGTACTGTTATCTCATGGTTTACAACAACCTATACCGATTTCCACATTCCTCTGTTTCATGTTTTTGCAACGTCTTAAACTGCCACAAACTCCAAGAGCTCTATAAATCGAAACCACATTCAAATTTAGAATTGGTACTTCAGGGGCAGCTTTTAGCTTTTGTTATTTAGAGAATTCAGTGAGTCAAAGTTCTATATTTAACATGATGATGTGGTTCCATACAGCTGGGCAGTAACATCACAATATTTAGAAATTATCTCCCCGCTCCAGGAACCTCTCAACCTCAGTGCAAAACAGGATAAGAAAAATAACTTCATGAAGAGACAGAGTTGTTAAAACAGCCAATGTCATATGGAGGTTTTGACATTCCTTCCATTAACAATGTTTAAAAGCAGCAAAAACAACCAAAACTGTATCACATTCCTGTCATTCAAAACAACAATAATGTCCTCTTGTTAACAATATTGCTGAATAAAAATCATCCCAAATAAAACCACTTTGACTATGCAATATAGCAGAGAAATGTAATTGGTGTAATTACAACCATAAGGACACTTTTACTACATGAACAAAAATTAACTCTGGCAGTACTTCAGCCACGTTCTTTTTTCAAACACTCCAATTCTTTTTATGAGAAGTTTTAAAAGATTTTGTTCACTTAACATGCAAAGAAATTGATCTACAAACTTGCTATGAAATATGAGCTGAATAGATAAAAAACCAATGGATTTGGGAGTTTTTCCTTGGTGTGTGTACTGTGGTAGTGTTTAAAAAAACCCAACAAATAAATAGTGAAAGAAACAGGAACATTTATAACCTAAGGAAAAAAATGGCGAATTTTTCTATTTTAAGCACAGTAAGTTTTGTAAGCAGCAGCTTTTGCTGTTATTTAAAAGAAGCAGATAGAACAATAAATTTTATTATCTTCCTAACTCAAATAACACTTTGCTTCCTCACTTGCCTAATTTATATGAACAAAACTTCCAAGGGAAGACCAAAAACACTGTGGCTAGATTTACACCTAAAGTGTTAACTAGAATACACAATAGAAAAATTATCTACAACTGTGAATACATTTTTCAGATTAAGTTGTTCACTCATGCTGAACTAAGCATTTCTTAGAAGGATCTAAATTTTGAAAAAAAGGTAAGTTCAGGTAACTTCTGGTAAGTTCAGGGAAGAGGGGAGGGGCAGGGGGGAAAGAATAAAAATACACATGCAAGATCATCACCTCCCCCAACCCCCCAGACTACTTCAGGAAGAAATTCAGAGCTCAAATTAAATCTTGTTTTGCTCTGCAGACCACTCATTCAGTGAAGGTGAATTCATATTTGCAAAGTGGTCTTAACAGCACCACTTTTTGCAAACTTCTCCATTTAATTTACACAGCACATTTCTCTGCTCAAGCCTACTTTTTAAAAGGAAAAAAAAAAGGCATCTCAAAAAAGACAGAAGTTCTGTAAGGACTGAAACAAAGTTTTCAGCAGTGTGATTAAAATCTTGGGCAACAATACAATAAAATACGTATTTTAGCCATCTTTAAATTATGCTGTGCTTCATGAGGTACCTCGTAGGTAGTCCCATAGTGGCAGGTGTACTGGCATTGCCTGTTGGTCTCTGCATCCTGTTCAACATTCGTGTAGAAAATGACTCCATCTCCAGAACAAGAAACAATCTGTTTGTCATTGGTGCACGGTAAGAACTTTGCACTGAAAATATTGGCCCTGTGTCCTGAGCGAATCGTCGTGAGAACCTAAAGAGCAAAGGGAAAGCGGAGGCTGCAGCAGGTCAGTGTTTTCCAAGCAAATAAAGAATGGGAAAAACTCAGACTGTAAAATTCCAGTTATGCACAGGCAGCCAGGGACCTACAGTTCAATACAACAGAACAGTGAAGCTGCCTTTACACCAAATTTCTTCTAAGAACAACGTGGTTCTACAGGAGAGATTTGCTCAGGGAAATCTCAGAGAGATTTGCACAAAGCAGTCGACAAAATCCAAGGGCTGGAATGCAGCTGCCACCTTTGTTCTTGCAATGCTGGTTACACAGCACATCAGGTTTCTCAAAGTGAAACATTAGTCAGGGTGATGGTGCAACCACCCAGCACTGTCAGTGAGGAGAGACTTAGAAAACCTGGGATGCTGTAAATCAAGAAGGATAAGGCACTGTAATCCAAGCCAACTTTAGAGACTTTTAAAATTGATGTTACTTTTAAACTCACTCTGAAAAGGAGAACTCAAGTTTATAAGGAAGGATGTTTTGAATCTAGCCCAAAGTAAATAAACATTTAAGAACTTGATTATACAGGGCAATAAACCAGGACTTGACTTAGTCTCTCATTCATCTACAGCAAAGCAGAGAAACAGATGATTTCTACATATGATATGTTCACCATTACAGCTGATTTTAAACACTTTGTGGTGACTCTTTATCCTTCCTCACATACTTATTCTACCAAAACTGAAAAAACCTCCACATGCCTTCCTGTGAACAACTGAACATTATTTTCTTATTTCCCCATCTGCAGCACTTGAACCAAATTGCATTTTCACCACTCCCATAAGGAAAAAAATACTTATCAAGTTGTTTACAGTATGAAAATTACTTCCAAATTTCCACCCAATTAATTTAATCAAAGGAAGTGTTTTGCAAATGAAGTTTCTCTGTCAGTAGCAGCTCATGCCTAACAGTTCAGCAGTGCTATTTCACATCTTTTTAATAATTGCCACTAATAAAGTTTAACAGTGTATCTACATATTCTGAAAGATACAAAATATTGATGGCTGAAGTCTATTTTTGCTACTCTACCTAGTTAGTAACAGAAAATATGGTGATACGGATATTTGCAAAAATGACAGAATTACAGCACAGTTCTGATATCAGTTTGCTGCCTTTTCCTGTATTCATTCTCTTACTCGAGCCAGAGAAAATAAGCTAACATAGATGTGACACTCATTAAAAAAATATCACATCTCTAGTACATTTCAGGAATAACATTGATTATTAAGTCCTCTTGCTGGTACCTGCTGTTTTATAATTGCATTTGCATGTATTAGGGCAAAAGAAATAATTAAGAAATCATCTTCTCCTCTGCTGTTAAAAAAATTAAATAACTCAGCTAACTGTGAAAAATAAAAAAGAAAACAAAACATCTCCCAGATTCCTCATTAGGCTTAAATAGAGAAGTAGTACGCAATGGAGGGGAAAAAAATTGTCCCATGAAAGCATAAAGCTGAAATTGCAGCACCTTTTATAACGTTACAATATTTTAATGTAAAAATTATATAATGAGCAACTATCCCATAGTGGGATATTAAAATCAACTCTGCACAATAAATGACATTGAACACCCTTCATTTGCATAAAAAATTCTTACTCTGCAAGTCACTGCACCAACACTCACTTGGGAATATATCCATCATCCACTTCACAGCTGTCTTGGATGCTGCTTTTTCAGCAGCACTCCCAGTCCAAGAGAAACCCTATCCAGAGATACTGATCTGAACTTTGTCAGGCTGACATCAGTAATTGAAAGGAAGAGATGAAGTTTGGAAGCTATGGCTTTTCTGGGGAGGTGAGAAAAGGGCCTTACCTATAGGCACAGGCAACACTCCAAACCACCACCACCTTCCAACCACAACCCTTCAGGAAAGCAAAATACTGTTTTCTACTCAAACTCTTTTCCACCATACCAACCACATCTTTTGTTTCTCCCACACATTTAATTTTTGAACCTGTCCTCAGGGTTTAGTTGTCAGCTTCTGAGAGGACACAGCTCAGAGCATCTGTTCTACCAAACTATCAGCAGTTCCTTCAAGAAAAAAGTGTGGGACAGTGCCACTACCTGATGGATGCCAGCTGGCACTACTGGAAGCCTTTCAGCTGCATTGCAACCCTTATTTCAGTACAAATTATTCTCCATCCACTTGCAGGCACACACATGGCAATGTAATTTTACATTGGAGTGAATTATTTTAATCAAGATTGGCACCCCAACGACACTACGCAGAAAGACAACTCAGTACATTACACAGAGCAAAAATGACAATATTTTAAAACTGAAATGAGAGGAAAACAGTTTATCTGACTACAGGATTTCATGAGAATTACTGAATCCTATTGCTGGTCCTGACACTAATCTGTGGTGAGACCATGTTCCCTTTGTGCCCGGCCGTGTACCGTAAAATGGGATAATACCAATGTCACAAAGGATTAGAACTCTCAGGTTTTAAAACACTGGGAAGTTTTATTCTCATTTAAGTACACTAGGAAGTGCATGGTATTATCTTTGTCACATAATAATTAATATCTGAAAACTGATATATTGAAAAATAATAACTTGCATCCTATTTGAAAATTAATGAGCAGCCAGAAACAAACCTACCTTTCTGCTGTAGGGATTACTAATTACCAGGTTGGTGTCATCTGAACCAGATAAGATATATTCTCCTGTATCATTCCAGCAAATTGTATTCACCTGCACGAATTTAAAAAAAAAAAATTACTTAGACTCACATTAATTCAATTCTCACCATATTAAAACATTAATACTCATCCAACACTACAGAAATAGGAGTTAACAAATCCAACTGAAATGATGTAATTTCTAAGCAGCTAGCATTAAAAAAAAAAGTGTTTTTAAAACAAATTGATAAGGGAATCACCTGCTTCACCTATGGCATCTCAATTACTCCCTCTGTTCCTCAAGAGTTCATCAGGTAAATTAAGCTTCCCACAGTAGCCACAATTTTACACACTCAGGTGCTTTAATGTACCAAATCTACTCCACAGAGAGTTCTCTGAATTTGAACTGGAGGGCATCACAGTGCTCTCGTTATTGTATCTTCACCATATCCAAATTCTGACCATACATTGCTTTGCACACTTTTCAGTGACCACACCTTCTCAGGGAAAAGCACTGCAGAATCCATCCCAGATCCCTTTTGAAAAGTGTGAGTAGGCTGGGAAAGAAGAATCCTACAGTGAGGTACAGAATTGTATTGGGAGAGCTTTACAATACATTTCCTTATCAATTCTCCTTTTCACAAGACTGTGCTTAATAATGTGTCAGTGAAACAAAGCTGTGAAAGCACTCAAAATCTAGGAAGCTCAAAGGGTATCCTCCAAGCAGCAGCTCATGCACAAGCACCAAAGACTGCATGCAGATCGTTATTATTTCAAGTAAGCCTCTAAAATACCTTCAAGTGTCAAACTGCAGCCATCACCATTTTCTGCTGGCTAGATTCTGTTGGCAGAACAGCTGCCTTAGTGTGATGTACCAGACTGGATACAGAATTGGTAAAAAACCCACTTTGTTCTAAATTATTTCCTTATGCCTTTTTTTTTTTTTAATTCAAATGTTTCACTCTGAGCCCCCCCAAACAAAGAAAAAATTAATTTTTTTAAAATAAATACAGCCATTGTAGGTACTGTTTTAATGGCGAGTTTAGTTGGAGTTAGTTGCAAAATCAGATTTAGCAGTTTCAGGTGGATCACAGGGACAACACCACCTTGATATTCTCAGGTGGAGGAACTTGAGAGATTTTGCTGTTAAACAAACATGCCTATGCCAGGGTTAGCTCAGTGCTCAGCAGCAGTCAGATATTGTTAGGATTTATTAGGAAATGCACAGAAGAGCAGGGTATACATCCATGCATGGCAATCCCACGTCTTCCACACTACGCAGTTTGGGATCCTTTCTCACTCCCATATTCTCCATTTCTATTACTGCCCATTTGGAAAGAGAATTATGACAAGGAGTTACTGGAGTGCTTACAGATATCTAACACTTTTTATTGCAAGAAGCAAATAATTTGTACTGCTGTAGGGTAGGGAAATGATAGAAGCTTATGAGAACATAAATTACATGGAAAAAGTAAAAAGTAATTTTCTGTGGATCTTCACAGTACAGGAGATGAAAGACCTTAAATGAAATAATCAGGTGACACACGGCTTTTTAATGAAACTGGAAATCATTGTTATGGAACACTCTAAACACCAGAAGTGGAAGGATATACATATTCATCAAAGAGAAATGAAAAATTATCAGAAACAAAGGTGCACAGCTTCCACCTCCATCTGCCCATTAAAGCCTGATGTGTTGTCCAGAACATCCATCAAATACTGTCTGCTTGTCCTGTCTCATCCTCCTTCAAAAATACATGCTGGCCAATTTCAGTACGAAGTTATCAGGCTCCACTGAGCTTTGGTATGACCTTGCATAGCTGCTCTTATGGTTTTATAACTCTGGTTGTCAATCACCAAGAACCACAACTTCAACTAGCCCCCAGAACCATCTATCATTGAAATAACCTGCCCTGACAACGGCTGTAGTCTAAAATGTTGTCAAACACTGCACAGCACCACAGCGAAGGCAAACACACAACCCAACAATGTTTATTTTCATCTACATTTCCTCTCAGGCAGAAAAATATAATTATCATTGCCCTAAAGAAACCAAAATGCTAATGTAAGATTACAGGAATGGAAACAAGAACAAAACACTGAAAAAAACAAGGAAGCTACTGAAAAATTTAAAGTCATGACATGAGAAAGAAAAGTTAGCACAAAAAATTAAACAAATTGAGGGGGTGGTTGTGTATATTTATGTATAAACACAAAATCTGAAGGACAGAGAAGCACAGAAACATTGAAGATGCAAAGATTATCTAAACTGCAGCATCACAAGTCTACACAAGACATCAATAATTCTCCTCCAAAATTCCAATTTCATTGCAATGATTGCCTCAGTTGAGAAATTTCAATATACCCTACCCAGACAAAAAGTGGTGCAAAAACAATCCTGAAGCAAGGTGACATAACCAAATGTGTACTAGAGGTCTATAACTAAACAGGCTTTTTTATTCTGTACCTAACCACCTTCTCAGCATTGCTGACAACAAATAACTCAAAAAGCAGCAAAATCTTTCAGTGAAATAACATTGTTTTGTTTTGTTTTTCAGAGACTTCTCAGTTAATACACACAGTGTTCAGTACAACCTATTGACCAACACCAAAATCCCCAAATAAATTAGCATATGGACCTCTAAAAACATGCCCAAAAAAACCAGAATTAAAAAAAAAAACCCTTCTGGTCTCATTCCATGGCAGCAAACCCACTATGGAAACACAGTGTAAAACAAGAACTGCTTAGAAAATTGGGGTTTATTTTGAAAAAGCTACATAGTGTACTACCTTCACTTCCACTCAACACCCAACTAAAGGCATAATGTAACAGTTACTATTCTGAGGATTTGGAATCCTTGGAAAAGGCTGTTGGAGCCAGAAGAAAGGATATATCAAACACAAAGGACAGACAATTCCTAACCAGGGAAGAAAAATCAAAGGGTGTGTAATTAGCTTTTTTTCTATTAAGTACTCCATATTATTAATTGTATCTAATTTTATTTGCCATTCATCTAGCCTTGCAAGGAGTCAGCAGGCACTTTTGATTAATTAGTCAATTAGTCAAATATAAATTTACTATCTCCGTGTTTTCCTCAAAGACAATGCAGGAGGCAGTGCAGCCAATCCTTAAGAAACAAAAAAAGCAAACTCCTCACTTCCATGCAAAGTGACATCAGAACCAGCTCTTCTATGAACAGAAGAGATTAACAGAATACAAAAATAGAAGAAAAGAAATAAAAATGGCAGTAAATATCCAGAACATCAGGACTATTCCCCAAGCAAAGAAGGGGGTGAAAAAAGCAGTGTTTTTCACCTGTGGAGTACAAGGTGAAAACAGTGTTTCTAATAAAACACAGACTCCCTATCCAGGTTTAAGCCTGGCTCTGAGGACCACATCTGAAAGAGACTTGTTCCCAAATGCCATCCTGAAGGAGACGAATGCCGTGAAGGATGCTGGTTTGTTATTGATCTCGATGCCTATACACAGAAATGAGAAATTACTCCTTCAGGTAATACTCTTTATTTCAAAATGTAGGATTTACCCATGTCAAATGCTTCATCTACATCCTGCATTTCAACCTTCCTCAGCTTTCACAGAACAAAAACGAGGAAAAAAAGAGCCGTATTTTTTCCTGCAATTCAAAACGGTTTAGAGTTTCTTTATCCTCTACTTTCCTCACACTTCATCACTGCTGGTCCAGATTACTTCTCTTTCAACATTTCTCCTTTGGATTTAATCACTTCCTACAGAACAGCTCACCTAACTCTGTACATTTCCTCATCTTCTTAAGCTTCCTTTACAGCTAACACAGAAAATGGCAAGTCCTGGCATACAAATGATCTTACTGAATTTGACCATCTGAACCTTGTTGAAAGAGCCAAATCCTGCCCTGGAAGGATGATAAGGCTACTGGCAGACATCAATAATTCTGTAGAATCAATTCAATTACTTCACACACTACTGCTAGAAACCGTGTCTCCAAACCAAGGGGAAAATGAGACTGTTTCAAAGAGAATTGCTCCTGAACTCTGAGGTGGAAATACTCAGATTTTAAACAAAAGGTGCTACGGTAATATTACTGTTACAAGAGCATGGATATGTGAAGTAATTCATGGAATATTCCCTTCCTCACAGATATCCTGCCTTGGTATGATCATACACACAGTTGTATGTCCCACAGGAGCTCTCTTCTCTGCAAGAGGTAAGAACTTGGACTTTACTTTTATCCTCAATTAGTAATAAAATTTCTTGCCTTAAGTAAGTTGTCCACCGTGTCCAATTACACAGCACACTTTATATAGAAAATATAAGTCACTACTTATTCAACAGAGCAATGAAAAAGTTCTTAAAAACACCAATCAACCAAACAGCAACCAAAGAAAACAACAAACCCCTGCCATCCAACCTTCATCAAAAAAACCCAACCACCCAAAACCAAACCCAGAAACACCTTTTAATAAGACAATATGGCATTCATTCCCCACGTTTGAAATGCATGCTGAGCCAGCAGTTGTGAGAAGAAGAAAAGAAAAGAAAAAGAGCCTAATTACCATTGATTATAATAAGGAGTTTAATCAGTACAAGCATTGTAATTTCACTGATTTCTATTTCACAGATTTTTTTAAAAACAAATAGTAAGAAATTATACTGAGTGGTTGACAGCCTTAAAAGATTATTCCTTGTAGAAAATCACGCAGTAAATGAGGTAAAAACTCCCCATAGCCATTCCTTAAAGGTGGGGAGTTCTGAGCAAATTTAACTTCTGAACACACCTTTTCAAACTGCAATATTTCAATACTGTATTTAAATACTGTAGTATTTTAAACACCTACAAATAATGCTACATGTTTACAATTACAGCATTTTTGTCTACTAAAACAACTAAGCCATATGTTAAAGCATACTTGCAAAGCTAACACAATCAAATAAAAATTAGTTTTCAAATACATATCCATCAGGTAGATTCAAGGAACATTAACAGCCAACACCAAATCTGCAATTTCTATTATGTGACACAGAGGCAGATTATTGAAATAGAGATCAGCCACTTAATTTTTAACAAGTAGTGAACAAATATCGTTTTCATGTATTCTGTTTTCATAGGAAAAAATTACCTTTTTTTTACAAGGAAATAAAGAAAAAAATAGATAAAAATCAACTTCAGGAAAAGAAACTTCAAAAAATTAATCTCAAGTGTTTGAGGAGATGAAAAATTACATAGAGAAGAAATTCAGAGATAAAGTATCACTGTTACAATCTTGAATATAAAAATTAATAAATACACATAGAATCATAGAATTGTTTGGGTTGGAAAAAACTTTACATCACCACTCTTGTAACATTTTTTTGGAAAAAAAAAAAGAGAAATGTATATATTTGTTTCATTAGACCAACACTATCTGTACCAGAACATTAAACTTATAATGTAGTCAGCAAAGGAAAAGTAGCTCACATTTTATATATAGCAATTCTAATCCTGGCCTTTCCCAGACTTTCCAGGCTCACAAAAACACAGGCCCATCAAAATCATACTTCCGATGTCAAGATGGCTGGATGTGAACAACATTTATTCCTTAAAACCACTATTCTATAACTCCTTGATTAAAATCTAAGCAACTCAATCTAAAATAATCCTTACATTTGAACAGCTTTAGAAATACAGGTTAAAGTACAAAAGTTGCAATTACATTTTCATTTTTTAATAGAACAGGTATCTTGTACAACAAATACTTTAACAAACATGAATTTCTGCTCCATTCCTCAAAGCTAACATGGCAGCCTCATTGTCCTGAACCTAGTTTAGGTAAAAGCTTTTATTTAAAAGGATATGTTTTAAAATATTTGGACCCCTTCCAAAAATTAATATTTAAAAAAGCAATTATTTCAAGTTATGTTGCTTGAAAGTTATGTTACTTTCAGTAAGGCTTATTTTTGTTTTCATTGTCTGTAAGTCAGCATGTAGACCTTGATGATTTGCTTTTGGAAATTGGAAAATAAATCACTCAAAACACTAATAAAGCTTGAAGTCAACACAGTATAACAAAAAAACTCAAAAATCAGACTTCATTTCAAGGTTTAAGACAAGTCCTAACTGAAAAGGTAGGGACTTCTACCATGGCAACAAAACCACAATTTAACAATTTTTACCAATCAAAAAAGCAACAAATGACTTACACATCCATCATGCACATTCAAGGTTGCTTCAAGTTTTAATCTTTGGATAAATTCTCTTCTTCCTGTGAAGAAAAATACCAATTACATAATTTTAAAAAACTGAAGCAGTTAAGAGCTTGCTAATGACCATTCACAGGTAAAAACCTAAACGGTAAAGAACCTAAACAGTAAAGAATATAAATTTAAATCTTGAAATGATTCATATGCTTCTCATTTTACAAATCCTAAGACAAAGCATGACATTTACTGGTTCTTCCACCACCTTTAGTAAGAGTGCAGAAATGGCAAAACAAACTTTTCACAGGTTCACAGGCTGATGCTCCCTCTAAAACTAACAGCAAGAAAACAGAAATTAATCTTGTGGTTATTTGGTTCACTTAGCTGAGACGGAGCAAGTGTAACATAAGTCAAGGTGTACAACCCTTGCATTTGGAAAATTAACATTTAAGACCAGTAACATTCCATTTCATAAAAAATTATATGAAAGGAAGAGATGAAGGAAAAAGAAGAAATCTATAAATGCATATGAAGACAAAGATCCAGTAACTTTCATGTCCTTATATCCTATATACAAACTGATTTACCACTGCACTCAAAACCACTACTATACTAAACACATGAAGAGGGAAAACCAAAGTATATTGACAAAAATCTGGTCTTTTCCTGAACTAGATGTTTAAACACATGGCTACAACTCTCAGGTTATACTGAACCTAATATTCCTCAGACAGTACTTTCAGAAAAGAAAAATACTGATAAACCAAGTATTTTTAACTTCAATCCCAAAAGCTCTTAAACTCAAGGACGATTAGCCCTTTTTAAATTCTGTGTTAGTACATCTCTCAGAACAAAACTCCAGGTAAGAGCATCAGACCGTAGGCCTATGCCAGACTGCACTCTTTCCAAATATGTAACTGAGAAATTCACTCAAAATTAACCTTAAAAACCTAGAACCAGGAAAAGAGCAGCAACTGAATCCACATTTGAAAAATCCTACATTTCTGGACTTGCAGAACCACGTCAGAGCTCAGTGTAGCACATATTTGGAAAAGCAGATTCACCTCTCCCCACTCGCTTTCTCTGAATGCTTTTTATTTCTCCCATACATTCCCCTAGCCCTGAAAAAGAACCTCTGATAACCACACCTGGACCCTCACAGCCATCTGTCAGGAGGCAGGCACTGAGCATCCCCGCCCCACTCCCTCCTCAAAGGCCAGGACACCCTTCCAGCAGCACCAACTCCTGCAGATACACCTGCACCCCCTTCCAGTGCTCATACAACTTTCCCTCCATCAAAAAGCCTGGGTTAGAAACCTCGGTTTTGCTGGAACTAGAAGCCATCTCCAAAATTCAAAATTGCTCATAACGCAGCTTAAGTGCCCCATTAGATGAAAATCATACTTCAGCAAAATAGGGTTTTTGTTTCAAGAGGAGGCACTTAGTGAGTGATACAGTTATAAAGTGCTTGCACTTAAAGCGCGCCTGAGCCAACTTTAAAAAGATAAAAGCCAGACTTCTCTCATGCCCCAGTTTATAAACATTGAAGTTTTGACATCTCAAGAGCTACAATTTCTGTCAACCAGGAATAACCATAATTAGAGAAAGATTAAAATAATGACAACCTATGCACCATGCTCATGTATGTATTCTTCAATTAGGAATACAAATCTACCTAGTTCACTATTCTTTCTTCATCACTTCTCCTTACCCATTCCTCCCCCCTCCAGGAAAAGACTTTTACCATAGTTCTTCATGGTTGGTTTATTGTACCTTTCAGTGAAATCCTATTATTTTCTCAAATCAAATGATTTCTGTGTTGTCAATGAAGATTCCTGCTTTCAGGTTAATTTGATTTCTTCAATTCTTGTAAGTAAATGTGAATGCTGAGGTGGGAAATATCACCTGCTGCATGCTTGGGTATCACTTTGCATAACAGAAACTTTAAAATTTGCTTTCTGGGGTGCTCCTGTAATGCAAAATACAGAGCAGTAATACACGATCTCCAACAGGATAACTCCATTACCAGTTGTATACTCCATAGGCCAAGACAAAAATACAGTGTTTGCCAGATCTGTCCACTTTTATTGAAGAACAGAAAAATCTGGTAGCAGTGGATGATTGTTGGGCTTTGCACCTTGTGCATAAAACACATCTGGAATGAGGTGATGTCTGCAGAGCAACAGGCAGGTGCTCGCTGAGAATCCTCTGTACACACACACACCAAAGATGATTCAAACTGATTTTTAAAAACAAACAGAGTGACAGATTTTTCTCCTTCCTGTATGCCCTGGTTCTAATCCAAACCACTTAAACCAGTAAGTAAGAAATAATAACTGTGTTCTAATCACATTTTCAGTTTCTATTTTCATTTCCTTACAGAAATCTGTTGACAAAATAAGATATGAACAACTTGTTTGTTGTTAGATTAGCATTTTTTGGTCTTAATAAGAACACAGTATCCATACAAGTTTCAGCAAACCTGAGATGCAGACATAATGTGTCCCATATACACAACATTTGGCCATTTAAAACTTTTTAAAAATTGTTAGGATTGCATATATATATATATTTGTTATATATGTGTTTAGTCATTTATCCTTTGATCATTTTATATCTAAATATTTGAGGAAGCAATTAAATACAAACAAAATTACAACTTAAATAGTTTCTATATTCCCTAAAGGAAAAAGGGGGCAAGGGAGAAAGCAGTTAAATGTTTTGCCTCCAAACCCCGTCTTATTTGATTAAATACTAAATGCAGTAAGACAACTGAATGGATTGTTTGTAGTTCATCTGATCATTCAAAACTGGAACCACCAGGCCCTAAGTGGTGCTTTTACTCTAAAGCAAAAACCTGGACTATGTGAATAAACTGATCTAAAGAAAACAGTGCCTCTGCTTTTGCTGTTGTTAAAAGCTGAGCAAAGTCAGTGAATCTGTGTTCCTTGTACTTCAGCAATAACTCCCACAGGTTCACTTGGTTTGATAAAAATGCTCAGCAGTATTAGAATTTGTCACTTGAATATTTTTGTCACTGATCCATTTTTATGACATTGAAAAAAATTAAGAAACAATACCTCTTGGTTTGTTTGGCATTTACTCTTTTTTCTTGCATTTGCATCTCAGCTCTTATTGCTGGACTTCCTAACAGTCAGATTCTCCATATCAAGGGTTCTGCTCTTGCAAGTGACAAGAATCTTCACAATCCCTAATTCCCATTCACCTAATCCAAAGGCTGCCTCTGCTCCCTCCACCTTCCTACAAAGGCAGCCCCTCCTGGCTCCCCCTTCAGCTACAATGATGGATGAAACCCAAGCTTTTAACAAAATCCCAAAAGTACTTTTCTCTTACAACATCAGCATCAAGACCTCTGTCAGGTTTAGATTTTTCCCACCCCAATACTGAGTACAGGCTCTTAAGCCAGAAACTATTTCTTTTTCTCCTTAACTGCGTAATACCCCTAGAAAGGCAATAATTTAATTCTGTGATGCATTGTTTAATGCATTGTTTCTTATATTCAAATAAGGCCTAGGACACAGACCAAGTGATCGAGCTGTCATCACCAAGATTATCTTACTGGATAGTGGAACACACGTGGGGTTTGTTTCTAAATTGCTAAGGTGAATTTATCAACAAGAACACGCTAGTAAAACAAACAAACAAACAAAAAGCCTTGTTAAATTTCAAATGGCTGTGATGTGTGACACTTCACTTCCATGTGAAGTGTTTACATAGCTGAAAATTGGAAAGCTCTCAAACTAATGCTCCACCCATCCATTTTCACTAGTTATGCACCAAGTGAAGCCTCAAGGTTCAGTGCCACTCTCAGTACAATGATCAATAATATTTTCAGGTTTTAGCCATCCACCCATTCTCACCAAACATTATGCACTTTTGAAGCCTCCAGGTACAGTGAAACTCTCAGTGCAGTGATCAATCATTTTTTTAGTTTATATTAAGCTGGAGACTAAAAGACCATTCTGTGTATGAAAGAAGCCCCACTTGGAGTCGTTCATAATAGAAATTCCAATATGGGAAAGCAGGTGAAAGAGAAGATGCAGCTGTGTCTCTGTAACTTTATTTCTTCAAAACATCCACTGCGCACAAGGTCAAACCAAATGTTGCTTTGCAACTCCCACCTGAAGAATTACCCAACCTGGGTGTCTGGGCACATTTACAGAGCTCTGATCTCACTTTAGGGAGCAATATCAAAATACAACAGCATCCCTTGTATTCCCCACTCACAGTCCTTATGACACCATTTAGGTCACAATCCTCAGTTTAGGAATTGCTGATCAGGTGCTTTCTACGTGCCTGTTTTGGCAAAGAGACACATACCTTTCTTTTGTAAGCAACTTAGTCAAAGCTGCTTCAGAACTGATGACAGCAGACAAGCTAAATGCTTCGAGCATGTAAAACCTTCATATATTTAAAACTGTGCTCCAGAACTTCCCACTGAAGAAGTACAGATCAATTCATGATGAAGGTTTAGCTTTAAAGCACACTTGTGCTCCACAGAAATTCAACTAAACTTTCACCCAAAGCAGCACCAACAGAGTGTAAGACGTTAAAAGACAACGCTTATTCAGTAATAGACCCCATTTATCAAATGAACACTCATTTCTATCAAGCTGGCTCTTTGCAAGGCCAAGTCCCTCAGCGCTGGCTCGCTGTGACATTTGGAATGCCCTAGTTTAAAGCTGAAATGGAGCCAGCATCTGCTCCCAATGCAGAGCACATGCTATCCTGCACTCTGAGTGCATTTCAAAACTTCTCTTGGTTTTCCAGGGTACAGTTTAGGCATTTCTGAAGCAGCTCCGTTTGTATATAGCTTATTTTGCTGGATCAACCACATCAAACTCTGCATCACGACATAACTTTTGATCCACATCTCAACACACTTTTTCCAGCAACCAGAATTCTCCAGGTACCACAAAGTAAACAGGACTATACACAGCATGCACTGAATTAACTTCCATCAAGGTAAGTTAAAATTCTGGAAGATTAATTAAAACCTTAAAAACCATTTTTTAGCTGTGTAGGCCAACACTGGCCCCATTTTATAGTCACTGAAACTGTGACACAGGAAACGAAGCAATTTATCAAAGGAAAGAGTGAACCAGCAGTACTGCCAGAAACCAAATCCATGGGTATGACCTCCAGTCCTTTGAACAGGGCCCTGTGTTATATTTCTTTACTCTTCTGCACTGCTGTAAAAATGGCAAAAATGATAACTCTTGGCTCTGCCAACGTTTAAAAGACTACCTTTCAAAAGACTGTGATCAACTACTTCATTATGATTTCAGTTCAAAGCAGATAACTGAAATTATTCTCTGTTCTTAATGATACATCACAAAGCCTGAAAGCCTGAACGTTACAAATAAAACACCAAATATTTTTATTGTCTACAAAGAGACTTCTTTTCCATTTTAATATGTCAGAGCTTTGCTACTAACCAGCCAGCATCAAACAACTTGGTGCTAATCAAGCCTATACTCAAACCCTAAGATAGGTTTAAGTAATGAGCTTTAGGTAGTAAGAAACACAAAATTTTCAGATATTGTAACACCAAGAACAGAAACTACAGAAGACAGGACATTATGCCCTCAGTTATAAATCAGTAAGCCTGTAATAGCTCCTGGTGAGTATATTAATACAAAATCTGATCTCAAGAAAACCAAAAACAAACAAACAAACAAAAAAGAGATCTGCTGAAGTTAAAAAAAAAAAAAAAGTAGTTCAGCAATGTTATACATTTTAGGGTAATAAATAAGCATTTTGGAAAATACTGTTGTTTAGGTTTGCTTCTACAGAGTCTGCAAAAATAGGTTACTGTAGGTAAGAGCACAGATAAGATATGTTTGCATTAGCAGCAATGACTGTAATTAACTTTGAAACATCTTTTAGATACTGAAAGTATCCACTCCCAAATAAGCCTCTACTGGGCTCCGTAACTGGTAAGGTTACAAGCATTTGGGTTTTAAACCAATGTCTTTAATTTCTGCTTGATATTTACCATGGTTTATGCCTGAAAGATTACATCAAATTCAGCTGCATTAATATAAAGTGTTTAAGGTGTTCTGGGTCACAAAAATGTGGGATGAAGTACAAGTACCTTTCTCAGAGAAGGCACTTTATCTGTGCTGTACTGACTGGTGCTAAGTGGATTTCATTCACAAGTACACCACATTCTGACAGAGATCCTTAACACTTCCCCTTACACTGCCCATACTTAAGTCTTCTGCATTGTTCTTGCCACAGACTGCAAGTGAGGTTTTGTGACAGGAGGAAAAAAATGCCAGTTTTCAGCAGTTCTGATATTTATTCAATCCTTTAAAGTAGTTGTCCTGGGGTGACTGTGATGCTGAATTGTATCCCCATTCATCTATTTAGCCCAGAAATAAATTTTGCACCTTTAAAACCAGATCTGAGAGTGAAGAGGGGGAGAAGGAGAAACAGTGAAATGTCTGAGGCGGCTGTTTTCAAAAACATAGAGATAAGAGCTTCAGCTTTCTCTCTCACACAGTGTTGTCGCAGCATGGATAGCAGGAGAGAGCTCTCCTTTGCTTTTTAGTTAGGTTTTTTGCTAACCGAGGCAGAGACTGTGGCTTTTCTTTTTCTTGGAACTGATCAGCCCTGCTCTGGACTGAAAAGCCAGAAAAACACCAGGAGATCACACTTGTTGCCCACTGGGGCCCAGGACGTGGCATTTTCCAGCCCAGGAAGGGCCGATAAGAGACTGAGCAAGCTGAGCCACACCCCATAAAAAAAGACACTCTCTCTCTGAATTTGCCAGCTCTTTAGAACAACTAAAGGTTCCATTGTTTAATATTATTCATTTTTCCATGTTCGTGAGTACTTTGCTTATTAAATGAATAATTTTTTCCACTTTTCTCAAAAGATTTTTTGTCTCCCAAAGCGGGTAAAGAGAAGGACCGCTTAAAGTTGCTTTCTAGAAAGATCCCTTCAGAAATTTCCTCCCTAAATTTGCCCTAAACCAAGGTAGTAGTTCGATGATCAAATATAAACCACTCACTGAGACAAAAGGCACTTGAAATTTTTATATTATGCCACAAATATTTCTAATTTCAATAGAGCAGAGGACAAAATTCATGTGGCAAAACTAAGAGAAGCTCTATCTATGCGAAAGGTAACACATACCACCTTACTCCTCTCAAAAGAAATCTGACATAGCTTAAGTGATTAACTGGATGTAGGACTAACTACGTGCAGCAGCTTTTGCTGTTTTCTCCACCAGCACTAAAACAGGACTCCCAAAGAAACACCTCAAAATTCTGAAACAGATAAACACAAAAACGATAGTTGCCAGATCAACAAAAATACACTTGTGCCCTGGTTTCTTCTCCAAAGAAAAGCCAAAGGAGGTTTCTATTAACTGAAGGCAGAATGAAATATTATGCAGCTTGCTCTAAGTTGGAGTAAACAGTATTACTGTAGGTTTCAGTATGTCTTTAGAAATGCTTTTCTTTGAAAGCCTTCATCTGAAACTGTTATGTGGGCAGCAATGTGGAATATTTTCTTATAAATATGACATCAACATAACAACCCAGCCAATCCTTAACAAACCTGGGGAAATACATCAGGCACGCTGCTTTATGTTCTCAGGTGCTACTGATCACTGTGACACCCAAGGTTAATCAGGAGCTCCACTTTCCAACAAGAAAAGATGCTATCTAAGAAGCTGAAATGGAGTGTTGCTGCACCCCAGTGCATAAGTTAAAATCTCTTGTAACAGAACCAGGGTCCCTCACCTCCAAGCACTCAGGCAAAATGAACACTGGAGCATGCAGGATCGCTAGGAGAAGGAAAGAAAAAGTGCAATCTGCTTTCAAGAGAGCGTTCCTAGCAGGAATGTCCTCTTTCCTGCTGAGGAGATGTGTGCCCCCACTGCTGCCAGTCCTGCCATTACCTTCCAGTGCCTGCCAGAGGCTGCTGCTTCTCCCACTCTGCCAGCAGGACTAATCCCAGGAATTCCAGACAAAGGCTCTGGGCTAAATCAAAGCCTGCTATTTAAAGTTGTTTAAGCTAACTCAATACTCATTTTTAAACAGATTAAGAAGTGATTATACAGAAGCTTACCAGCATATCTACAGACAAGTCTTCCAGCAAAAAAACCCTAGGGCCTGCCTTTCCCACAAGTGAAATTGAGAACTTGGAAATTGAGAGTGTGGAACTGAATTAAGGCATTTAACATTCTGCACACCTGCCTAATTTAACATACCATTTGATCCTGGGTAGTGTAGGAATTGTACACTGCTGGGTTTGTTTGGGGGAACTTGGGAAATATATAGACACCATAACAGATATGGGTCATAACCCCATAAAATTACAAATGTAAACACCAGGAAACTGCCCAGGATTGAAGATAGATTACATCAACAGTTGAGCTCAAGTAGAAAGCTGAGTCTTGATAGTGGATGAGTTAAGATAACTGTACTGACATAGGTTAAATTATCACTGGGTGTATAAAAACAAATGGGGGAAAAAAACCCCTTACTTTAAAAATTGCATTGTCCATTGCATTTAACTACATGTATTCATCCTAGGTAACAAAAAAAACCTGTTTAACTCTAAAGACCTTTTTTTTTCTGAAGACAGTTCTCAGGACATAATAGTGTTTTTAAACTAAAACCAAATTTAAAAGGAACCAGATTTTTTTCCTCATTTCCTAGAAAGGCAAATAACGGGAACACACTACAGTAACTGTAACAACAAAGCAATGCAACCTAAATAAAGAGATAATCTATATGAAATAACAATTTAATTTTAACAGGTTGGGGTTTTTGGGGTTTTTTTTTGGGGGGGTGGTTTGTGAAAATTCAGTAGTTCAAAAAGGGTTGAACAAACACTGATGGTTCAGAACACATGAAGTTCACAGGGAAGAGAAGGGACAGATTCTCATCTTCCCCGTGGTACCTGTTAGAGAGGAGTCAGCATTAATGACACATTCAATCTTCCCAGAGGAAAGCCTGCAAATCCTTGAAGAACAAGATGAGGAAAATAAGGGATATTAAAATTCACTGATGTGACTCAGATTCCATCTCATGATACTTGCATTCAATATTTAATTATTCAACACACACTAAAGCATTTGGGACACATCTGAATCAGCAGCTCACTAAGCCCCAAAGACACAAAAAAGCTGAGACTTGCACTCAAACAGTGAAAAATCCAGCTTTGTTCAAAGGCTGGCACAGTTCGTGTTTGAGCTGATCCTTTTCCTTACTGCCAGGACAGGACGGGTCTCAAGTGTCAACAGGTTCTTGATACATGATCAGTTATATCCTACTAGACTATTCTGGGGACACTCAAGGATAGAAGATCAGGAATCACATGCAAAGTCACAAGAACTCACAGAGTTGCAGGGCAACATCTTGGAAGTGACTGAACACAGACAGCTTTAATGGTCTGCCCTAATGCAGTTAATGGAAGCAATCCAACTGGAAGAAAGCTACAAGGGAAAAAATTAAAATAAATAAATAAAGGAAAGAGATCTAAAGGATCTCTCACATCACTGCCTCATCCTGAAATACAAATCCAGTACATGCTGTACACGACTTGTTTTTGCAGCAAGAGACAGCTTTCATGTATCCAAAGCTCATTATTAGAAGATCAAGGTACAACTTAACTACAAAGCTGTCTGAAACACTCAGTATCAAGGCACAGGCATTATTTACAAAGCAAACACATTCCCTGTACAAAGATAGTCTTTAAAAGCACACAATGTAAATGCAATGAAATATTGCAATCAAAAATGAAAATATATTAGAAGTGCACACAAATGTCAGCAGTCTCCAGCTGTCTGCAGGAGAACTGAGGCTCCAAAGGACATAAAGCAAATACATTTGCATCCTAAGACTGAGTATAATTCAAATATTATAATACATGCAAAGGACTACAACCCACTTACATATACTCCTACTTCCTGGCAGCCATTAACACACATGATTAATGTTCCCTTAATCACAGATATTACACACAAGGTTAATCTCTTAAAATGAAGAAGTACGTCTGCATAGTTCTGCCCATTTCAAGAAATTATGACAAAACCGCAGATAACTTTAAAAGCCTCCTGAATTTCTGAAGGACAGAAATTCAACAGTCTGAAACAGTTATACCAATTTTTCATCATTTCTTTCTGGCCAAATATAGTCCCAGAAATCCACCTTCCATTTTAATTCATATGTCAAAATACAACAGCAGCAAAAAAGTTGGTGGTTTAGAAAATTGAAACATCAAAACTCAGTAAGTAGTCCATTGGTAAGTTCTGATCTAGGCAGTAGTATACAAATTTAAAAAAAAAAGAAAAGGGAAAAAACAAAACCCAAGAAACAGGTTTCTGCAAGGTAATTCCACCAAAGAAGATAATAATGAGATCCATAAAGGTCTACAGCTTTACACAAACTGGTATTTGTACATAAAAAACCAGAAGCTGTGCTACTATCAATCCCCAGCATGTTAAAAACAAACACTGGAAATCATTCTCTTATTTCAAGACAGAGGGACAGAAGGCACCGAGTAATCGCAGACCCTGCGTGTAATTTTTTCTTTTAAGAAAATACACAAAAATTATCATCAACACATTATCACTGAATGGAAGCAAAATGGGAAAACACTGAGGAGAAAGAAGCAGTAACAAACCATAACGACTGAACCACAAAACACACAGGAAGATGTAGCTGAAAAACGGTCAATGATATTAACTACAAGCAAAGATTTCTAAGATAACAGCAAAACGAGCTATCAAATGTACCTAGATTAATGTTACATGGTTGTACCACTTGCAGGTTCAAGTGGCTCCTGTTCTCCACTCCCAGAGCTCAGTTAGTTTATGGGTGAAATAAGCCCAAAGATAACAGAAGGCTGATTAAAGTGAAATCAAAATTAAGCATTCAGCACTCAGGCCACAGAACTACTCATCTAACCTTAATCCTACCTCCCAGCTCACATCTCCTTTTGGTTTTCTGATATGTACCAAACTATAACCAGCCAGCAGTTTTTTATTTGTTGTTTTGTCCAGATGATTCTGTTACACTGTGCTTTTACTATCCTTTATTAACATCAAAGGCTTTAAAATGGGTGTCTTTATTATCTGAGCTGATTTACTTTAAAGTAGGAAAAAAAATCATTAATCCTGTATGCTAGGATCACCCCTACTATCTTTTCCTACAAGCTGTTTTAGACTTACATGCAGCCTTTCTGCTCCTTGGTACCAATTTAAATGAGATAGTATCTGGGAATTCATTTCAGACACAGTCTCTTTATTAAACTCCTCCAAATTCAATTTGTTATCAACAGGTCTCGATGCCACGCTGTTCTTTCAATAGCCCATCTGCAATTTTATGTAGGACTGTAGTCACTAAGCCTTGCTTTTATTAACAAGGGGAAAAGCTCCAAAGATATCCAGTCTAAGGCAATACCCGATCACTGTCCTCTCTCGTGGTTTTTCCAATTAAAAAGTTACATCCCTTTTCCACAATGCTCTTAAGCATCTTAAGCTTTTCTACACAACCAGTGAAGATCCAATCACTACACCAAATTTCCTGCCTTCCTAATGCTTCCTGCCTCCTTCCAATATTAGATTGAGCATGTAAAAACTGTTCCACAGATGTTTTTTCCTCCAACTCATTCATTACATTGTGAACTCCAATTCTGCCTCTGCCTATTTCTATTATTCAGAAAACATTTCTAATGAAAAAAATCTGGGGAGTTCACTTACATCTTTCTAAACACTCCAGTTAGTCGAGTTTCACAAAGTATTTGACGTGTGATAGAATATATCACTACAGAACTGTGCTCTCATCATCAAACCACCAGGTACATTTATAATGCTTCTTTTTCAAGCAGCAGTTATCTGTAAGACTTGAAGAAAAAATAACATAAAACACCTCTACCAGATCTGGAGTTTAGCTGTGATAGATGAATGTTTTTAACTCATCGTGGAAAAGAAAATTAATTCCGGAAGTTTAGGACATGAAATATAACAGTGTACCTGAAAATAACCTAAACATCAAAAGTATTATGCAAAGAATTTAAGAAGAAAGGCTGATTAAATACTCTGCCCATCTCCAATTTTGCAAGAGCACCAGCTACAAAGCTGATCATGGTAAAGCTGTCTGACCCTTCTTACTCCACAAAATTTTCAAAGATCAAGATACCACATGTTAAAATATAGCTGGAGCAAAAACTGGGGAAAATAATGCCTCTCTTTTTGGTTGTTCTCCCCAGCATTCAGGTTTCCATTCTGCTGGGTTTGTTTGGTTTGTTTGTCCAAGAAAAGCAAAAGAGAGAATGAAAGTTTACAGTATTTTAAGGAAGTATTTTAATTTCACTCTTGCACTCTGGGCAATGTATTTTATGAAGTACCAAATGTTTAACAGCAACACCCAATTCTATCTTCATTCAATGTGCCACTACTAGTTTTATAAACTGATATGAACGGAAGGCAGTCAATATCAAAACAAATCAGTTATAATAGCTATTCTTGCCTGTTTTTCAACCCTACTTATGAGCAGGGCAATCAACTTCCAAACTGTAATTAGTTCTGGGGTTACTGTAGTTCATGCCTACAACGAGGGGGAACTATTGAAACCTAAGTAGTTTAGTAAATTCTCCCCTGTGAATACAAATATTCACAGATCTCTTTTTAGTAAGAACCGCTGAAGCTTTAAAAAATTTGATCACAATGAACCTAACTACTGGCTTCCTTACAGTGAATTTTTTACAGACTTCAAACTTTTCCCAAATCTTAAAAACTAGGATGGTAAAAACACAGTAAGATATGAAACAATCTTTAAAGAAAGGGGAGCAAAAGCTTGGTCATGGGAAAGCAGCACAATGCTATCTCTATGATGTATGAAAAAGAAGGGGTAAAGATTTCAGAAAATAGTATCTGCATGAAGATATCAGAGACTGGGGAGAGATGATTATTTTGATATTTGCTTCCATTGTATCAGCACCACTCCTTTCAACAGCCACTATGAACTAAAATCCAGCATCAGTTCCTTTCCTTTTAGACTGAGGGACTTTCTCTGGATAACCTGCTATGTCAGACAGCAAAAATAAACCAACCAAACAAAAACTCCAAAACAAACAAATAAAAAGGAAAAGTCTTCATTCTTCCTCCTGTCTAACCAGAGCCATTCTTGCCTCCACAGAAAAGCAAATAAACCCATCACATTAAATACTTCAGAGGAATTATGGATCCCTCTTTCTTGCAAGTAACCCATGCTGCCATTTATCTGGCCAAATTGTTATATGCTATATTTAATCCACACAGAGGCCTTTATCCTGCTGGCACAGAACACTTCACCTGCCACCAGAACAGGTTTGTTCACCCTTGCCTGAAACATTGCACAATGATACAAAATTGCAAGATTTGGAGATTCTTGTGCAAGTATCCTGAGTAATTACACTTGCCAGCTTCAAGGCAGAATTTAACTTGGATACTAGGGTTCGCACCAACGTTTTTCAGGTAAAAGCACTGCGATATGCTATTGAAAGCAGTCTGAAACGCAAGTTTCCTTCTGTTATCCAGCAGCAGGGCTGTTCCCACCAGCACCAGGCTAAGAGGATGCCTAAACTGAACCAAAGAAAAGAGAGTTACTGACAGCCTCCCCCAGGCCTGGCTTCCTCTGGAGACCTCAGATACAAGCACTGTCTGAAATTGAGACTAATTAGCCTACAAATGCTGAAGGAAATGCAGCTGACAGACACATTGCTGAGACCCACATCTTCCCTCTCTCATCATAGCAGGAGCTCTCACCAAAGGATAACATCTGAAGGACACATCCCAGGGAAGCACGTACGGCCCCATCTCCATGAGCTGTTTCTCTGAAATTCTGTCCAGAACTTACCAGGCTTCAGAGCAATTATTTAGGGATCTTGCAAATCAGACAGAATTTTTGCAAGGCCATAAGTTCCAGGGCAGAGCTATCTGCATGGAAAGGTACATTACACAGATCCTTCCTGGAGCAGCTGTTTTCAGAAGCTGAGAGAGGCTATTTATAGAGTGCCACTTGATTGCCAGTTCACATGAAACTAAAACACTGAGTAAATAGGAAACAGCAATTAGTTCTCACATGTCTTCCTTCAAAACATGGTCGCTGTCGATATTTCTGATATTTTACACTGTAGCACAACACAACCATCCCAGTGAAAGGGCTCATTATGCAAGGACCATCCACACAGACACACCTTTCTCCCAACTGCATTGTTAGTCATGGACTTGCTAGAATGCTTTTCCTTTGATTTGGTAGCTCAAGAAGTGCAGCAAGCAATGAAGAGATACAGAAACTACTCCATTTTGTACTGGTATCCATAACTGTTTAGACAAATTTGCAAAAAAAAAAAAAATTACCCAAACAAAAAATGCACATTGACAATGCCTTGAGTCTCACAACACTATTCCTAAGTTAAAATTAAATTCCTGTCCTTCATTTGTTCTGTCTGTCAGACTGTTGAAACACTACTAAAAAAAAGAAATTATAAATAGGAGGAAGCCTTACTTTCCACGCAGATCAGATCAGCAGTGACCAACAAACAGTGGCACCCACTTGACCACCGTGGTCTTGACCAGCGGGACAGAGAACAAAGCTCTGATATAGAGCTGCTGGAGTCTGAAAGGGAAAAGATCCACACCTACACTGCCCTGCACACAAAAAAGTACAACGACAGGCCTCATGTCTGGGAAATCTGCACTTGAACAACCACACCTGACTAGCAGTAAAATTAATGGGTTTATTAAGGCCATAAACGCCATTTGGGGTAAAAGTGCAGTGGTTCCACAAGACAAGCACACCCTATACCAAGCCCCTGGTGAAAAGCAGGGGTCAGTAAGAACTGAGCATGTCTTGCCACCACCAATACAGATCTCAACATCAACTCAGTGGGAAGGATCTCCCAGGTCGTATTTTTTCAAGGCTCTAAAGCAGCTGAACTTGTCTAGGTGAAAGAAAAAACAGTAAATATGAGATCTTAACCAAGGCACCCGAGTTTTGTTTTTAACTAAAGTTATGTGCATTTTGTTGGAGCAGTATCCAGAAAAGACATCTTGGTAAGTCTGGGAAGATGATTTCTACTGTTCAAATCTTAGCACTTCAACTCTCAGAGACACAACCATGTAAAAGTAGCAGCAGAAGAAAAACCCCCAAAAATGTCGTCTTCTTTAAAAAAAGGTTCTTCTTCAGAATCTGCACACTGCAGTCCCAATTTTAACATTGAGCTTTACTGCTCCAACTGGAGCAGACAAAAAGAAAAGAAAAATCCAGTCAGGTTTGATCACTAAAAGTTAGAACAATCCTCAGCTAAGGCTTAGCCAAGCACAGCTTGAGACATAACCAAAACCAAAAGCAGATCGTTAGTTCTCAACCCTCGGGTTTTTTTTGTTGTTGTTTTTTTTTTGTTTGTTTTGTTTTGTTTTTTTTTTAATTTTAGAACTCAAAATTTCTTTCAAAGGGACTTGAGCGCTGTAGACACACACCCTCCTCTCTGTAATCAGTAGAAACCTATGAGCAACAATCTTGATTTCCTCGATTAACCTTTTGTGGATTACTGAGTGCTCAGGGACTACAGACAGAAGACTCCTGAGTTAGGCTCGGTAATGTGATATCCCACCTTAAATTCCACCAGGAACAAAACCAAACGACAGACCATTTACCAGCGAGCACAGCCGGGAAAGCCTGGGAGGCACAGAACGACACTCGTTTTACAACGCTGTAAATCAAGCTCCATCTCGAGTACTCGAGGTTTCCACTCCAAGGCAGGAATTGTTTTGCCACACGAGCACAAAAGAACTCGCTCCCGACCCACCGAGCCATCTACCCCGGAGAGACACCCCCCAAATCCACAGTGCCACTATGATCGACCCCCACACCTCTAAAAACACGTGATTAAATACTGGGGTTTAAAAAAATTTTTTTTGCAACGTTTTTCACAGAACCTGCGCCATGACAAAGAATATCGATAGTTCCTTCACGCCACAGAAAACCTCCCCGCGGCCTCGGAAACTACAAGTGGCGCTGGCTTTAACTTGGAAAGTGAGAATACCTGGCTTGGCCGGGGAGGCGAGGGCAGCCCGGGGCTGGGGCGCCTGTGGGGACCTCGCGGTGGCCGCGGAGCTCTTGGGGACACAAAGGGCGGGCGGATCGCCCCGCACCGAGCGCGTTCCAGCGGCTCGGCTTCTCCCAGAGCCCCGGGAACACCTCCAGGGCTCCGGGACAGCGGCCGCACCATGATCCCGGAGGCGTTTATGTGCTTTGTTCCCAGCCTCCGGCAGCTCAGCCTCGGTAAATCCGGACCCTGCCTGGCCCTGGGCACGGAACGCCGACACCGGGGCTATTTTGAGCCGCCGCCCAACTTCCCGGCTGGATCTCGGCGTGCAACAGTTCCTTCGGGAAGCATGGGGGGCGGGCGAGCGGAGCCGCGCACCGAGGGACCGGGGGGTCCTGGCGGGCCCCGGGCCACTCCGGGAGAGCGGAGGGACGGGGCCGGGGTGTCCCGGACCAGCCCTGGGGGCGCGGAGGGCCGGGGGGTGGATTTGGAGAATGTGTCGCCGCCTCACACGGGGCACAGGAAACTTCGGAGCTGCGGGACAGCGCGGCCGAGCCGGGGAGCTGCGGCGCCGGGAAGGGGCTCCGGGCCCCCTCCTCGCCTGATGGGGCGCCAAGGACGGCCGGACCTCGTCCGCACCACCCCACCCCGCACCGCCCGGACTTACCGAGGTAGTGCCTGCGCAGCAATCCGGGCTCCTCCAGCCCCAGGGTCCGCTTCCGCACGTCCCAGAGCAGATGTGGGCAGCGCCCGCGGGACATGGCCCCGCGCGGGCGGGAAGGGCGCGCGCGGAGCTGGGGGGATGCGCCGGGACCAGCCGGGCGCGCGCGATCACCATGGGAACCGCCGAGCGGGCCCCGCGCGCGCGCCCCGCGCCCGCCTCACGCCGAGGCACCGACCGCGAGCCAGAGGCGCGGCGGGTCGGGGCCACGCCCACCGCGCTCGGGGCCACGCCCACCACGGCCGCGGGGGACACGCCCACCGGCGGGGAGGGGGGCGCGGGGGTCCGAGACTAGCGGGAGTCTCGCGCGAGCCGGTGACGGCGCCCTGAGGAGAGGGCGCGTCGTGGGCGTGGAGGGTGACGTCAGCGCGCTCGGCTACGCCGGGTACGAACCCGCCCTCTCCGGTGAAGCAATGTGAAGCCGCAAGGCGGCCATCTTCGCTTTGGGCGCGTTACTCGCAGCGTAGTGTTCCCCTGCGGCGGCCATCTTGAAGGGGAGAGCGAAGCAGCGGCGGCCATCTCTGAGCCGGGTGCCCGTGCCCTTTCCTATTGCGCGGGCGCGCCAGCCCTCCCCAGGGGCGGGGAGCGCCAATAGCGCAGCGCGCCCTACCCCACCCCTTCCCGCCCTCGCCGCGGTGACCAATCAGAGCGCGGGCTGCCGGGTGGGCAGGTCCGGTGGGCGGGGCCGGGCGGAGGAAGGACGGACGGACGGACGGACAGAACGGGGCCTCTGCTCAATCCCCGATCTCCCCTTGTCCCCGCTCGCTCCGTCCCTCGCCATGGCGGCCGCCGTCTCGGGGCTCCGCGCCTCCTACCACCGCATGCTCGACCGCATCGAGCTCATGCTGCCGCCGCGGTTCCGGCCCTTCTACAACCACCCAGCGGGTAAAGGGCGGGGGTCACCTTGGCCCCCGTTGCGCCGGCGGGAAGGGCGGAGCGGGGGGATGTGTTCCCTACGGATCGGGGCGGCAGAAACGCGGGTGGGGTGGTTCTGGCACGGGAAATCGGCCCTGGAGCGGAGTCGTGCTCCGTAAAGGGGAATTTGTTGTGTTTGTGAAGGGAGAATAGGATAACCGGGCACGGCACGGGTGGCTCCGGCATGGATGCGCAGGTGTCACTGTCACGGTACCGCGGGGTGGATCCAGGGACCGCGTGGGCTGCCCAGGGGATGTCATAGGTTTAAAGGGGCCTGGAGGTCTCGGCAGCCGCTTCTTTCGAGAGGATGTGCTGGAAAAACCATAGAAATTATTTGGGTTGGAAGGGATGTTAAAGATCATCCAGTTCCATCCGCTGCCACGGACCAGGTTACTCACAGCCCCATCCATCCTGGCTTGGACACTTCCAGGCGCTGCCAGGCCTTCTGATCTTGAAACGTGCCCTGGTCAAATCAGGCAGCCTTTGGTTTTATTTCCTGTCGGCTGAATCCCCCTCTTCTGTCTAAGGCAACTCGTGCCCTTGGTGAATCCGCTGGAGGACTCCTGTGGTTAAAGAATGAGCTCCCCTCACCTGACCTACAGTTTACCTTTCCATGGGCAAACGTGGGGGTTTGTGTTATTAGGGAGAAACCTTTTGTAAAATGATCTCATTCAGTGCCATTTGCGTGGTGTTTGTCAGGTAAACAAATTGCGTCGGTTGTTAAAACGAGCACCCGATAAAATCCTGGCATTCCATAGGCTCTGTCGCCACTGTTTTGTGTCAGTGTCACAGGCATCCTTGACTCTTCACCTACCAGGAATATGCACTGTGAAAATGGACTTTAGTTTGCAGTCAGTTGCTTTATCCTCTTACAGTGGCCCTTTCTTGGAAGGAAAGTTGTTGCTCTAAAGGGTCACAAACAGTGAAAAGTGCAGTTTTCAAAATGCTTGTACTGAATTCACTAGACCAATATATTTAACACTAACATATTGTTTTTGTATATAAAGAGACAATATGTTCAACACTGAGAGACACATTCCACCGGTGTGAAATGTAGCAGCTTCCAGATGCTTTTAGTGGATACAAGGCACAGCAGGTACTGGGAACATCCATGTTCCTTTTTCAACAGAGCTGTAGTGGTAATTGGAGATTTTGGAGGTTCTCTTGCAGTGCTTTTCACTTCACAAAACTGTCTGTGGGCTGCTTTTGGTCATTACCATAATGCTGTAATTAATAAATCCATTTTTAGAGATTCTGTGTATATATATATATGTTATATATATATACACACATCTCTATCTTTCATAATACATACTGATGGTGTAAGTGAGAAAAGCCACAGCACAAGCACGTATAGAAACTGAACCCCTGCAACTTCTATTTTAGCCTTGGAGGTGTGTCTGTGAGAAAATTATGCAGTAGATGTCACTGACTGCTGAAAAAAGTGGGTTAAAAATGAAAGGCTTTGTTCTATCTCCAGTGACATCTAAATCTCTAGTCTAATTCAGGAATATAAGCATCATTGTCACGAAATTATAAATCACTTGCGAGGCATGAAGCACTTTCTGGCATAAAGAAAGCTTCCAGCAAAATAATTGATGCCTGTTAAAAACTGTTTCTTTGGCTGGCATTGCTGGAGGACAGTGGAGGGCCTGGCACACCAACTCCCCAGGTTGCCATGGAAAAGCATGGGCTGAGCTTGTGCTCCCTCCCCTTTGGCCTCTCTGGTTCACTTTGCCTGACTAAACTCAAGTTTTCAGCACAAAGACTTCTTACGTTTGATAGAAGTCATAAATTCTATAAACTGGTCACACATGTGATAATCCAAATTAGCCTCTGCTGTCCCCCTGCTCTCATGTGCTGCTGTCATATTCGTCCTTGAAAAATTCTGGATGTCAGGAGCTGGGAAGAACTCACCCAGGCTGGGTGCTTGCTGGAGTGCCTGCAAGGAGAGGTGTTTGACACTTACCTACTTTCAAACTTGGCTTGGCACCTTCCCTGTCTCCAATTGTTTCTTAGTTCTCCAGTCAGCAGTTTGAAATAGTTTTCTATTTTTAATAAAAATTAATGTCAGTCTTCTTGAAAACTTCTACTAGCTGTTTAGGGTATGTCAGTTTAATAATTTATATTCACCCCACATCCTCTAGTACTCCAAATCTGAACTTGTGTTTTACAATAAGATAAATGTTAGTAATTAAAGCTACTCTGTAAGACTAATTTATTTATAACAAGCTGTATTTGCAGCCTGATACTGACATGCCCAGTGTCTAAGAGAACAGCAGCTGAAGTTTTTATCTTTAAAGAATGAACATTACACTGCTGTTATCTAATATTCAACAACATTAGATAAAAGGTAATGTGCTTGTAATTATTAAATGAAGTTTGAAACTTGGTCACAAGCAAGGTGGGTTAAAAAGGGCTTTATGCAAGGCTGCCAAGCCAGTTTTTGTTTCCAAGTCACCCAAGTTGAGGGTGGTTAAAACTGAAAGTACAAGTAGTTAGTGCAAGGTCTTTTTAAGGCTGAATTGGTAGTGAAGAAATAGCTCTCATAAAAAGGAAGCAATTAAAGTCCTGGTGGTTATTCCTCTGTAATATATTACAGTGAAAACTTGGCTTCATCTTGCATGTTATCAGGGTGCTGAGCAGTGACCTAAACATTAATGATTTCTGATAAAATTAGAACAGTGTCCTGACTGTTTTGCAGGGGGTTGGTACTTAGGATTGTGGTCTCTCATTGAAGACTTGGAGCAGAAGTCCCAGATTAATGATTTCTGGCATAGTTGTAGGTGTGGCTTTACAGGGCTTTATTTTAACCAACCCATTGCTGTTTTAGCATCAATGAAAATTGCATGTATTTGTAAGTAGGTTGTTTTTCCCCAGGTTCCATGCCATTGCATTTTTCTCCCTTCCTTTTTGAGATTTCATCCTCTTCCCCCATAATCCTACTGGTAGATTTTTGGGATGTTTTCCTTATTCCTAGGCCTTTTCCTAACTCTTTCAATTATAAATGCATTTTGCCTGCTCTGGTTGCTTAAACACGGACACACAAAATCCTATCCAGCTGTTGCAGAAATGTCTAGAGTGATTACACAACTGAAAGTTGATGCACTGAGTTGCTGAATTATGAGTATTAGGTGCTAGAGCTTGTACAGCCATAGGAACTGTTAATATAAACAATTTGCTATTAAAAAAACCCCTCAAAAAACAAAATAAAAAACCTTAAATTTACTGTGGGTATTAAAACAGCCACATCTTACTAAATAATTTAACTTCTTTTCTCCCATCCTCCCTCAGGTCCCAAAACAGTGTTCTTCTGGGCACCTGTCATGAAATGGGTAAGTACAAGATGCCAGCTGGTGTCTGGGTGTCAAGCCCAGGGCAATCTGCAGCAACACACTGAGCAAGCAAGAGTTTCCCAGCAGATACTTGAGCCTGCAGAAAGATTAGAGGCTCTAATTCTTAATATATGGGAAGGAACAAAATTAGCCTTAATAACAGATAGCACAAGATGAAGGGGATACAGTGTGGAGGAAATGCTTTGTGGAAGAATTGTGCTTTTCACTGAGTTTCACAAAGGCTTTCTCTTGTGAAACACCAGCTTGAGTGTTGCTCAAGGTAGGCATGAGCTGGCATGATGCAAAACTCCTAAAGCATGTGTTTCTTCTGAGAATGAAGAATTTGAGAAGTATCTTAAGGAAGCCAATTCCAAAGCCTCATAGCTTGAAGGCAGGCTGAAGCATGTCAGAGTGCAAGGCAGTCTTGACATAAAAGACAAAGGCAGCTGCCATTGTGGCTGGCAGTGGTGCTCTGTCTCCTGTGAGGTTCTGCTTTCACTTGGTTACAGCCCTGGGCTGTGTTTGTGCCCAAGGGATGCAAATGCCACCTCTCCTAATTCAGTGTGCTCCTCTGAGGTGTTGCACTGGTACAGATAACATAAGAGATCTCTAAACAAGGTTTTGATTTCCTTGTTTGATAGCAAGCAAGGATGTCACCTGCTCTTACCACTGCCAGCTGCTTTGTAACTTTGCCATTGTGAACCCCAACTTTTCATAGGCCACAGGCAACACATTGTGCTCTAAGCTACAGCTTGGTTTCTGTGTCACTTGTCTGGACTGGAGCTGCAGGAACTGTGGTTAACCTTCCCCTTCCTCAGAGGTTCTCCCTGGAAACACCTTCCTGAGCCTAAGGCAGCTCTTCTGTGCCCAAGGAGTCGTGGCTGGCAGTGAGGAAATTAAAATCATTAGGACAATCTTGCTTATGGGTTTTGGTTTGGTTTTGGTTTGTTTGGGTGTTTTGGGTTTTTTTTTGTGAACTGGTGTAACAGGAACATGAAACTGTATTTCCAGTAGAGGGCAATAACTCAACAAACAAACCAAGCAGAGCGTTTGCTACTAATGTCATGTAGATCAGCCAAGCTATTCCTCAATTCACCTGCAAGTTTTCTACTTTTACTGAAATTATATTGAAAAAAAAGCACTTTCACCCCCTCAGATGAAGCTGAGTGAAGACTATATGGGATGATGTTTACCAGCAGTATCTTAGCCTGACCTGTGGGAGGAAGGCTCTTATTTAGATAATCCTCTATTTGTTGCATGAAAACCAGGGTGGGTTTTCTTCAGCTGCTTTCTTAAGCAGCTGTGTTTAAATTAACCTTGTCCTTGAATTAATACAACACTGCCAATGCCTGGGATTTTATTGCCACCCAGTTGTAGCTGCCATAAGCATGTTCTTTTTCCTACCACAAGGGACTGGAAGTGGATGGTGTCTCCCAGAGCCTAATTGCTCCTAGAATGCATCCCATCTCCTGCATAATGCAGTAGGATAAGCACTGAGCTGTGAAGCAGCTTCCCCTTGTAAAGCTCTTGATCTGTTACAGGAGTCCCAGTCTGAATCACTGAATTTCTCTTTGCAGGGTTTGGTGTGTGCTGGACTGGCTGACATGGCCAGGCCAGCAGAAAAGCTCAGCACAGCACAGTCTGCAGTACTAACGGCCACAGGTAAAGCCACGCTTACTCTGTGTTTTCACACAGCACCATCTCAGAATCTTCCATCAGTACTAATCCACTTCTACAGAAAGCCTTCATTTTAACATGCTAGCAGCTACTTTTGCTGTTGGATGATAATTCTAGGACAGACCTTTACTTGTTATTAAATCAGTAAGCTTCTGTAATTATGTAACAGTTCTCTACACCTGCCTTAATTTGGAATTGTTCAGTGCAAGTTGCTACGAGTTAGGACATGAGTATCATGCCTTAAGTTACCATGACACCCTTCATTGCAGTAAGTGAGCTCTTTTGCTTCAGATCAAGTAATTTTGAAATCAGTCCAGGATATAGTGACTTTTTTTTAGAACAGACTTTAAGGGATTTAGGAATGGTAGGGTGAATACACTAACATAACTGGAAAGAATTTCCAAGTGTTACAGGAAATTGGAAGCAGTGGCACATGGACCTACTGCACTGCTGCCTGCCAAGAATTCTCACACTGGCAGAAACAATATTCTGTAATCCTAGAATCATTTAGACTGGAAAAGACTTTTAAGATCATAAGAGTCAACCATTAACCCAGCATTTCCAAGTCCACCACTAAAATGTGTTTCTAAGTGACACAACTACGGATCTTATAAACACTTCCACAGATGGTGCTGCACCACTTTCCTGGGCAGCTTTTTCCATTGCTTTTCCTGTCTGAGAGGGTTCTCCAGAGTTTATTTTGATATCTGACACAGTGCTATGCATTTTTTCATAAGTTTTGCATAATCTCCAATGTAGTGCAGCAAGCTGGATGTACAGCAAAATACCACTACTGTGCAACTGTGCTGGAGAATTAAGGTCTAGGCTGCTGTAGACTACAGAGGATCTTTCTTTGATATTCAGACCATGACTGACCTTACTGTAGCTATTTCAGAAAAAGGCAGTACATACCTGTAGGTGTCCCACTGGCACTTTTCACTGAGAAAAAGGTGTTGTCTAAGCAAAGCAGTTGTCTAACATGAGGTTGCGAAATTTGTTTACTTCAACTGACCCATGAATCTTCCTCTAAACTTAGGGAAATATCTGAATATTTAATTTGCAATACCTCTAAACTTTCCGTTTTATTCAACAGGCCTTATTTGGTCACGGTACTCTCTAGTGATTATCCCTAAAAACTGGAGTCTGTTTGCTGTGAACTTCTTTGTTGGCTGTGCTGGTGGCTCCCAGCTTTTCCGAATATGGAGGTATGTGTTAATAAGGGTACAAGTACAGCTAAGCATTAACCAGGAGTTCATAAATGCTGCCAGCCTCTCTGTCAGTGCAACAGGCAAGAGGAACTGAACCATTCAGGAAACATTACAGAATGGTTTTGCTACATTGTTAGTTTTACAGTTAAGTCAAGGGTGAAGCTGTAAATATTTTCAGTGTAGTTAAAGCAGCATTGAATCACATCAGTTCTAGCTGGATCAAAGGATTTTTAAGCAGAGCAGCATTTTTTTTAAAAATTCTTTCTTGAAGGAAACTTTGGGAGTTTTCTGTCTTCAGTAATGGCCAGAAATGTGGCAAACTTAGCTGCTTTGGAACTTCCTACATGAATTAAGATATCCTATCCCAGGTTTCCACCCTTAAGTCCATTATAATTTCAAACCTCCTCTGCTGAACAGAATGCTAGGAAAACACAGTTATAGTAACTGGTGTTCTATTCTATTCTTAGCCTGTGCTCTTTCTTTTTTATTCCTATAGGTATAATCAGGAGTTAAAAGCACAAGAGCAGCTGCAGTAAAGAGATGCTTAACCCAACAAGTCAAATCTAACAACGCACAAACCCATCCCCATGGGACCTGGCTTCACTAATTTTAATTTTTTTTCCTCTGAGAAAATAAAAGAGGCAATTTAAATGTTTAGAGAGCAAATGCTTTCTAAGTGCAAATAACAAAGTATCTCCACACATTTAAATAAAAGGTAACCTTTTAAAATGAAGGTGGAATTGTTGGTCTTGTATTGTCTCTTTAAAGAAATTGGCTGGATTTTGCCTAAAAAGAGTTGCTGAGCCTCACCTGGTCTGACTCCACTGAACAGTGCTGAGAGTCACACAGTACTGGTGACAGCCAGAGCCTCAGACTGAAGTCATCTTTCCTGTCACAGTCAGGAAACCACCTGGGTGGGGGTTTGCCATATTTCAGTAACCAACAGCAGCATTTGCATTTCATTTCCTGATGCTCTTCCTTCCCTGGTGGCATAAGGATGTTTGTTCCAGCTTCAGCTGTGTGTGTCTTCATTTGTCTCCCAGCCACCACTGTCCTGAACAAAAGGACAGCAAACAAATGTTTGCCACTGATGTTTTAGCTTCCTTCACAACTCCAGGCAGAAGATGGGGGTGTTGAAGCACTGGACGCAGACTCAGGAATTCACACGCAGGCGAAGATAACTGAGGCAAGGTAGGTTCTGACGAGTCTGTCAGCTCCCCTTTCTCAAAGGCTGTCCCACCATGAAGTCACTTCTCTGTTCTGCCACAGTTCCCCTTGCATGTCTTGGTCCTTGTGGCTGGAGCAGTAACCCAGGGTCTCAAGGGGTGAGTTCTCCAGCTGTGTTGGTCACACAGTGACTGAAGGATGCTGCCAGGCAGAGAGCTGGTGTATTCCAGTCCCCCTCCCTTCCCAGTCCCCAGCCAGGTAAGACTCATCCAGCAAACCAGTAATGGGAAAAAAAAAAAGTGTATTAAAATATTCACAAGATTACAATAGAAAACATTAAAGTCCATTCAAGAAAAAATATCCAAGATAACTGTTTTCAGATGAATCTGTAAAAGCAAAAGCACTAGCAGTTGGTACACTGGCTCTTCATGTAATCAGGCCATGCAATGCATATCTAGCTCCCTCATATATTATACACCTGTCTTACAGGTGTTTGTTGTCTTGCACACCTCCAGGACAGAGGTTTATAGAAGAAAGTACCCAGTCTATGTTTTCAATTACATTTACCACGTAAAAACAGTTGGCATTGCAGGGAGACAGAAAACATTGCACAGCACACTGATCTCCAAAGGCATTGAACTTACATTTTAGAGTGCAAAAATACCTGTAAATGAAAGGACTTATTAGCTTTAGGGCAGTGAAGAGAAGGGAAAGAGAAACCTAAAGAAGAGAATAATTGCTGAGCTTTGTTAATATGATTCTGTAGTCTCCCATATAAAAATGTTACACTGCACAGGTGTGGCCACAGCCCACAAGTCCCACCCACCTTCTCTTCTGGTGGTTTTATCGAAATCTTTCCTTCACCTATGATACAGTATTTTGTATTTGAGGTCATTGGCAGATGCACTAATAATGTAGAATTCCAAGACAAGATTCCAGTACAGAGTGAAGGTGTTCTGGTCACCACTCCATACCTGACCTCAGTGAATCAATCCACTCTAAGGCAATGCAGCTCTTAAGCTGCATACACACCTTTACTGCAGTTACAAGACTGATGGTTACCTAGACAGTTCTCAGAGGTTTAAAAAGTTTAAAAACCCAATCACAGCTCTTCTAGTCACAAACTGAAATACCACTAAAGCTTTGAGAGGAAACAAAACCCTACAGGCCTCCAGTTATAAATGATACATCAGGCAGTGAGTTATAGGGACACGCCTGCCCCCCTGTAATGGCTCTTAATGCTAATGTTTTGTGAACATGGTGAGCATCTTCCTCACAGAACAACTGCTGAAGTCAAAAGGGGCCATGGAAACCTGATGGACTGAGAACAGTTACCAGTTTACTTAGCTTGATACCTTATGTGTAATCCTCTTGAAATTCATTTACAGTAATCAAAAATAAGAAAGATTTCAGATTGACCCCAGTTTTGTTTGCATGATGAATAAAAGAGAATTTATTGCAAGTCTTTTCCATCACACAAGCCCTCCCAGGTCCACTATCCAAGAGGAATGACCTCTCTAACTGTTTTAGTCACTGGCTAGTGCCTTAAGAGAGGTGCCTACTCCTCCTCTGGGCTGCTGCAAGCCTGGCATGCAGCACTTGTTTTGAAAAGAAATGATCCTAAAAAGAGCTGGCAGGAGTGCTACAAAAGGACAAGGACAACACCCTTCATGTTCCTCAAAGTCTGAGCTGTTCTTTTCCACCTACAAGGAACAGCATCAGAGAATTAAGAGAACAGCAGCAGAGCAAACAGAGTTAAGCTTCTGGTCACCAAGAACATGAGCGTATGATGACCTTGTCTGACTTTAGTCTCTGCTTGCTCTGCCCATCAAGGAAAAGAAGTCCCCTGTCTCCTGAGACTTTACTAAGTAAGCCAACTCAGCATCCGTCCCTTTCATCAGCACGGGTTATCATATCATTAAACCATCTCAGATAACCTGAGGAACAGAAAGCTTGCAAGTGTTGCCTGAAGTTCTTTTGACTTCACCATGAATATGTTACTTAATAATTATATTGCTCACTTTTCCATGACAAAAAAAAATTAAAAAACAAAACAAAACAAACAACAGAAAAAATCCAGCCTTGGCACTGGAGAGGGATTCAGACAGATTTCTGCCATTCCTGGGGGAAGACTTTTTTTCTAAAAAGATGTTTAGTGTTTTTAAAAAATACTTCCAAGTTCATTCTGTCTTCATAAAGAGGACCCAAGAAGCCTTGCAGGGAGCCTACTCAGGCTAGGCAGTATGAACACACCTGTAGCTGGACAAAAGCCATGCAAGGAGCTGTCTCCTTAAGTCAGTTAAAACAAGCCAGATCAGTGTGTCTCCTAAAGTTAGCACCAGATCAGTCCTAAAGTTAGCACCAGATTCGGGTGCTTCCTAAAGTTAGCACCACATCAGAATTGTGCTCAGATTCTCCAGTACATTCCAGCAGGAAAAGAAGCAAACATTAGTAGCAGACTTCAGAGGCAAGGCCAGCCCCATCTTCTCATAGCAGCAAGTTTCTGATTGCCACATTCATCACAATTCTCCCTCTTACTCAATAATATTTGGGGAGAAAGATGGTGATGTGCAGGGATGAACACAGGCAGATCAAAATCAAGTTTCTCCATCAACCACATCCAAAGCATTAGTGCTTTATTAAGTGTAAAATAAATGTTGGGAAGTAACAGCCTGATAGATAAGGAAAGCAGCAGCAGCAGGATTCCTCCTGATCTTAATCTACAGTGGGTTGGAAGGGACCCATTAGGATCATCAAGTCCAACTCCT
>VZSR01000055.1:3592342-3625665 GCA_013398615.1 Brachypodius melanocephalos | reverse complement strand
CCTATATATACCACAGAATCACAGACTGGATTGGGTTGGGAGGGACCTTAAAAGATCATCCAGTTCCAACCCCCCTGACATGGGCAGGGACACTTTCCATCAGATCAGGCTGCTCAAAACCCCATCCAACCTGACCCTGAACACTTCCAGGGATTAGGCATCCACAGCTTCTCTGGGCAGCCTGTGCCAGGGCCTCACCAATCTTCTAAGTAAAAAATTTCCTGACTACAGTCACCAACATGAGCACTGCAACAACCAAGACAGTAGATCCTATCAACAGATGGAAGCTTGAGAGGACAAACTGCCCCATAGCATTTCTGGGGTGAGTAGGTCCCACTCTGTCAGCTTCCAGCACTTGGTACAAACACTACAGCCCTTCATGTGGAGTCTTGCTAAAAAAACCCCTGCTTAATCCATAAAGTAGAAGAAGATATTTCAATGTCTCCTGTGAAGAAGAAATTTGTCCATTTTTTCATCTTGTATGTGTAATTGCCAGAAAATAAAATGCTAAAATACTTACAGAGCTGTTAGTTAGCCACAGTTCGGTGTCTCAGTTCCCTACGAGACTTGGCAAATACCTGAAAACTGATGCCTTAAAAACCTCTGTTAAAACTGAAATATGTTCTTTTTTTTCTTGATACCAGCCAAGTCTTGGAAGAAGAATTACACAAATTCAGATATTACAGGATTAGCAACTGACATATGGCAGAATAAATTAATCCATGGTTTCCTTCTGAGTCTCACTTTTAAGAAGCTGGTTCTGGCTTTGAGGAGAATGTCCTAAGATCTACTCAGTGGATGCACACACAAAAAAAAAGCTGTTGGTTACTAAAAAAGGCAGCTGTTGTCAGTAAACCAGTGAAATCTGATCCCAATGAAAGAATACAGTGTTGGCATACCTAACTTTGTTGGGAAAAAAAACCCCACTGTACACAAAATAGTTATTAAAATCACACTGTCATAAGGAAGGGATTATCTAATGTGGTTGTGAAAGGGTCTGCCATGAACCTGTAACTATTTTTCATGTGCTTGGTGTTAGAGTGAAATGTGGGCTTGAATTTGTTTGGAACAGGTTGCCCAGAGATGCTGCAGAGTTCCCACCTGTGGAGATGCTCAAAACCGGGCACAGTGCTGGGCAGCCTCCTCTGGCTGATCCTGCTTGAGGAAGACTGGATGATCTCCAGAGGTCCCTCCAACCTCAACCATTCTGGGACTGATTCTGTGAAACAGACTGAACCAGGGAATGGGTAAGGATCAGAGAAAAGGGGTTACGATAGACCAAACTGAAAATTTGCTGCCAAAAAAAAAAAAGAAAAAAACAACCCTAAAATAACCCACCACATTAAGATGTACAAAACAGAAATCCTTCTTCTATATGCCACTTTGAGAGAAGATCTCTGCTGGAAGGCCACTTCTAGTTTTGAGCACCAGATTTCAGGATACAATGGGTCAGCAAAAGAAATCCTCATCAGCAGAGATCCTCAACAATGTAGGAAAAAACCTAGAAACAAGAGGCTGGAGAACTGTATTCAAGCAGTAGACCTGCAGAGATGAAGGAAATAAACTGCCCATCCACATCTTCTGTGCAAATATTGGTTACACAAAAAAAAAAAAAACCCACACATCAAAAAACCCAAAGAGCCCTAGACTTCCTCCACAAGTTTTTCAGCCTCCACTACAGGCTTCTGAGAACAGAAAAAGCACCTCCAAAGAGGTGACAGTGGCATAATGGAGCCATGGGAGAGAGGTATGGGAATACTACAGTTTCCAGATCCCTTGGAGCCCTTTTTAATGCTTACATGAAATGACAGAGCTTTGAAGAAATATTTCATTGAAAGGTTCAACAGAGTCTGAGGTAACCACCTACAGCTACAGCTTCCTATGCCTTTAACTCACTATCTCCTTCGTTTTCACAGGTAAACTACCATTTCACAAAATTCATTAGATCAACACTATCCCTGCCCCTTAAAGGACTAAGCTTGAATAGCTGGGCTCATTGAGAAGTAAACAGTTTTGTGACCCACATTACACAGGTCAGGCAGGCCTATAGGTTTCCTTCACTCACACTGCTAAGACATACATTTCTGATAGCTAGGAGTCACAATTTGGCTTACAAGACCAAGTGAGAGGGTCTAGTTTACACGAGAAGGCAGCCTGTACTGAGAATCAAGGAAAGATAAATACCCTGTAAACATAAAGAACATGAATATAAAGAAGATGTCTTCTTTACAGTCACCCCAACAAAAGAAATTAGGCTCTATAAGCAAAGAAAAAAGAATCTCCAGGTCAATCTAGAATCTTCAGGCATCTTCCAGTTTCTCCATTAATAATCAAGATAAAAATATTTTAAAATTGTGATGCGAGTTTTCGCTTTCTCTCTCGTCACACAAGATACAAATAAAAAAAGAATATTGGCAATTTATAAGCAAAATTCTTACCGCATTTCAACATGCAACATTGGTCTCACTTCTGTACGATTAAATAGACTATTTACACACAATACATATATATCTCTCCCTCTGTATGCACATGCATTGGTCCTAGCCTAGGCATCAAAGGCCACATGTGAGTTCTCTGGGTCAAATCTTGCTCAAGCAGTTCCAGTCTGAGTGTGTGTTGTCCTTTGGGTAGCTGAGGAGCTCAGTTCTTGCGAATGTCGGCGTACACCACAGACTCTGACTTGTTGATCTTGTCACTGTGCTGTCCCCCGGAGTGATCTAACTGCGCGTAAATGACTGGGCCCTGGGGACACAAGGAACAGGCACCATCAGGCTTTTCAGAGCAGCCCACGCTGCCCCTCGCTTCCACGGGGGCTGCAGCAAGGTGACAGCTAAAGCAACACCACAGAGCTTTTAATGACTGCAGACGGCAATTGGAAGCAGGTGGAATGAACCCTCAGCTGCACATGAGCTCTAGTCTGCCACCTTTCTCCTCTCAGGAGCATGCCAAACAGCACCCTTGCCTCCCTCCAAAACTGCCTGCTGGCACAGAAAGTAAAATCTAGGATCCCTTGCTCTGAAAAGCAGCAATTCTTATGTGCTGTGGAGCAAAACCACGTGGCTTAATCAGATGCATGCCAGATTTAATATTGTTCAAGAGGAACTGTGCTAGAGGTTTACCAGTCAACAGCAGAATATATTTCCCAAACTGCTACTCAGGTCCTGTAAATCCCAGCATGGCTGTGCCACTCGGGTAATGAGGGAGAGGATAAAGCTGCAGCCACCCTGCGACTCAAGTCACTGCCCAAGCCAGTGATGGGGCCAAGACTTACAGAACAGTGAGCCAGGAGGTGCTAAAATGGTGCAGCAATACACAACTCTTACCTGACTGCCCAGCCAGCCCAGGCAGCAGCAGCTCACAGACACCTTGGGCAGGCACGGCCTCACATCTTCATGACATTTGCTGGGATGCAGGGGAGGACATTACAGCCCTGTCTTTCAGCTGAATATGTGAACACTTCCTAAAACACCACATCCTCTAAAACACAGCCCAGGGAAAGCCAGCTGCAGCTACTGGAGACAGGCTGAGGACAGGACTGCAGTCTCCACGGAGCAGAGGTCCAGCAAGACAGGTGGGATCTTGGTGGCAAGAGCTGCAGCTCCCACACTGAAACCCCAAATGAGACAAGCACTGGGCTGCCACCACCTCCCAGGTGACCTCAGCAGAGAGACCACACACCCCATGCAGGAGGCAAAGGGACTGTCTTATCTGGGGATGAGTGGGGGGAATTAAAAAGAGAGAGCTTTTAGTTTCTTTGTGGCTTCTTCAGTAGTTTTTCCTTCAAAACCTTTCATCCGTTTAATTGTTCTGGTTTCCCTTATGTCCCAGGAAGAAGTAGACTTCACTGGCACTCCTCTACCCCCTTCTTGCTTTTGGAATCCTGACAAATTAGGATATATTTATATAGACCTGAGACAGAAATGTTTCCATCTATTTTCCAAAGCAATTATGAGCCAGAGATGAAGATGGACCTTCTGTACAGAAAATTAAGCCCTTGGAAGGACCGCAGGTACCTTCCTGCACAGCTGGCTTCCCCTCAGCACAATGACAAAGCTCACATCTGATAAATACCTTCTTCCTTTCAGAAGTCATTTAAATCCACATTTTCTTCCTGCTGGGTAAAGTATTTCCAAAGTAATAAAGAATAGAGGAAGAAGATGGACTGAAGGGAAAAAGCTTGCAAGTAGGTATAAAATCCTGAATATAAACAACACACTGAGAAAATGGAAAAAAAAAGGACACTGATGTCCTAGAATACTCTGGATTTCAGATCTCATTATAACCACTTTTTAAAAAATTTCTCTGCTATTTGCTTTCATGTTGTTCTGGTCTCCAACACTGTACTGAGATTATTAATTCCAATCAGATCACATTGTCTGTATAAACTTCAAGGCAAAGTAACCCTGAAGTTTAATTGCAAGCAATTTTGGAAATCTCATCTGCCTGAGGCCAGAGGTCATGGGTATGATAAATTCAGCTTGAGAACACCATCAGTTTAAAGAAAAAAAAAAAAAAAAGAAAGAAAAAAAAAGAAAAATCTAACTGCATAAAGTACTCACTGTGACATTCCAAATTTTGTTCAAGTAGTTCTGGTGGGTCAGTTGTCTACCAGTGGAGTTCACTCAGTATCAGGTACCACTGTATTGGGTTTTTGCCAGTTTAAATATAGTTACTGTGCTGCAAGCAGCATGTCAGTGGTGTGGAGAGACTGACTGGTGTGATCAGCTGATCCAAACCAAGCTGTCATTGTCTCAACGTGTGCACTGTCAGTCACTTTCAAAAAAGTGGTAGATAGCCAACACAGAGAAAAGGAGGGACCAAGGATTTACTGCATTGCTCACCTATTTGATTTGCTGCCAATTGATTCTCTACCTGACTATAAGTGTCGCCTGGACCATTTTAAAAACAGTCTAAATAATTCAGAAATTTCATCTAATCCCAAGTAAGGTCATCCTGACTTCAGAACCAGAAAGCAGCCCAGTATTGCTATATAAAACCAGCATTTCCTGAAGCCTTGCAATTTTTCCATTCAGAACTGAAGGGAAAAGTGTAGCAGGTGTACCTGCTAAGAGTTTGTCAGCAGTCATGAACTGCAAGTTACAGCAAAGAAAAAGGAATCGGAATTACAAAGTTAGACCACCATGGTCCAACAGGAGTCTACGGAATTTTTCTCAGATTCTGAATGATGTTGCAACTATATGGATTCAGGCTCTGGGAAAGTTAGATATCTGAGATTTCAATCAAGATTCTTGGCATCTCAAACTGCTCCTTCTCAGGGTCCTGGGATCCAAACAAGGATATCCATGTGGAAAATCCATGTAGTTCTTGCCTTCACTGGAAATCGTTTCCTACCCACACAAATAACAGTCCTGGTAGAACAGCAGGCACTACAGAACGATGGCATGGACAAGAACCACCACAGACAAATCTGACAGGACAGAACATACTTGCTGAGAAGGAGGGCACAGTGAAAACAAGTGGAGCTGATTCAAGCAGCTGAACACTCACAGAATCAGATGTGCAAGCTCCAGAAAGCAAGGTCCACACCTGAGTAACCTGCACTCAAAACACAAAGGAAGTGCAGGCTCAGCGCACTTTCAGCCGAGATGTGATGCAGACAAATACTCCATCACTGATTCCTGAACTGATACATAAATTAAAAAATGAATAAACTTCATTTAATTAATTTAAATGCCACTCTGAGAGTGAACACCTCTGTTAGTGTTTCTAACTTGCAGAGGCAGTTTTGTTTGTATTCACAGTTCTTTTCCACCAGTGAAGTACAAAGCATTCATTCACTTCCTACACATCCTACTTTTTAAGAAAGTTGTAAGGAAGACCACAGGCCTCTGCTGTTTGACCACAGCACTGACTGTGGGAACCCCTGCCAGGCATTCCAAGAGACAAAAGTGTGCCTGAATCAGCAAACAGCCTGCAACAGCTCTAGGAACTGCTAGGCATGAGAATCTGCCTTTCACCTGCAGTATCTGCTTTTCACAACAACTCAAACACTTGAATACTACAAACTCATTTCTCCATTACCAGGAAACATCAGGTTTTACTTGTATGTGATGAAAGATTTCAAATATGTTGATTTGCATGCTGATATGACCCTTAAAGAAACAACCAAGCAATGGCTAGAAGCTAACAGTGCAAGTTGTAATCAACTGAAATTTAGCTTCCTCACTTGTTTAAGTATTCTGCTCAAACTCTGATTTCACTTTTTGAAGAAAAGTAAGTATGTTTAGTTGTTCTGTAAAGATGGGGCAAATGTTCAACAGGCTGCCACAAAAAGAAACTCTGTTTGCCTGAGAAAAAGAAATTAAAAATCTAAAAACTGAACTAAAACTGAACGAAACAAAAGTCATTTGCAGTATTTTTCAGTTGAGATCAGCAGTGTTCACACTTTGTGTTTTCCTTTAGGAACTTACCTGCAGGGAGAACTCTGTCAACGCAGAAACAGACTGGAGTGACTACAGAAGGGCAAGAGCACCCTGACTCTGAGTTAACACCACAAAGTTTAGATTTACTCTGCTGTCCCTTCCAGCACACTGAGATTCAGAACCCTGGGTACATGGAATGGTGAGGACACCAAGTTTTCACACTAAAACATTGGAATATTTTTGCTCTCAAAATGCAAGCACAGAACAGCACCTGTGTGTAGTTCTCAGGGCACTTGCAAGTACTCCTTCAAGCCATGACAACAATTAGATAAAACTTTTGGGCTTTTTGACCTATGGATGTTGACTCCAACAGCTGCCATATCATAAATCCCACTGTGCTGGTTTTACAAGGTCTTTTTTTTAAAAAAAAAAAAAGGGAGAATGGTGGGAATCATCTGTCTCCTTCATCTATTCCAGAAGCATCACCTATGATTTAGAAAAGATAAGTTTTATCCAGGCTTTATAGGTAGCCTGCTGCTACAAGACCTATTCCAGTCAAAATCTGACTGTTTTTTAATCCTGATTACATAGCCTCTGTGAATAACTGATCTCTGAAGGCAGCTTTGTGGGCCTGTGTGCTAAAACTTTGGAAATACTGCACAGCCCAGAAGAAAATGCATTTCAAAATCAAACCAGAAGCCCAGCAGAGTAGGAGCTTTGACTTTACTGAGCTGCCTGTTAGCATATTTGTTTTTTTCCTGCAGTGTTAATACATTAACACATCTCCATTATTTTGTCAGGAGAAATTAAGAAACCAGGTATTAACTTGCACACATTATACTGCAGCCACTTGCTAAAAGGTGGCTAATTAAAAAAAAAGTCCATTTTGAACTTAAACTCTCTCAGGACCTGTATCTTCACAGAAAAATTGCTAAGAGTACTCAAATCAAGAGGGAAGAAACAGCTTCCACATAAGGAAATCCTGTACTACTAACAGGTAATGATCCACTGCATAGAATCCCTGTCTGACTCATGGTCTGTCCCCTCCCATGGGATGCTAAGTCTGGATAAAAGCCACTTTTTCCCTTCAAAGTCAGCAGGACTTTGCCAGCTGCAGCAAGCACAAAGAGTGGCACTTTCAAGCCCACAAAAGTTGGGAGGCTCAGCAGAAGAGAGATCTCAGCAACACAAATCATCTGAAAACTGGTCAGCATCTGGCTCCTCCCCTTGTGAAGGAAGTACGTGTCATGGAGCATGGGAGGGCAAGGCAAATTCCTGCCCATTACCATCCCAGAACAGACTAGGCAGCTTTATGGGGTGATTCGTATCTGACAGACATTGTCAAAAAGACAGTCCCCGACCACTCCTCATTCTTGCACTTCACTACCACCTAATGCACAGACCACAACCATGGTTTTTTATAATTTAGTATGGAAAGGGCTCATACGAAGATGCTGCTCCTTCAAGTGCACCAAGCCTTCTAGAGCACAGCTCACCAGTCCCAGCTGACTGCGCACCCCGTGTCCAGCACACGCACTTTTACCAGCAGACAGCCCCTAATGCACGAATCCCACCCTGCCTGGGTGTTTTCCAGCAGGCTGGGGGGAATCCTGCCTGGGGGAGCAGCAGGAGCAGTTTACCTGGTGTGATCTGGCGGGCACGCTGTTTACCAGGCCCTCTGTGTCGGAGGGCGCCTTCTGCGGAGCCTGCTTAACCGGAGACATCAAGCTCTCAGAGGTACTGCAGCTGACGAGGTGGCAGAGCAGAGTTTGCACGACAATGTTCAAGAGGCACACGGAAACCAAACCAAAACAAAAACAAACAAACAAACAAACAAACAAAAAAGAAATAAAAACAAAAGACGAGTGATGGCAAGATGAAATGTGGCAGGTTATGCCAAAGTAAAAAAATGAACGTAACGGATTCTGAAATAAACACACACAATTCTCCATCTCTCCCGAGAGATTTCTCTGCCCTTCCTCTGAGTTTCATTGGTAAGCAGCAGGAAGGAGCAGCTATTAACATAGGACAGCAGCTCCTCCACAACCCCTGGTCCTTAGATACTCCCATTCAACTCAGCCTCTCTAAAATCATGTGTTTTCTTCTCAATGAACAGTGGTAAACAGCAATTATCTTCTAACTAGAAGCTAAACAATTCCAGCCACTGAGGCAAGTGTTCTACCGGTGCTACACTTAGAACCAACACTTGCAAGAGCCACCATCTCTCTCCACACCAGCAAGGTACTTCCTACCCACGTCTGCGTTAGTTCTCTTGTTTTTATAGTTAGGCTGTGAGCCCAAAATAATTCTCCCAGCAGACACCAGTCTGTGGAGCAATTACCTCAAGAGTCACACAGGACATTTATGTTATGTGCCCTCATATAGCTACTTGAATATCTAATCAGGCAAATCTTGGTTTTCAAACAAAAGAACTGTCTTGTGGTGAGAACCAACACCCCTAAAAGAAGGCTGCTGGTTTTCACTCTCTGATTGCTTCTTTTCATCTGCTTAAAGAAAAGAAAACAAGCCTGTGATAGAAAAATGAATATTACAGAGCAAATGCCCTTTATGTTGGTGACTTCTGGGCAATGCAGTGATGGGTCTCTCAGTGCTAGGTTTACCTCCTTGTACCAAAGCACCCAGGAGAGTTAAGTAGCCACCTCCTCAGCAGCAGCCACAGGAGTGCCCTCTGCTACCACAATCCTCTGATCACTGGGCATCCTTTTCCCTGAGTCTTTGTAGACATTGTATAAAGTGAGTACAGAAACAAACAAGGACAGTGACATTAAGCAGACCACCTCCTCCCCGGGCAAGCATTTTTTCCCCTTTGGTAGGTCTTATCATAGCAGATTTAGCTCCTCATACATGCAGCAGTTAGAATTTAAAAAAACATACTGCCCCAGCTATCATGGCAAGGGGTCTTGACTGTCTCAGAGACAATGCATCCCTTCTGTTACTAAAGTTATGTAATTATTAATTGTTTTATTCACAAAACTCCTCAGATCTACACTATCTAAATGTTATAATTCAGGTTTAAGCAACTAATGTACTTAGATCCCTGCAAGTTTTCAAACACCTAAGCTGTCTGAGCCAGAGGAACGCTTACAGGGAATTCACTTTTATTTTGACACAGAAAGAGCTCTGAATTTCCTGTGCTTTAGTCAATGAACTGGCAAGTTCACTGCTGGAAGAGATGGAGGGACACCATCTGGGATAAACAACAACTCCACCCCAGTCAGACACGAGACAATGAAACCCAAGCACCCAGTGAAATGCATCATCCCTTTGCCAACAGATTCCAGCACAAATTACAGTGATGTTAGTAGAGATCTAGCTGGTTAGTCAGCAAAGGAAGAGGAAATGTGTACACACACACAGAGGTATTAACAGCAACCACCAACTTGATTAGTTACCATGGTGTCTAGTGGGACTGGAAGAGAAGACCCAGCCCTGTTACATTCCCAATCTGGCGTCTATATCAGGATCTCTGTAAGGAGAGGAAGGTAAGCAGGATCCGATCCCAGCACACCAAGGCAGAAAGAAAACAAAACAAAACAAAAAACCACCAAAGTCAGAGCATGAATGGAAACCGTGGCCATGCAGGGGTTCCAGATGCCACGCAGGGCCCTAGCCCACCTCAGTTCAAGGCAGAATGGTTATCTAGGAGTAAGTGCTTCTCTCCACCACCACACACCAGGTTAGCATCATGTAGAAGACAGTCTGCAAGTTTGGAGGGGGGCACAGCACACTTGGTTTCTTTCTACACATCATGCAGAGCTGGCATGGTCAGTAAAAGCAGGACTTAAACCTCAGAGATTACTTCCCCAAGAGAGCAGTTAAATCTGCTACAAGAAATCACAGTGCATGAAGTACTGCTCCAGGCTCAGCACCAACATGTGTCCTCCAGCAGGAAGACATTGGAGAGCAGGTCAGTGGGAAGCAGGGCAAGCAGGCCACCTCAGGCACACTGCTGGTACATCACACTGCAGGGTTCTTTTCATTTCTTGGGGGAAGGACACATGCAGAATGGGAAAACCAGGCTTTCCACACAATTCTGAGCACACACAGCCACCCTTGCTGTATTTAGCCTTACCATTGGGCAATAGCCAACTCACTTTGTCTAAGCTCTCCAACTGGGAAAAGGACAGGGCAAAGTTTAATTTGGAAATCCCCACAAGCTTATTTTTGGAGTTATTTTCTTTTATCCCACAGGCAACCCAAAGAACCTGCAATAAGCAGGAATATTTGTTGGGCAAGGAACAGAAGAAACTTTTATGGTTTGGGGTTGTTTCTAGGACTACATACATAATTTTCATTCTTTCTTAGAGAAGCAAATTACCAGCTAATTAGAGAGGAGAAAAAAGGAAGCACCTCCTCCACCAGCAGCAAGCTTCATCACCACAGGACTCTCATCTGCCTTTGTCAGTTCTTGTTGCTTTTCCATATGCCCACTCAAAGAACTGTGCTTCACTTTGGAGTCATCCTCCTAACACTAAAAACCCTGCAGGGATGGTAACAGTTGACAAAACACAGACAGTGAATGAGAGTGGAAGCAGAGTGGCTACTCCTCCCTTACTTGCAACTGTGGTGATGAAGGGGGGTTTGGCAAGTATTTGGCAAGTATTTTGGTTCAAGCTTAGGAGGCAGACGCTGGTAACAGAAAAATTCAGTCCTAATCTTAACACACAGCATTCCTTAAAAGTGCATATGTGGTGCTTTTCCTTTGGAGGTGGAAAGGAGAAAGGAGAGCTGGAGGGAAGGGGAACAGTCCAAAGCTAGGGGATCTTGGATTAAATGCTCTGAGGGCATACATCCTTGTGTCTGGGGATCAACTTCAACACCTAGTGATTTTCAGATGCAATTCACGGTCAGTAGGTCTCTTTGAGCACAGTACAGAGGTAATCACTAAAGGCAGATGACCACAGTTCCACACCATCTCTATCTATCTCTAGCTGTGATTGCCAAGGCTACCCCCCTTTAAGCCCTCCCTGTGATCCTGCTGCTGTTCCTCACATCAGCCACGGGTGAGGAGGGAGATCTCTTACCCAGAGTATCGTTTTTTAGAGTTGTTCTTTCTGATGACAAGACACACGACAATAGAGATGAGCGATGAGAGACCTGTAACCGTACCGATGGCTATCCCTGCCACGGTGGCAATGGGGAACGCAGGCAGGCTGTCTGCGGAGAGAAGGGAGAAAACATTCAACTCTTCTGCATTCCCTGCTCAACACAAGTGCAAACCACAAATGCCCTTCAGCCTGGATTCATTTAGAGCACGAGGGACTAATGCAATACCCAGGAATTACAACATGCAGCCTAAGTGGCAGTGGCAGCAGGCAGCCAGCAGAGTAACATAGGAACAGAGCACACACCAGGAGTGTTCTTAGTGTCACTGTCCTTCAGGAGAGAGTTCATGTTGAACCAAAGGTTTTTAGACGTCAGGGAACACAAGTGACAATGAGGACAACTCCGTCTCATTTTGTATCTGAAGGGGGGAAAAACCCAGGTTACAGCCATCTGGCAATTCCCAGCGAGGTCAACAGGAAGAGGCAGGCACGCTTTGAAAGCAGATTTGGACACAGCACATCACTAACCCACCAGGCGTGCTGAATGCTGGGTGTTCTCCAGGGAGCATGCAGCACACAGCAGAGCTCCTACCCAGGATCACTCTTAGCAGTGTTTATACCAGACCCTGATGTCTCAAAATACAGCCCTATACATCTTTATAGACTCATTTTTTTCTCTTCTTAAGTCAGCATCATTGTACAATACCAGAAAAACACGTAGAACACAGTATTGCTTTACTCACGTTCTCCCTAATATTATTTGGGGGGAGAGTAGGCCAAAAAAGAGCAGCCAGAAACAAAAGTCAATCAGAGAATGAGTACAAAATACTTACAAATCAAAGACTACACAGACTACCATTACAGTTTTTCCCCAATGAGAAACAAAGTCCTTTCCTTCCCCCCACATTGTGGTTAACACAAGGAACATCTCAGGCCAGAGGGTTTCTTACAAGACTCCATGCTACTGTAGCTACTTGTCTCAAATAGAAGTGAACCAGCAGAAGATCCAACAGGCAAAACCTACACCTACATAGAAAAAACTGTCTCAGACACCTGCATCTGACCATCACTGAATTGTTGAGGATGGAAGGAATGTCTTGAGATTGTCTAGTCCAAACTCCCTGCTCAAGCAGGGCCAAGCAGCACAGCTTGCTCAATACTCTGTCCACTTTGGATTGGATTATCTCCAAGGATGGGAGACTGTTCAGGCAACCTAGTTGCACTGGCCAGGTACCCACAAGAGTCACTCACTCACCCTCCCCTGCCACAGCTGGGCAAAAGAAGGAAAAGAAAAAAATAGTTAACAAAAGCTTAATGAGTGAGATAAGGACTGAGAGAAGTATTTCAAGGGCAAAAGAGGCTCAACTTTAGCTGCAAAGTGAAATTTATTACTAACAGAATCAGAGGAGGATAGAGAGAAGTAAAATAAGCCCTTCAAACACCTTTTCCCCCCCAGCCCCTCCCTCCTTCCCACTGACAGCACAGGGAAACAGGGCATGAGAGTTTTGGTCAGTTCATCACTGAGATTTGCCTCCTTTGCTCCGGGAGAGGAGTCCTTACCCTGCTGCCCCGTGGGGCCCCTCCCACGGGAGACAGTTCTCCATGAACTTCTCTGGCATGGGTCCACTCTCATGAGCAGCAGACAAATTGCACCTGCTGCAAACATGAGCCCCTCCCACGAGCAGAGAGTCCTCCCAAAACTGCTGCGACGCGGGTCTCTCTTCCCACGGGGCACAGCCCTCCAAGGACAGGCTCTCCCACTGGATCACAGCCTCCTCCAGGCATCCACCCACTCCAGAGTGGGCACCTCCCCCACGGGCTGTGGGTGGATCCTCAGGGGCTGCAGCTGCTTCACCATGGTGATCACCAGGGGCTGCCGAGGAATCCCAGCTCTGGCACCTGGAGCACTTCCTGCCCCTCCTTCTCCACTGACCTTGGTGTCTCCAGGTTGTTTTCCCTCACATATCCTCCTCTCCTCCTCTTCTCTGATTAGAAGCTAAAAACCCCTAGGACCTGGTTTCAATTTTCTTAAATATATGATCACAGAGGAGTTACCAGCCTCTCTCATTTTCCAGCCTTGGCCAGCAGTCTGTCCACCTTCAGAGCCATCAGGGATTGACTCTGCTGGACATGGTGGAAGCTTCCAGCAGCTTCTCACAGGAGCCACCTTTGTGACCCCCCTGCTACCTAAAGCCAGGCTGTGCCAAACCCATGCACTACTAGTCCAGTGTTCAACCACAGTAAAATGTGGGGGTTTAAGTGCAGACAGAATTTCCTGTGTTTCAACTTATGCTGATTGTCTCTTGTCCTGCCACTAGGCATCACCGAAGAGCTTGGCTCAGTCTTCTTTAGGTGCTATCAATGTACATGAATACCTGGAGAGAGAATTCTCCTGAGTCTTTCTTCTCTTTTGCAGGCTAGATCACCCCTCCTTCTCTTCTGCAGGCCAGACAATCCCAGCTGCCTCCATTTCTCCTCATATGAAAGATGGAACAGTCCCTTAACTCATCTTTGTTCCCCTTTGCTGGACTCATTCCAGCAGGGACCACAGACCAGCATTACCCTGAAGCAGGGGCATCATACTGAGAAACAGGGCTTACATTTCGTCCTCTTCCTTTGGAATTCAGTGACTTTCAGCAGAAGGGCTACCTGACTTGTGGCTGTTCCACTGATAATAACATCATTCAGCCAAACATCACATCGGCAGTTTTCCTGGCTCTCCAGTGTGATATGCCAGTTCACAGCAATATGGGAATTTCAGAGTCTTAGTCAGAAATTAAAAATGAAGATATGATTGCTACAACTTAGAGGAAGACATTCTTTCCAGAACCTTTCAGCAGCCCAGGGATCCAGCTGCTATTAATAAGAGAGTCCTACAAGTGGTAATATTCAGATATGTAAGATGTGATTGGATTTGAGGCCCATGCAAAAATAAACTAATTTATTTTGAGGCATATAAGGAGTTCCCTAGTTATTGTGCTTTTTCACCTTTCCAAAAGTGCAGGAATAACTGTCTGCAAAGGCATCAAAACAGACATGCATTTCTGATAGCAGACCTGCTGCTGCCTTGTACACCTGGAAACACACGTTTTATCAGAGCAAGGAAGCAAGTGACAAACTATAGTGCAGAGTATCTGCTGAAAGAATAATATTAAAACTCTTGTAGTTTTGTCACTTCTTTGACTCATGAGGGTTTTTTTGGTTCGTTGAATCTGAGTGATGGACAGCAGTTAGATCCTCTTAGCAAGTGTTTTTAAGACTGTATTTTAAAAAATGCTAGTGTTTTCATGTGAAACTAGGAGTCCGCCTTTACTGCTTTTCAGAATTTTATATTTTCCAGCATTCCGCAGTTACACGAATTCGTCATAAGCACTTCCAGAGCAGCCTATGATTTCATTGTGAAAGACAGCCCCAGCTACATAACCAAACACCAACCAGCTCTGAAAGCCGATATTTAAGTTAAAAGTTCAACACAAACCAAAAATCCAGCCATTCAGAGAACCTTTTCACTGATTATTACTGAAATTCAGAGCAATTTCCATTTCACTGAGATCACGGCAGTTTTATGAAAGAGGCAGGAAAGAGAAGTTTCCATTGCTCCTAAGGGTAAAGATTTTCATATCATTCTAATTTTCTATCCCATGTGTGTTCAGATCAAAGATCAACCACCTCCACGTAACACAAGCTGTGTTGAACAAAGTGTTAAGCAGCTTCCTGTTACAAGCAGTGTCAGCCTAATGTAAGAACTTGGAATTCCTTATGAATTTCTACTGTTTAGTAGTCCTTTCCAGATTCAGAGAGTCTATTGAAAAAACAGTCTTACTCTTCATCCCTGCCAGCAGAATTCTTCCAACACACTTGATAGAGCTGTTTGTGCAAACACCATGTAGGTACTGCAGTGAAAATCCACTCAGTTAGTTTGGCAATTTTTCAAAATTAGGCCACCGTGGAACTTATAAAATGTTTAATCCAAAACCTAAAGCTAACCTATCATCTATCAGATCATTTAAATGTGCAAAGAATGAAGGTGGCTTTGAACAGTTTACAACACCAGATGTACGATTCAGAAGCATTAGATGCATACATAGTAAAAAACCAATATGCACAAGTGCCATCATGTATTTATTTCAATTGATAAACTTGCTCCAGCTCAGTTCAGGATGAGTTACAACCTATTAGAAAAGCTTGAAAACCCATTTTCAGTCTTTCTAAGAAGCCGAAGACAAGTGGTGCTGCATTTTTTTCAATGGTGAGAAGTATTTCAAATACTGGACCCCATTGAGAACCAGAGAGATTTTCTTCCAGATTCCTCACTATGGAGAAGAAGCCAGCATGCAAGTCTGTTAAAAAAATATCAGCTGAATTAGTGTACTGAAGTCAGTCTTTAGTTGCTTGACCTGGGTTAAAATCTGAAAAGGCTTTTCCAAGACAGCCTGACTTTGCCAAACCAGCATCTGCTCTACTACTTCTTCATGGTGGCTATCGTTGTGAGAAAATAAATGGATCCTATTTTATACAGGCTTCAAACTTCCAAGAAACAGGAAGTTCTAAGTGATGGCTGGACCTCCAGAGGTCTCAGCCAACCCAAACTGTTCCATGAAGAGAAAAGTTAGATAGAGACCTTGCCTATACAAGAACATGGAATGACCTCGTGAGCAGAGGTACGCACCTGCTCTAGCTGCAGTGTCATTCCAATCAGGACACACAGATAGGAATCTTCCCTAACATATTAAAACTAATGGAAATAGCTGCATCAGCACAGCCATTTATGAATTCAACATTTACTCCTGTCCTTCCTAAATTATAAATTTGGAAATGCAATTACTGTAACAATCATTTCATTGTAGGAAAAGCATCACATTTTGGTTGACCTCCAGCTGAGGTAGAACAATCAAATGTTTTGGATGATCAAGGGAAATAAAGAGCCAAATTGACAAACAGAATCTTAGTGCTCTTGAACTGTGACAAATGTTACCAAATGCTAACCAGAAGCCCCATGTGGCTGCAAGTACCCAGGCCTTGAAATTTCTAAGAGCCACCATGGATTCTTTAAGAATTCCTGAGTAAAAGAGACTGAATGCACATTCAACACAAACACCTTTGCATGGAACACAGCAGCGTTCCACTTTCTGTATGTTTGGACCAGATTTATAGTTTTGCATTCCATTAAATATAGCAGAAGGGTTTAAAAAAATAAGCGTCTGTTACTTTTTCTCCTTGCTCACCAGATTTCATAAGTCACCCTAACCATTAATGCAACACAATGCAGGAAATTGGACTTCAAAATGAGAAGATGTGTTTTCATCAAGCCTTCCATCGGCTTTTCCTAATAATTGTTTAAACCACAGGAATTAGTGGGCATAGAGATAAAGGGTATGACATACAGATTTTAAGCAGCTGACAGATACCGGTTCCATTATTAGGACCTGGAAGAAGAGAATTAAAAAAACAGTTGCTCCCTCCAGGCTACTCCCCCACCCCCAACAAAAGTGATTTAGACAAGGAATGGAGGGGGAAAAACACAAGTGAGAAGGAAAACAATCATATAGGGTGAATGAATACCTTTCTCCACAACTCTAACTCGGATTTCTCCTGGTTTGACAACAATGTCAGGCGGGTTCTTGACATCGCAAATGTACGTGCCGTTGTCCCGGAACTGCATGTTTGATATAGTGATAGAAGCATCTTTCTTGTTTAGATCTCCAGCCCAAGTGATCCTGTCTTTAAATGGTATGTCCTTTCCAGGGTATGACTTCCCATTTGAGTAATAGAAAAACTGCAGTCAAGGAAAAGAGGATATAAGAACAATCCAATTAGCAAGTACAGAGCCACCGTGCTTCTCTCACTATTACAGCATTCTCCCAGAGCCAGCTGTGATAGACACAGCCTATAGCACACAGAGTAGCTGAGGTTTTTCTCCTCCTGCCTCACCACTTCAGTCTGCCTTGTTGCCTCTTGATCACATAACCATGCTTGTACCTCAACCATACCAGCACAAGAGACTGCAAGTTTCAGTTTTCTGTCAGTTTTAATTTGTTTTGTGGTTGGATTGGCTGGGGTTTTCTTTTTTTGTCTTTTGTAGGGGACAGAGTTTTGCAGACAAGGAGGTGGGGGAAAGAGGAAAAAAACCTGGTAACCTGTTAATAATTAAAGGACAGAACAGTCCTGGATCACAGCCATCTGTCTTTCAGGCACAGGAAGCTGCCTGCATCCTAGCAGAAAAAGGATACCAAGTTTCCCATCTTGTGTTTTGATGTGTGTTACTTGCAACTAAAGCACAGCTAAATTAACATGCAATACTCTCCCTTCCTTCCACCCCCTCAGAAAATCCCATGACCAATTTAGAGTATATCTAGCTGTTTTCCAGAAACTTTCAGGTAACTAAATATAACTGCTTCCCAGCTTTTAAGTGACTAAGTTGCACATTGGCTCTGCACTCCCTATACATGACCAAAAATCTTTGAAGAATAAACCTCTTTAGTACAGACTAAGGAGGAACTGAGTATTTCCTAACTATACCTGCCCAGGATCAGAATTTATAGCAGTAGAAGCACATAGACTTCTACAGGACAACTCTGCTTTCAAACACATGGGATACCCTAAGAGAGGCAGCAAGGCTGCAGGTGAATTTCAAGAGCACATTCTTTCTTAATTGGATATCCTGCAAGACAGCAAGACAAACCTAATCAAGAATCAACCTGAATTCCCTTCAGTTCAGTCTCCAGAGAACAGTGAAAGAAATTTAGGACAATATTCCAGCTTCCTGTTTCTCCTACCTTATTGACAAAGCAGTGTCTCTGCCACAGAACAGACTGCCTACAAGACAGTCATATTTCCATTCAAGTCACCTCCTATCCCTTTTCCTTTTCCTGCCCTTGATCTCAGGCTTGCTATTCCACACCCTCTCTAGCAGACCTGCACTCTGAATATCAGGCCTTATCACTTGGCAGCACAAATCTTGTCCAGACCAGGTATGTGCACATCATGGCTATCTGTCCTGCTGCAGTCAATCTTATTTGTTCTCTACAGATTAACAGAAATTCAATCAAGTATTTCATGTGATAGAAAGCTGGCAAGCACAGAGGCAGCTGTCAACATTTCTCTCACTTCCCTCCCATTTTGGAGGGACTCTGCATCAGTCTGCAGCGTTTCCAGCTGGATTGCAAGCTTTACCACAGCAGCACTGCATTACCACATCCCTGTGCACAGGGGAAGTCATCCCACCGGAAGTCTAGACGGCCAGAGGCAGATTCCTCAGCTCTCTAGATGTCCTCACTTGGGGGAGGAGAAATCACAAAGTAAAATATGTCTTGAAACACAAGCTAAGTGACTCAAGCCATCCCTTGTCTATGGTGGTGCTGATAGCTACATCCAGGTGGAACATCTGCACTGACTTCAATTCCAAAAAAATGTTATGTGCTGAAGCTGTATTCCTACAACTGGACAGTGATGCAGAAAGGGAATGGCAAACCAGGATACATGGGGAGCGGAAAACACACAAACAGATGGCTTCTCTTCACCCATCCTGTTCAACACTGGCAGGAAATGTGCCCTACTTCCCTAAGCTTCTGCCCAACTACTGCTTTGGATTCCCAATGGGAAGAGCTCCCTCTTCAAAACTAAATATTTATTTCACTGAGAATTCAGAAGCTTGTCCTTCAGAGCTCTATATACTCAGCAAGATGCTCACACGCTGGTTTTGACCATCTCTGGTCTGAGCAGTGAAGAGTTCCTAGAGTTTAAATGAGCTCATGTCTGTAGCAGAGGGAAGCAGACAAACACAAACAGGCTGAGCAACCTGCTGTCCCCACAGCTTCAAAGCTGTCCCAGAGTTCCTTGTTCTGCTTCCTCTAAATTCTCACTCAGGACAAGGAACAAGAAAAGAAGAGGAAGAAGAGGAAGAAGAGGAAGAGGAAGAAAAAGAAGAGGAAGAAGAAGAGGAAGAGAGTTATCAACTTACTAAAGCCATTTCTTTGAAGATTTAGATCCAAAGGATCTGAGCCCACTTGGGTCCAACATACAGGAACTGAGCAATGACAAACATTATTTGCCCAAGTTCCTTCCTAGCCTGGTTTTTCACTTGTCATGTAACTATAATATGAGGATGTAACTGCTTACTGATTTGAGCTATTCAATTCTGTTCTGAAACCACAGAGACTGGTCTTACTTTAAACCCTTTCAAACAGAGACTATACAGTACGCAAGCGAAATAAACAACATGCCCAGTACACAATCTAACACTCCAATTACAGTGGTAATTCAAATTCTGTGACTCTATATTCAGTCAAATGCAAAAGGATAGAGGATTTACAAGATTCCTAGATGCTCATCAACTTCATACACAGAGCTTCCAAACAAGATCCCTCTTTTAAAAATAACAGGGTAGCTAGTGTATTTTATGGTCAATGCACACTCCAGTCTTGGCAGAGATCTAGCAGACTGCAGTATGTTCATACAACTCTAAAAAAGCCCCCTAAAATCACAGTGATGAATATAAGGCACACAAAGCAGGTTCCAATCCATATCTGCTTGCTCCTTAGAACCAACTAGAAGACCACTGCTCAACTATGCCAGCCTCCCCTCCCAGGTGTGTTCCAGCCATTGCTTACTGAGATACGAGTGGCTGCTCCCTCTGGTTGGAAGCTCCAGGAGACAGATGCGGCGCTGCTGATCACTTCCAGGGATGTGAACGTGCACGGGAGCTTTGCATCCGTCCCATTCTCCACAAACATCTCCTCTGGGGTGATGACCTCTACTGCTGATACTTGGACTGCATGGGGAAGGCAAAGAGAAGAAAGGAGGAGAACAAGACACATCAGTGCTGCTTTGAGAACCAGGAAGTTCCCACCACACTGCCTAGAAGGGCAGAAGAGAAGAGGCATCAATGACTCCTGCATCAGGTGATGGCACAGACTTTGCACTATACCTGCAATCACACAAGTATAGAGCAGGCCAAGTATATATCCACTTCTCCTTCCTTGTATTATCTGTGACAGGATGTTTTGTACTCACAGATGTTTCCTCTACAACACTTTGTGGAAGTCAATTCTATGGTGCAAAGGATGAGTTTAAAACTTTTTTGTACCAGCAGACAGCAGGCATTGTAATAATTAAGCCTCATCAGAGGAACTAACAATCTGGCCCAGCTATTACTCAGTTTCCTCTCTGGCACACATCTTGTTTCATAGCTCCAGTTTTTCCTAGCTGTAGGAAAGCTGAGGAGCAAACTTCTCTCACTCCCAGCTATGCCATCTACTCCTGCTCTCTGCCATGCTCCAAGGTTCGTATGTGCAAGGCCTCACAAATTATCACTCATAGTTTAGAAGCATGAGAGTAGTTTAATTTTTTTTTCTACCTTATGCACAGTCAAAACAGCAAGCAGACCACAACCACCCTCCAAATTTACTGTACTTGGTAGTTGTACTACTTGTACTGGTAGTTTTCCTAACAAGTAAGTAAAATTCATCATGATTCAGAAAACATTTTGAAGATAGTCTTTTCTGGCACCTTCTAAATTGCCAATGCACTATCCCTATCCAGATTTAAGCAGATACATCTCTACATTCATCCAGGTTTATGTTGAAAAACAAAGCATGATCTTGTGACATCACAAGAAATGTCTGTCAGGGTTCATGTCACATCCACATGAAAACAAAAATCTTGTCAAGTCAGTGTGGGTGGGTGCACATGTAACATGCGTTCCTGGTACCTCAAACCCAAGTTTTGAATTTTATTAAACCATGATTTTCAGCATAGAGATGGTAACAGCAATCTACTTCTGTTCATAGGATTCTATGTTTCTGGGCTCCAGCACCTTAAATATCCTTGTTAGAACAGAAGAACAAACCTTCCTGCTCCATCAGTACCTCAGCTGATTTGTTTCTCAGCTTGGAATAAATTATAGCTTGAAGTAGGCAAACCAAACAGAAAGATGCAAGATAAAAAGAAAGGAAAGAAAAACCCACCTACATTAGTCCTTCAATCATGAGGTTTGAGTTTTCAGTGAGAGCAACCAGCTCAGCAGCCCTCAGAAGCTGGACAGCAAACATCTGACAAGAATGAGCATGCAAGCAGTGCTGGGAGAATTGAGCACATCACAGTAATTGCAATAACCAAAACCAGAAGAAACCACCATTCGTTAATTCTGCTGTTCAGAGTCCACACTGTTCACTTCCAAAATTCCCTGACTCCTCAGTCCCATCAGGTTATCTCTTGACACCTCAGATTCTCCTGTCATCACTGCTCTCATTTCCAAGAGAAAAAGTGCCCCAAGGGGGTGGGGAGTAGGGGGTGGTGAATTTTCATCATGAGGTTCTATCAGAGCTTCCTTTCTCTTGTACATACCCTGACTATGGGCCAAAAAATATTCTTTTGTAAAACAACTACCAAATATTTATTTGGAACATACAAAGACTTCTAGCAATCAAATTAAATGAACTGAGAGCTGCTGTGTTTTATGTATTTTTCCCAGCTAATGGTGTAGAAAAGAAAAATAAAATAAAATAAAATCCATTGTATTAAGTACAAACCAGAGAACAAACCTCCCTTTCAAGCACAAAGCAAGCAAGATGCCCTCAGTATTTGTGTAGGAAGAAAAGAGTCTGCACAGACATTGTCTGCTTGTACATGGTACAGAGAACTCCTTGCCACACACAGGCAGTGGGTAGCACAGATCTGCCTAATCTAAAGAAGTCACTGTTCTAACTCACTAGAACTGTAGCGAAGAAAAAAAAGAAAGAAAAAGAAAAAAAGAAGACAAAAAAACAAAACCACAAAGCTTTTCCCTAGTCTGGGAAGGAAGGAAAGAACTATGCAATCCTGTACAGATATTCCTATCAGGTTTAATTTTCATCTGTCCTATTGTTGGCTCAATTTCATGTTCTTCTTTGCTGATTTTCTCCCCTCTGCCTCTTTTACTGCTCCATAAATATTATTCCTGCATCTGTTGCCTTACAGCATGAGACACAGGCTCCTTAAATCATGACCTGACTGTTTGGTAGAGAGGCCACAAGATTCGTCAGTTGTTCACCCTCAGCTCTCTAATCCCCTACTTTTACTGATATGGTGGCTGTTCCCACTACCTTGAACTCTTCAGCCTCCTCTCTCATAATAAAATCCACATGGATCATCTCCAGCTCTAGCTCTTTTCCTCCTCTTTCCACATTTACCAGGATTACATCCACCTTCCAGCTCCTCCACCTACTTAAATATTCCAGTTGGAGAAAGTTGAATTTTGAATCATATTTCAGTCACACTTACACACTGCTCTATTCCTCAAACTTATTCAGCCTTAGTTCCTCTCAAGAGGAAAAAATTATCACAGGAAACTGTCTGAGAGAGAAGAGTGCTTTAGAGGAAGGGAAGGTCAGCAAGGTACATAGGGCAAAAATAAATATTTGCTCTTCTACCATGCATTCTCCTTGATCCCATCAACCTGTACAACTGCCCGTAGCCCCAGTATTTCCTTCTGAACAGCTCATCTAGCCTTCAGCTGCCCTTATTCTTTTCAGCAGAATAATGGTTCTATTTTTCTCACCTATCATCAAAATAATTTAAAAAAAAAACCCACCTGTGCCTCTTCAGCCATTTCTTTTAAATCTCTAGTGTTGTTCGAGCAGTTTTATTCCAACTACAGTAACTCTCTCCAGCTCCATTTTCAACCCCCACACTGCAATAAAAACTCTCCATCCACATCTTCCTTTCCAGACAATCCTCCTGCTCTTGAAATAGGACAAGACACTAATATTCTTACTAACTTACTAACCTTTCTTACTAATCTTTTCTTATTTTTCCCATCATGGGTCTTCTCTCTCTATTCTCAGATCTCTCTTTCCTCGGTATCTTGCCTCAGAGATCTCATCTGCAAAACAAGTTCAAGCTCCCATCGCTGCACTGACTACTCAGATCTGCATCTCTGCTCAGGATCTGTCTCCCTATGTTCAAAGAACAGCCTCAGTCTGACATCTTTGTCAATGCTAAGTTGTCAGCTCACAATAAACGGGACTAAAGCAGAGCTCAGAGCCCTCCACAACTGCTTTAGCCACCATGGACCTGCCATGTGTCTCTCCAACTCAACCCCTGTGCAGCACCTCTGCCTTTGAACTCTTCCCAGGTCAAGGCAGAGTCTTGCAGAGTTTCCAAGTCACCTGTTCAGCTGACACCAGATTAAAACCTCCAGTTTGTACCTTGGCCTTCATTACTGTGATACCCTTTTTGCTCTGGACAGAGGGACAGTAACAGACCAGCAAGTTCTGCAGCTCCTGGTAACCAAGCTGCTCCAAGGGTGACACTAAGAAGAGGGGGACATCACATTTGCAAGATCACTGCTTCCTCCCATGAAGTGGAAATGACACCAAGCACCCATCTCTGTTTCAGTATCAAGAGACTCTTGTCCCCAACCACATTATAGCATCGGTCTCATATAAAACTTTTCAAATTCGAACTGTAGCACCTCCTCCTAAATGCTGTCCCTCAGGCTTGGGAAGATCTGCTCAAAATCTGCAAAAATCCTTTCACTTCCTTTGAGCCCTCCAAAGCATGTGGTAACTGCATCTGTATGAATTCAACAGTGCCTAAGCTGCCAGTGCTTGGAGATCACAGCCTTTTAAAACTGAAGTCATCTTTTCCTACTTTTACTTGTACTCCCTGGTTGCTTACACTTGCCTCACAGTGATTTTTAAAAGAAATGTTTAGGCAAGAATTGGTTTTATTCTGCATTTTTTAATGTAAAAATATGGTTGACCATTTGGTTTGGCAGCATATCACAAAGAAATCCTTCTGTACACCAAAGTCTTACACTAGTTAACACATAGATAATTAAAATTTCTTTGCAGATCACTGTTTCTACTGAGATCTCTGATCCAATGAAAACACTCTGTTAATTAAGACTGTGAACACACCAAAATAAACTCAATTCCCCTGCATTCAACTTGATTTGATCACTAGGAGACCTAACAAACCAAGAAAGCAAACAGCTAACACTGTAATCACAGGCATCTTATTTCCACCAGTACAAACACAACCCACATGGAAACCTTCCTCAGGTTGCTAAATACTGGGTGCTTATGGCTGCTACAGTTCCCATCCTACACCAGGAAGAGTGTTACCCCCTCCTCTTGAAATGGCTAATCATCAATTTATTAATTAATAACTTGCTCTGCTTATCTTAAAGACACCTGGTAATACAGCCGTGTATACAATTTATAAATGAACTTACTTATGGATGAAAGGTCTTGACAAAATGACAGAAAATTTAGTGTTTTCAGTATCTTCACTCTGCTCTCCCCAGGAGCCCAGAAGTTTAATCAGAAAGGAGGATGTGGTTTTTTCTAATGACTAAGGGGTTTAAGTCACAGAAACAATATACACTTGAGAATCGGTGCTTTCATTAACAAATACTCTTACTCAATGTCAAGTGTCTTGTGAAACATCTACTGTTGACAGCATTCTCAACTACGGTTGCATGGCATTCAGTTCTTTCTCTTACAAAGCCATTGCTCTGTATGATCAGCATGAAACAATAGCAGCCAGACCCCTACAAAACATCCCAGAAAAGCAGGACAAAGTTATAGTCCCCAATTGCAACTACAGGCACTTATGTCCCCACAGACCATTTCTTCACTGTGGATAAAACACCTGGTGGAGAAGCCTTACCTTTCCTGCCTTAATAGACAGCAGACATGCCAAAATCATTCCTCTGAAACTGCATGATATCTGTTAAAGCACCCAGATGCTGGATAGAATTTCCACACAAAGAATTCCTTCACATCATTTAGCCTTCACAGACAAGTAGAACTCATGCCAGCAGTTCCACCAGGAGTAAACCATGGTGTACTTCATAAGGACAACACACAAGCATTAAGAAGCCACATGTGTCCAGCCCCTCCTCATGGAGACTGTCTCTGCAGTCCCCTACCACCACCAGACCCTGATGTTTGTGCTCCACACATTTACACAGGACACAAAGCAACATCAGCTGCTGAAATGATGACTAGACAGAGTCATACCAACCATCTAAGTTTCAAAGCAACAAAAACTAAATTCCATCGCCTCGAAGGAGGACAGAAGAGTTTAATTTCACTCTCAAATGCCAATTCCCCAGAACAGTTTTTAGCTGCTGCCACAGCATCTTGCCAATCTTGTCAAGTAACCCAGGCTGCTGGAGGAAAGAGAGCTTCCTGTCTCCAGTAACACAGCCGGTCCTGCAGCACCCTGCAGCTCCAGGAATCAGAAAGCACAGCTGTGACACCAGCCCAGGAACTCCTACCACCTCCTGCCACCATGCTGCTGGAAACCTTCATACCCCAAGCAGACATGAACATCTGCTAATGAACATTCGCTTCCTCCTGGGTGCTGCACGTTCAGCTAAGTTCTGCCGGGCTCAACAATGAGGGAAAAAATAGCATCTTGTCACCCCAAGTGAAAGGAAGGCAGTTTCATTGAGAAGTCTTGAGCAGCCTGTGGCCAAGCTGTCAAAGCAGACAATAACACCCATGTATCTCAGCACTCCACACACCTACTCTGACTTAAAGACAAGGCTCCAGAGTCAACAAACTTTGGTTCTTCCTTCTCCTCCCACACTGCAGGGTCAGTTTTTGGCATGCTCTCCTCCATATGATGCAGAGTTGCTCACTGTTCTGCCAAGGAGCAGCAAAAGAACCTATGCTGAGATTTACTTTCAAAGCCCATGCTTTAGCCAGAAATGAAGAACAAGCATGAGAAACAGCAAAAAATGCCTGAGCTCCCTTGCCAGACAAGCCACAGATTTCTTGTTCAGTCCTGAGGAAATAATTTCACTGCTATGTCACTCTCTCAACTCTCTCATCTCATAAAACAGAGATGCTTGTAAAGGTGCTGAGACTACAAACAAGTAAGCAGTGTAGCTGCACAGCTTCCTGTTCCTATTACAGCATCAGTCATATGTCAGGTTTGGGCAGATACTTAGTCTTGAGGCAAGTAACTTCTAGTAACTTCTGGTACTTTTCCCTGGGGATCACAAAGCAACACTCCCCTGCCTATGCTGCAGGCTGGGACACTGATGTGCAGCTCAGGTACTTTCCAAACCACACATCACATTTTTCTGCTCAACAGCCCTGAAGTGGTTTTCCTTCCATGCCCAAGTAAATTTACAAATGTTCAAATCCAAGGAAACAGTTCTTGTTGACAAAGCCAAACCAAAAGAGTGGAGAACCCAAAGGGGACAACTTAAGTAAAACTGTTCAAAGGGTAACTGGAAGAGCTGATGGCAGCTGTTCCACCTCTAATCTTGCAATACTAACAGAGTCACTAACAAACACAGCACATTATTTTCTGGGCACAAGGAAAGATGCCAGAAAATGGGAACTGAGATTACAGAAAGGCAGAAAGGACAGAAAAGTCTCCTTGAAATACACCAGGTTTTTCCCACAAATAGGGAATGAAATTTACTTAACTAAAGATCTGAGAGAAGCTGGGTAGACATCTCAACACATGGCAGAGAGAATAAAAAAAGCATCCCACCATCACAAGCATTTCCTAAAATTGCTATAGCAATCCACTAAAACTGTCACAACTACTAAGGAAACGAGAGTATTAAGGATCAGAAGTTGTAGACAAAAAAAACCACACAACCAAACAACAGCAAAACCCAAACCCATGGAGTGGACAGTAGAGACTGACATATTGCTGGCTGGAACAAAGCTTCCCTCCAGGCTTTTTTCTTTTTTTGGTTGTTAATACTATCACAAGTGAAACTATGTTAAAAATACCAGTCGTTGCCAACTGTTGACGGCACACAGCATCTTTTTGACAAAATCTATCATTAGCAACGCGGGAACTACCAATTTCCAAAAACAAACTAGGCAGTAGAATTTAGGATGTGGATACACAAATTTCAGGAGGAGATACAGTGCAAAGCCCACATATCAGACATAGGAAGCTGCCCTTTTTCTGAGCATTTTACAGTAATCAATCCACAAAGCTGCAACCAACTCAGTCTATACACACCAGGAAACATCTGCAAAAGCTGCACTTTGAACCATCCAAGGTATTAGGAGCACTCCATGAACAGTCACTCCCACCTGTCATCATTCCTGAACCAGAATCACATCCATCTCTTGCCCAGTATTGGTATTTCCACCAGCCTGCAAGGTGAGCACAGGATTTTTTCCTGTATACAGGGAGACACGATTAAAACTGTTAAATAAAATCCTACCATTTAACTGAGCAAGAAGATAGATGAAATTGCATCATCCAAGTGATTACCCTCCTCAGCTATTCATGCAGCCAATCTGTTCTGATGTGACTAGAGACTTACTTCAGCAGTTCAAGCAATTCCAAAGCCCTTGGAGGACCAGATTCCTTACAGATCCATGGACTGCTGAACACCTGCAGCCAGCTCTGGCACCAAGCTTGCAGCAATCTCACACTTACTTGCTAACTGAATTGCTGAGCAAACTCCTAACCAGCTATAACCTGCAGCAGCACAACCACAAAACCAAAAGGAAAAGCCCATGCTAAAAATTTCAAAGCATTGTTCCACAAGAATTTGTCAGTGGTGGTGCCAATTTAAATAGCTCCCATGCACACTCAGAACGAGATGAATCTGATCAGGAACTAATCTGTGTTCAAAACAGCCCTTTCACCATTGTTTTCTTTCAAACCAGACCAACACCCTAGCCCGGTGTTTTGTACAACTAAGGCTTAGGAAGCACCAAGTAGGAGCTGGTTCAGCTGTTTTTTCTCAGGAACACTTCTTTTGGGAAGAATTTATGGCCTTTCTTGTAGCACACTACATCACTTTCCCACCTTACACGTGTGGTGATTTCTAGAGCCATCCTTTGGATTGGAGCAGTGCCTCTCATCAAGCAAGATCCTGCAAGACCTTGATCTGAACACTTTAAGACACAGAAACCAGACAGATTTCAAAACTCCTGCTGCACATACAGCTTTATGGAATTTATTACCAAGAGGGAGCCCTGTTCACCACCTTTCACTTGCACACATTACAAAAACAAGTTACTGAATAACAGGTGGCTTGCAGCCAACTGTAAACGCCTCCAGCAATGGCCATTTCACCCACCTGGAGATGACCTGCCCTGATTTACCTCCATCTCATGAACTGAAAGTGCCACCAACCACTGACAACTGCTACACCGCCCAGAGTTTAACATTCCCTTAAGGATCAGAATCTCAATCTGACTTGAAACACTGAAGGTAGGGTATAACGAGTGTTTCAGGGCAAGTTCCCTCCATGCCCCTTAACACCATGTGTGCCAAGCATCAGTAAATGTACCACAAAGCATCTTTTCCTGCAGGGCTGGAGGAAAGAGAGTTCACAAGAACAACCACAGCCTTCAGGCTTTCCTTATGCACTTTAAGCCAAAACCTAGCAGCAGCACCGAGTGGAAAGTGCCAACTCAACAGATACATAAAAAATGCAGGAGCTGAAAGGCACAGCAGCCAAAGGGAACAATATACAAGGAGTGTGGGCTAACCCCAGCAGGCAGCTCAGCCCTGCACAGCCCCTTGCTCACATGCCTGGTGTGATCAGGGAGAGAGCTGAAAGTGTAGAAGTGAAAAAACTCGAGGGTTGAGATTAAAACATAGGGAAAACACAAGCCATCACCCACTGCTTCCATCAGCAGGCAGATGTTCAACATCTCCAGGAAAGCAGGGCTCTGTCAGGCCTAACAGGGACTTGGAACACAAATGCTGCAATTCCAAACAGCCCCCTTCCTCCTCCTTTTCCCAGCTTTTGTTGCTGACCACGACTTCTGTGGTGCCCTCCCAACTCCCCATGCACCCCCCAGCCCACCTGCTGTCAGGGAGAGGTGACGAACAAAAAAGGCCTTGGGGTGTGTAAGCCAATGCAAAACAAGTAACCAATGCAAAACATTGTCATCCAGGCTCTTTTCACCACAAAACTTAGCACCATCCAAGCTATGAAAATATTAACTCTGTCCCAGATGAGTACCGATACATTTATTTGATACAAACATTTTCAACCTTTTTTTTAAAAAAATCTTATTCAGGACAAGTAACAGAATGACCCTTTGAAGATAAAAGATCAGGAGGAAAAACTTGCTTTTAACCTGCTCAGCAAAAAATACTGATGTGAACCCTGCCTGAGGATGCATTGCCACATCTTCTGTGCTATGGGTCCTGCTTACTGCTAAACCCTAATCTGAGTAAACACTTGCTTTTCCACATGACTGCTGTTAGAGATAACAGTGAATCACTGCAGTTAGTGTCCCCCAAGTCTCTTTGCTGGCAGTAAAGCCAGTTCAGAACTTCTCGTCCTCTCCTGGCACAGCCTTCTCTTATACAAGCTATTCACAACCTCTCCACTGTGCTAATCATTTCTTGTGAGGTTCCAGTAACCCAGACCACTAAAGTAATACAGACAAACAAACCACACACAGGGAAAAAAAATAAAAGATATATGCCATAAGGATGTAAATGTTTTCACACACGGAGCTTCCAACTTTCTGATGTATTCCTAGGATATCCTGAGTTAGTATTCAATAGCTCAAAAATGTATTTTCTTGCATACAAGGCTGTTTATTTTGTTAATTACATGTAGGTAGTAGCAAGAGTAATGTATGCCATACATGATCAAACCACATCACATCATACCGCACTTGGAGAACTCCCACTACATATAAGTGCTAATAATAAGTTTTAGATAGATGACCTGATGGTGATCTACATGGCACTTCTCCAGAAAAACTGTGGGTCTTTAGAAACTACTCAGACTAAAATCTTTCAAGACAAACAGCACAAGACATCTGCCTCATAATATTAGGTTCCATTTTTTTGGTCTTCCATCTCAACCCTGTACGGGACACAGGATATCCAGCACTAGTCAGGACAAGATGAATCCACAGACAGGCAGTGGAATTGCTGTTTAATACAATCAATTTTAATTCAGATAACAAGCAGCACAGCCATGCATGCTATTACTTACACAAGTAATTGTAAGAGACTGGCCAGAGTCAAGAAGGATCTGGCCATTTAACCTCATTTTATCACCAAAACATTAAGGTACAGACTTTTCAACATATTCAAGAACTTCTTGCTGCTGCAAGCAAGGTGAGCTCAGAGTTTATCCAGCTTTTGCCTTTGCAGAACCCACTGAGCAGTGCAGGCAAGGCAGTTTTCCTACCTGCAACATCAGTGGGCTGAGCTCAAAAGGACTAACAGATTCTGACGGGAGTGACTACAGGAATTCTGACTAAACCTGGCACAAACACAAAGTGAGCATTGCAACCCTGACTTACACTGTTATTTTCAGGAAGCATTTCAAGCAGCAACTGAAATGGGCTGGTGAGCTCAAAACAGTAACAGGCACTTGAGCTATTTAACATCTCAATACTCTGCTTGTTACTGACCCATGTGTATGTGCCCACGTGCACTTGTATGAGTGTGTATAAGAGGGGGTGTATGAGTGTGTATAAAAGGAGAAAATGAATTCCTAAAAAGATCAACCCTTGTTGGTATCCAAAAGAATAATAAAAAATATCATCATCATTTTTTCCAGTAATATCTAGACATTTTTGAGACTATCAGGAGTAATCAGGCACCACCCTCATGTCCAAAACAGGCAGGATACCACTTTAAGTCATAATTACATGGCTTACAAATGCACAATTGCAAAATAATCCATTTTCTTGATACTCTTGGCTGGTTGTTCCAGGCTCACTCATGCACAGAAGAGATTATACCTAGATTAACTACTTATGCTACAAAATGTCCCCAGAATCACAGACAGCACATTTGACAATGATCCTTCATTCTCCCAAGTAAATGAAGCAATGGAGTTTTCAGATGACTGAGCATAAAGAAGCAAGATGAACTCCTAACCCACAAATGCAGAGGCACATACGAAAATAAGCCTAGAACTGTGTTATCCGTGCTTAGATGTGAAGCAACAGGGCTTGGCAGAGCAAGCTGTGGTGTTTAATGGGGCCTGCACAGCACAGCACCCTAAGCAATATTTCTGTCTCACTGCAGGTTATTGGCCACAGGAGCAGACCTGCCATGGAGCATATGAAGAGGCAGAAGAGCAGGCACATGGCACAGCAGCCACGTGTGCAGCACATCACCCAGCCACATCTGAGCAAGGGAGCAGCCACAGCCTTCTGCAAACACCACTACTGCCCTTGCCAAAAAAAGCAGATTTTGATTTCTGAACCTCTCACGAGGGCAAAATCCAGCATGAGGAAAGGGAATGGGAAGAGGGTCCTTGAAAAAACATCAGGAGCCTGAATGACACAGGCAAGAAGAAATGCACAGCACTGATTACCCAGGACCCTTTAGCACCCCAAACTCAGCGAAAGGTCATATTTTCCTTCCCATCACCAAACTCCTTTGGATATGCAAAAGAGGTGAAGAGCCTGCACTCTGATCACTCATTGCCATGCAGAAATGTAAACCTTACTTTTCACAGCAGACAGAAGGATTAAGGATGTACAAGGAGAGAAAAAGCCAACACAGGAATAAATTCAGACCTTCTACAATGATCTACTACTCCCACTACTCATAGCATTACTGCAGCTGTACCTTTCATTGTGGTCAGGGGAAACATGCTTCCTTCTTCTCTTGCCTCCATATGTATTTCCAAAGATGTCAGTTTTACTGTAATATATGCATATTTCACATCTACCTCCTTAATCCTAAATACTACGTCTGTCTCTGAAGATACACAGGAAGCCTTAGCAATCTCAACTTCTTTATTGAAAATTTAGTCATCTTAAACAAATGCAAACAGTGCTCTTTGGGAACAGGAAGAGAAATAAAAATATGGATTAGATATTAGGAGGAAGTTCTTTGCTGTGAGGGTAGGGAAGCACTGGAACAGGTTGACCAGAGAACTTCTAGATGTTCCATCCCTGGAAGTGTTCAAAGTCAGCCTGGATGGGGCTCTGAGCAATCTGGTCTAGTGGAAGATGTCTCTGCCCATGGCAGTAGGACTGGAAAAAGATTATCTTGAAGATTTGTTCCAAATCATTCTAAAATTCTATGAAAAAAATTTTAAATTTCTTACTCCTCAGCAGTTTCTTAATAAACCTCTTCCCAGACAGACTTACAGGTTTCCAGACACATGAACTGAGGAGGCACCAGGCTTCTTAATGTCTCCTACTGAAATAATTTGCGAAGTTTTACCACTAAGCAAGTACTGCCAACCCAAAACATTCATCAGTGGATATCCGGGGTGTATGCACACTGGATATTCCCTCACTGTTCATGCCCAGCATCTACACACAGTGAACTGGTGTGGGAAATGTGTGTAACTCTTCGAGTCCAAGCAATGTGTGGAACCCTCTGCCCTCTGAGAACACAAGCCACAGCGGGGTTAAGCATCACTCTTGCCATTCCTACTGCTCCACAGCCTTGTACTCCTCACTGGAAATATTCCAGAACCATCTGGACGCAATCCCGTGCCATGTGCTCTGAGATGACCCTGCCCGAGCAGGGAGGCTGGACCAGATGACCCCGCTGTGGCCCCTTCCAACCCGACCCGTTCTGCGATTTTTCACTTACTCTCCACCTATACGAGTCACAAGCGCATCATCTGACTGACACAATTCGCCCTCCACCCAAATACTTCACCACTGACCGAATCAAGTCATTTACCACAAACCCAGCGTCCCCATTCCTCGGTCACCCCGCGGCTCTCCCAACAAACGCCACCCGCGTCCCCGGAGTGAAGAACCCACGGCGGTGCTCGGTCCCAGGCTGGGCTCGATGATCTCGGGGATCTTTCCCAAGCTAATGGATTTTGTGGAACCGGCGCTGACACGAGGCCCCCGCGCATCACTGTCCTGGCCCCGCGGCACCCCCTGCCCTGCCCACGCCGGCTCCCGGGGGCTTTGTCCCCGGCACACCGCCCCTT
>VZSR01000055.1:3377153-3592242 GCA_013398615.1 Brachypodius melanocephalos | reverse complement strand
TTCGCCCCGCCCATGCCCTGCCCCGCTGTTCCATGACGATTGGACAAAGGAGCCATCAGTCAAATCCAGGTTACCTATGGGCGCGGGGAACGTGCTGTCCCGCCCCCGCAGCCGGGCGCGTCGCTGGCGCCGCCTCGCGGCCGTGCGGCGGTGCTGCGGGGCGTGCGGGCGCTGCGGGGCCGCTCCCGGCCGGTGCATCCCGAGGGTCACAGAAACTCTGAATCACAGAATCGCCGAGTCAGTGAGGCTGGAAAAGACCTGTGGGATCATCGAGCCCAACCTATGACCCAACACCACCATGTCAACTTCACCACGGCACTGGCTGCCACGTCCCGCCTTTCCTTAAACATGTCTCCAGCACCTCCCTGGGTAGCCCATCCCAATGTCTCATCAACCCTTCTGTGAAGAAATTCCCCGGAATGTCCAACCTGAACCTCCCCCGGTGCAGCTTGAGGCCATGCCCTCCTTGTCCTGTGGCTGGTTCCCTGGGAGAAGAGGCCAAACCTCACCTGGCTCCTTTCTCCTGGTTGTAGAGAGTAATAAGGTCATTCCTGAGCCTCCTTTTCTCCAGGCTGAACATGCCCAGCTCCCTCAGTCACTCCTCACAGGGCTGCCTCGAGCTCTGGCGCTGTCTGACATTTACCCTGCAGTGCGGGAAGCTTATCCAAGTGCCTTCGGAGGCACGGTACCAACCATTCCAGCTGCCACTGAACTTGTCTGCACCATCACTGACAGCCACAAAACTGAGTCGCTCCAGTGGAGTTGTGCTCCCTGTAGTCAAGAACACCACAGGAGCTGTGGGGTGACTGTGGTCCATAAGGACTGCAGTGGTTTGGTCACTATGGTGTGGTATGCGAGGAGTCTCATCTATGGAAGTCTCCTGCTGTGCATCACTTGGCCCAGTTTCCAACAGGGAAGTGACAGCAGGAGCAGATCCTGATGCTCATTTAGTGCCCCAATCCTCGAGTTTTCCAGGGTGCATGTTACACACTGGTTTGTCCCAAGGGAAGTGGGAGAGCACTGCTGCAAGCTCTGAGCACAGACAGTGGTGGTTCCTGCTGCCTCCACAGAAATCCTGGCTGTTGTTCCCTGTTAGCTCAGAGAGCCTGTTTCGGCATGCATTGCCTGTAAGCACAAGCTCCTTCAGAAGCTCTCCTGCTGCACAATCACCTTTGCCTTTTGCCTGAAAATACCTGCTTGGAATTTCCCTCGGCTTGCTGACTGGACTCCCAGCTGCTACACACCCCCTGAGACCAAGCTTTCATCCTTCGCTCTTCCTCCTCGCTTCTGAGAACCTCTCTGTTGTGCCGTGTTTTCCCAACCATGCATTTTAAAGAAGTTGCACAAGCTGAGTCATATCTCAAGGCTATTGCTCACTGCCTGCCTGAGCCTCCAGAAGCCCGTGGGGTGCTCTGCTCCTGCTCAGTGCTCCATGGATGCTGGTCCTCGCCCAGATCCCTGTGCCACCAGTTTCTCTGCCACTCTCTGGACGCCTCATCACATCTGCAAGTGAAAGAGGCCACAGGAAAGGCCACCATGTGCCATGCTGAGTAGGGCTGTGACAAAGCAAGCCTGCAAAAACACAGGCAGATTATTTTCTTTCCAGCTGTGATGCCAGACAGCACCTTACAGTTCTCATGGGATTTAAAATGTAACAGCTTGTCCATCCATTATTTATACCCTAAGGGGAAGCTCTGGAGCATGTTCCTCATATAACTGTTGTACATGTTTTCTAGAAACCCAGGCTTGCAGAAATCCAGGGCATCTCTTGGGAATAAATGGCAACAATACAGGCAATTCTTTGTATTACAGGGAAATATCACCTCGTTTGGCTGGCACCTCATTTGACTTCCCTTGTGGGTGGGTCTTTAGCCAATTCATCAATACCCCTGCTTTCCAACTGGAGCAGAAACTGACAGGCTTCCATTCCAAGCCCTTTTTCCTCAGTATTTCCTCTTCTTTTCCATGGAAACTCCGCCCAACCTTACAGCTCTCATGGCTGGCTGCAAGTGCTCTTAGCAGCATGGAAACATCTCAGTACCCCGAGTTTACTGTTCACCTCCAGGTCCTTCAGTACTGCACAGTTTAAAACTGTTCTGTCCTCTGAAGAGGCCAAGCTTCACCCTTCCGGGTATTTTTGCAAGATAGTAAACCTAAAATAATAGTAATTTTTAAAAATTGCATTTTTCTTATTCTCAAACTGACTGTCCTTCACAGAGCTCACATGTTCCCTTTTGTGTACTAAACCTGATTTGGCCACACATAGCCCTTACCTACACTCTCTCTTCCCTGACAGAGCTGAAGTCACATTGCCACAGGAACAGCCCTGACTTCCCTGTTTGCTGTGTACTAATACAGACGTTCAGTACAGAGAACACCTGGGACAATATCTGGTCTACTTACAGAAGAACATCCTTTATCCAGATAGATATGATCAAATTATTCTCTTCTGCTGCTTCCAGAGAGGAAATGGAGTGCTGGGACAATTTAATTTGTCCCAAGGAACATATATTGCATCTTCTTCCTTCTTGCTGTGTATGTTAGAAATTCAGACCTTTGTTATCCTTGTTTATCCTTTGTTTTGGAGAGGTCTCTAGTAGCTTGCCACAGGGAGCAAGCAGGATTTTGGTGTTAAAAAAAAATAAAAGAGCTAATAGCATCTAGAAGGAGGAGAAGAAGATATATTTAGACTGATTTAACATTTTTTATGGTTTTGATTGTTTTCTCTTTAGCCTGCATCTCTGTATGTCCTAAAGGAATTGTACAATATACAGTGTTTAGTGTGCAAAGATATGCACTCCTGCAAAAAAAAAATCTCACCCAATAGACACATTTTGAATTAGTAATAGAAGAACATGAGAGAAAAAGGAAAAAAAAATAAAAACCAAAACAGGCTCTATTTGTATAAGAAAGCATTGTGTGTCCCTTACAGCAATATTTTTTCTTCTGCAAGTTGGGAGAAACTGTGACTAGCAGATAATGCCACATTCATATTCACTTAGGTTAAATAGAAATGCAGGGGGTTTTTTTCCAAACTCAAGAGCTGGCAGCAGCACAGTAATTGCACACAGACTTTGAAGAGTTTGGGAACTATTTTTCACAGAGTCAGTATTGTTGAGGCTGGAAGGGACCTCTGGAGATCACCCAGCCCAACCCCTCTGCCAAGGCAGGGTCACCTTAGGCAGATTACACAAGGAAATGTCCAGGTGGGATTTAAATATCTCCAGAGAGGGAGAATCCATGACCTCCCTGGACAGCTGTTCCAGCGCTCTAGCCCATTACCACACAGAAGTTCTTCCTCATGTTGAGTGGATTTTTTTGTGATTTAGTTTGTGGCCATTGATCCTTGTCCTGGCACTGGGCACCACTGAAAAGAGCCTGGCACCATCCTCTTGCCACCCACCTTTAAGGTATTTATACATACTGACAAGATCCCCTCTCAGTCTTGCCCTCCATAACTTGGCTTTTTCCATAATTTGATTGAGAAGAATGTCTTGGCTCACCCACCATGCAGGGATAAGTGTTCTCAGGAAAACTTAGGATGGAAAAGGACGGGAATGATGAGCTATTGCAGTGCTGAATGGATGCTAAGGAACAATATCAGTCATGGGTCTTCCTGATAACCTTGATAATAAGAAAGCACATAAAATGGAAGCAATTTGTCTTCCCATCTCTCCCTCCTACCTTTTCCCCAGGTTCTTGGAATATATTTGACTAAATTCCTTTAGAGACTGTTACTGTACAGAGGCAGAAGCCAAGGTAACACTGACCTCCACCCTGGCCAACATCAGCGTTCCAAGACTCTCTATTTAAGACTCTCTATTTAAGCAGGTCTGCAAAAAAATCATCATCTTGTGAGTTAGGAAAGTAAGGTCGCCTCTACTCGGCTGTGGTACAGTGTGAAATGATGAAAACAAACCACGAATTTCCCCTCACCGCGCTGGAGTTTGTGGCCGGGCTGCCGCGGTCCATGGCTCGCCGCGTACGAGCAACTTTGGCACCCACAGGGAGGCACGGGTGCCGCGGTGCCCGCCAGGAACCCGGGGAGCGCCAGCAGCTACAGAGAAGCGCCTGTCTCCCTCAGGAGCCCCTCAGGAACCGGGAACACCGCGGGAATCGGGACAGGCCGGAGCTGTCCCGGGCAGAGGCTGCGCGGACAAATGCTGTTCCTGAGTAGGGCAGAGAGACCACCTTTCATGGAGGCTCGTTGGTCTAGGGGTATGATTCTCGCTTAGGGTGCGAGAGGTCCCGGGTTCAAATCCCGGACGAGCCCAAGGTTTTTATTTTTTTTCATTCTCCGCAGCAGGGGAGGCTGACAACGGACGGATCTGACAACGACACCCACTCTTTCCTTTTTAGTGCAGAAAAAAAAAAAATCGTTACGAACTCACCGAGAACCAGCCGCTCCTTTTCGTTTCGCACCGGGCGTCGCTACTCCCATTTTTCCCAGGCAGATCTCCGCGTTCCCCCTCACGTAGCGTTCCCCCTCACGGAGCCAACGCTGCAGGGCCGCTCCTCGCCCTTCCGAGCGGCCTAATCTCGGCTCACCGTGGCGGCTGCGCCCCCGCGCCCCAGATCCCGCTGCGGGCGGGCCGGAGGTGCATAAAGCGCAGGAGGGTCCCGCGGCAGCAAAATAGGAAGCGCTTCCGCGCTCCCTTCCTCGCGGGCTCGTCCGGGATTTGAACCCGGGACCTCTCGCACCCGAAGCGAGAATCATACCCCTAGACCAACGAGCCGCTCTGTAGGCGCTTTCCCAGCTCAGCACTTCACTGCCGTTCCGCCTCTTCCCGACCCAGCCGCAGATTTAGTGCTTGTGTGGGCCTGCCCTTGCCGACCCCCACCAGCGGCTTTGCCCAGAGCTCCGGAACACAGCGCTGCTCTCCCGAACTGCGGGGGCTGCGGCTATTTCTCCCTGCTCGCCCCCTCCGTCTCCCATCCCACAGTAATCCCCAGCATCGCCATTCCCCCGACCCTACGGCTCCGCTCGTTAGCGACGGCTCCGCGTCCCCGCGGGGGGGTGCAACGGTCCCCGCGGCGCTGCGCTGCTTTCCCCCCTGCAGATCTCGCTCCCGCGCTCATCCGACAGGCGCAGGAACAACTCAGCCTCCCCATTCCCACTTGCACGCCCATTCCCAGTCCCGCTCCATGCCCGCGGTGGCGTTGGAAGCCGGGCGAGCTCGTTCCCAGGGATGGAGGCGGAGGGATGGGACACCCCACGCCCCCTCCGCCCCGCAGCGGCTTTGGTTCGTCCCGGGCCGCGCCGCGCGCTGCGCCCCCTGGCGGTGCGAGGGCGTCGCGCCGCGTCCCCGCGTGTCCCGGGTGCGCTCGGACCTCCCGGGGCTGATCCATGGGCAGGACAAGCGCCCACGGGAGCCACAGGCACCGCCTCGGGGTTCTGAGCCCACAGCACTCTCCTGGTTGGAATCCCGCTTGTCCCTGATGTGCTCTGTCCTGCTAATACTTCCTGACATCCTCGTGTTTCCACGCCTCTGCATCCCAGACCTTTTTCAAAAAGTCTTACTCCTCCCTGTTCGTCAGTAGGTGCTCTCTCATATTAAATTTAAATTTTGAAGTCCTAATGGCAGTGGGAATATCACTGCTTTTTTTGCCTGCTGCTACCAGTTCTGTCCGTTCTTCCTCGGGCTTCTTCATCTCTCCAGGAGGACACAAAACACACAGATTTTTGTTTTGCTTTGGTTTGATTCCAGCATTTATTTATTCTGTTTCTCCCTCGACTTCCACTCCCGTGCTCGGGACACACATACACGTTCTCTACACAGGCACACCTATATCTGTATGTACAGTAAGGCACAAGCACTCACATCCAGATGGGACTCTCTGCTGAGAGAAGAAACAGGGGGCAGCCAAGGATTGCAGCCTGCCCTGGAATACAAGCTAGAGCAGGCAGATTAAAATGGATTCAAAGGCAACGATGCTCCACAGCATGGCTCAAAAGGGTGTGGAGGTCGTGTTTGCCAACAAGCCCATGATAATTCAGGAGGGAAAGCACTGCTGGCTCTCAGCAAGTGTGACCTCAGTCCATGTCACAGTATGGACATTTTGTTCTATGTGGCCAACACAGCTTCAGGCACTGCTGTCAGGAAACTGGTCAAGTGAGGGTCTGACATCCACCTTCCCCCAAATACTGCCCAGATTAAAATCGTAGTGACTGCTAGCCCATGACTTTTAGTAGCCCAAGAGTGAATGCAGATCTAGTACAGTACTTAGGAGGGGCTGGCTGCCTGAGCTTCACCAATTCAGCCAGGTAACTCCGCTGGAAACTCAGCCAGCTAGGACTTCTTCTCTGACCTGCACAAAATTAACTGGCTGTTTCCAGGAAGCTGGGATGCTTTCTATACTTGTGGCTCTTGATGGCCACACACAAGTTTTCAAAACAGACTGCATAGGGTCTGGAAGTGAGAAAGACTGATGGGCAAGCAGCCCTTCTAAATCTGGACTGGAACCCAGAGCCAGATAAGACAACTTGCTCTGTTGACCTACTCAGCACATCCTTTCTGTGCATACAGTCTGCTGGTTGTCACTTTCTACCACACTAAAAGCACCCCAAAGCTGAAGCACACAGGGCCTACCAGCCTACCACAGGTGGCTGTTTCACAGATTAGCCCCACTTCAAAGGGATTTTATTTTTATATTTTATATTTTATAGTTATATATTTTCATGATCAATATTCTAGGAGTTTTCCCCATGTTCAGGGTTCACATTGTCTGCCATACAGTACATATGGAGAAAACATACTGTTTCCTATTGTTAAAACATTATTTGCTGAAGTTTTAAAACCCAAAGTACTTTAAAAGAAGCTACCAAAAAGGCACCATACGTGTATGTATGTACGTAACTGATGAACTTCATCTAAGACCAATGCAGGGGAGAAGAAAAAGACATTTTGGAGCAGGATGAAGAAGCAGAAGGACCATGAGTGGTGGTGGCTGTTGGCTCCAGGACAGCAAGTATCAGGTCTCTCAGTCTCCAAATATCACCAAGGAATGCCAGCCATCACCTGAGTTTTGAACTCTGAAGAGATTGCAAACAGTCTCCTGTTTCAGCTGTCCCAAAACATGATGGTTCAAAGCAGAGAGCCAGCAAGTGGCCACTCAGATCTGTGATGAGTCTGGACCCCAGGGGATTTCTGCATTCTGCTCCTCTCCTGCCACTGAGGGTTTTCCAGTAGCTTCCATCTCGATTGGGTTAGATGGCTCCCATCCACATGTTAAGTCTCCTCTGCCCTGATTAGGCATGTCCTCTTGAGAGGGGAAAATAAGTAAAGAAATAATGAAAAATAACCATGGGTCTAAGCAAAGACAGTGCTGTGAAGTCCTGGGGGTACTTTGGTGGTTTCTGTGCTAGGAGGCAAAGGTGAGCTGCAGCTTGAGCACCAGAATGCTTCCCTCAGCTGCTCCTTGCCAAACCAAGGAAGCATTTGAAGAGGAGGTGGTTGAGGTGAGATGAGACACATCCTCAGGCATCTGTGGCTGTTATCAGTGGTTACAGAACACACAAGAAGGTGCATGGAACAAAGTGCATGGACTGCTTCAGCCAGCAGTCTGAAGCTTTTATTTCAGTGGCAAAGGTCCATGCTTGCATGATTTCAGAGCTGATCATGAGACTGATGTGCCCTGGGTTTGCTGGCAAAGCTAACAAGCTAAACACATAGGGAATATATATATGTACACATGTATACATACGTGTGCAGACATATAAATATTTACATGTAAGGAGTCATATTGATATAGTGTATACACGGCTACTGCTGGGGAAATGTGCTTTCTACTGCAAGTACTTTTAGTCTGCTTTCAAAACAGCAATGCAGGAGGGTGCCTGGTGAGCAGAGCCTCTCCATTATACTCAATCCAGAATCAGCTTTGCTTCTTTTCCATCCTCTCTGTAACACCACCCAGGAGGGCTGGTTGTTTTCAGTACCCTGCCTCACAGTCTCTGCAGGCCTGAGGTCTGGGGCTTTTGACAGGTGGGGAGCAGCAAAATTGTTGTTATGTTCTGTCACAGTTGCCATTTTTGCTAACAGCAAAACCCTCAGGTGCCTTAGGAGCCACCATCACGCTGGCCCATCTTACCTGTGTGTCACAGCTATGCTGTGCCCTGGTCCTGCATTACTGACACTGAAGGCTCACTGGCAGTCCCTAATCCCACTGCTTCCTGTGCCAGTGCTGTTTCTTCAGTGTCTGATGTTCTCTGTGTGTCTGTGCTCTCACTGCTCTCCTTTGTTTCAGCTTCAGCTTCCTCCTTCTCCTTGTCCCCCTTTCCTTGTTCACAGGCATTGCTTTGCTGCTTTTCTCCCTGGGGACTGTCACACATCTCACTGTTTCTAGAGGGAGGCTGAGGAGAGTTCTCCTCTCCTGAGGCATCATGACACGCTTCCTCCTCCTTTGTATTCCCTGGATTATTCTTGCAAGGAGTAATTTCTTCTGCCTGTTTTTCCCCCTTTTCCCCATCTTCTGATCTACTGGATCCTCTCCTTGATGGGGGCTTCTCATCAGACTCTGCCTGCTGCTTCTGCTCTTTGCTCCCTTCTTCATCCTCTGATCTGCTGGATCCTGTCCTTGATGCTGGCTTCTCGTCAGACCCTGCCTGTTTCTTTTGCTCTTTGCTCCCTGTTTCCACCTCCTCTGTCTTGCCATTGGGCCCAAAGACCTCATCTTCCCTGGCACCATTTTCTGGAGAGGACAAGCTGACCCCTAAATCTTCCCCATCTCCATACTCGGACAGAGATCTTCGGAACCTCCGGGAAGGAGGCCTGCGCTTTATGGATCCTCGCGTCCGCACCTGGGAGGCAGGAAAAGCAGACATGGAAGCAGTCAAGAGAGTGGTAATGGGAAGCACAAAAGCACAGCAGAGGAAAATACCACTGGATGTACCAGCCTTTTCTACTCTTGGAAGGTTGAGGGAGGAGGCTGTACTCCAGCTGGTGATGGTGAATGCAGGTTATAGCTCCTCACTTTAGTCCTGAGTGCTCTGGTGACACCTGACAAACTGCCGTGCTCTGTGTGCCTCCCAAAACCGGGCCTCAGCCCCCTCAGACATTTGCTGGCATGTGGCACCACCTGCTCACAGCACTCCCTGGCACCAGCCACCCCGTTACTGCCGAGCTGAGGTGCCTGGGTCCTGCCCCTTCACCCCTTCCTTCACCCCCTGGAATGGGAAGGCTGCTTGGAGCCGCTGGCAGGCAGAGAGGAGACTCCACACAGCTACACTGAAAGGCTGTTTGGAACCTGGTGCACAGATCTTCTCTCTTGGCCACAAACACACACTCTTACAACAGGACTGACTGCTCAGCCTCCTCTTCCTCTTCACCTCCAAGCAATAAGCACGCCTTGTGGAATGGGGAAATCCTAGCATGCGTATCCCACCTTGTTGTAGAACTGCAGCTGAGTGCCTTCTGGGGGCTGATCGAAGCTGACTGGCGTCTCGCTGGGCTGGGACTGAGCCCCTGGGCTGGTGGGCGTTGAGGGAGGCGTGCTGAACGGAGAAACCAGGACTTTCAGCCCAGGGCTTTTGGGAGACACTCCCGGCAGCAGAGCAGCTGGAGCGAAAGCCAGATTGGCCTGCAATGAAAAACCCCCATTAGGGGCATGTGACAGCAGCGTGTGCTACACAGGATAACCACACAGGGGAACCCCTGCCCTGCCACATCTCTCAGCTGTCACAAGCCACAGACCTCCTGGTTGAGGGTTTCTCCTGGTGACACTGTCAACAAACAAATCTGGGCAGAGAAGTTGTGACTGAACATTTGTCTTTCCCTGGCAGCTGGAACTCTGGACATGTTCTTTTGTCATCCTGAGGCCTTTTGGGATTTTCCAGTGACCCAGCCAAGCCACCAGAGCCTGCAGTGGCTGAGCTGGCAGAAAATCTGAATGTAGAGCCAGCAATGGTCCAAGATTTAAACCCTCCTGCGTGTGTCCAACTGGAGCTCGCATTTTCCAGCCTGATCTGCAGGTCTTGCAGAATGCCTTGTGCCGTTCTGAGAAGACCATGGAAAGCAGCAAGCTTGTGATTAACTGTGGCAAAACTTTTCCTGCTGGCCTCTCACTGAGAAGCTCCCCTAGGCAAATGTCCTTGGGTGCATCAGGAGGGACAGTGCTATGAATAGGCTCAGGTTGTGTCAGGGTGGCCAGCAGGCTCAGGAGTGACACGTGCTGCAGGGACAGGCGGCTGGCAGGGGCAGGGCACTCTGTTCTCAGGCCATCGAGGGCTCAGCTGCCCTCAGCAGTGCAGCTCAGGCACCACAGAAACGTAAAAAGGGCAGGAAGTGCTGGGTGTGTTTGTGCGTATCTGCGGGAGCTTCCAGGCACACACACACGGGACAGCCAGAGCCTGGAAAACATGCCCCACTGCCAGGATTGTCACTGCCTGTGCTCGAGGCCAGCTCTCCAGTGGAGTGCAGGGGACTCAGTGTGAGTGAAAATTCTGTGAGGAAAGAGCTGAAGAAAGTCTCAGCCAGTTTCCCTGACTTTCCCTCAAGAGCTGCACTTAAACCAAGGCTCCTGCCCCTGCTCGAGCAGTGTTGCTGCCATGCCCATGCCCAGCCATGTACTTCACAAATCCAAATGATCCATGAACTGACATGCTTATGGAAACACCTGGGGATCACTGGACTGCTTCTGGTGCCTGTTACCATTTCCAGACCTGCTCTGCCTTCCTCTTCCTCAGAATCCCCCTGGGTTCCTCCCCAGTGAGGCCACTGCCCTGTTTTACGTGGCTGTCACCCTTGGCTCCTGCATCTCCTTCCCCTCTGGCTGCTCTGCAAGGGAAGTACCTGTGACCAATGCCAATCAGTTTTAATTTGCTGGGGAAGCCATGTGGGCTCTGCCAGGACCTACCTGCAGTTTTTCAATCATGGGTGAGCTTTTCACCTTGACCTTGGGAATGGGGCAAGCATTTGGTGACCGCTTCTGCAAAATAAAATGAAACAGGAAAACGTCACAGTGTAGGAGGCAAAAAAGAGGAAATACAATAAAGGCAGAAAACTTGGAAGAGATAAGCATAAACTGCTGGTGGGGAAGCAAATGAAGCTTCATATAGTGTTTCCACAAAAAAGTTTATTTTTCTTCATTCCTGACCTCATTCTTCTTTTGTTATCTAAACATCCTAGGGCTAGATACATGTACCCCTCCTCTGGGAAAAAGGGCTGCTGTCTGAAGTGTCTGAGTTAGGTGATGCTTGATGGCTCTACTCCTACATTGCCTTCACTAAGGTATCTAGCCTGTGGCACAGTTTCTCCTGGTATTATTTCAGGACCAGGCAGATTAAAATTCTACCTCTTAAAGCCTTAATGATGCCAAATATTGTGAACTTTCTGTAACGGGAAAGACTTTCTGCCACCACTTGAGTAACCAAGTTAAATGATAACCAATTAGTATAAGCATGAAAGGCCTAAATGGCAGAAAAGGTATGAAAAGGCTGGAAGCAGTTTGAGAAAGAGAGAGCATTGCTTTGAGAAGGGGCATGTTGCTTTTTTTCAGAAAAGGAAGGAATCTAAGACTTTAAAACTTAATGTTCCTTTGGCATGGAGGCAGCAAGAGCATGTAGCTCACAGATAAGAAGAACAAAGAACTACCTGCTTGTTAGGGCAGATGACAACGTGAAATTTGGTGGGCAGACCTTGTACCCTGAAATACAGGAGGACAGAAATGACCAAAGAGGGCTGAGTGTAGAATTTCATAAGTAGCAGCCAGCTTACTGGGCCTGCTCATTCAAGGGTCCTAAAGAAATATTCTGTGGGTATTGCCAACAAACCCTCTTTTCATTCTGGATTATTCTCTTTTTCTGAAAATGGAAAAATCTCATGAGCAGAACTATTACCCCACTATGCTCAACAAACAGCATGGGTGCTCCCTGTTCAAATCTAACAAACACCAGTGGTTCCTGAACAGTGGTAACTGGATGGATCCATCAGTGTTTCACCCCTGTGCCAAGGGTGAAAACAGAAGCAGTAGAAATGGGCTGTGCATCCATGCTGCAGGAGCAGGGGACAGCACGGAGCTGACTCTGGGTCAGTACATGTGTGACAGCAGGGGCAGGTTTGCTGCTGCATGATTGATGGCCTTGGCTTCACAGCCTGGCCTCTCTGCCACCTCCAAACTCGTGTCTCAGAAGAGGACAGGTTGCAGGGAGGAAAGACCTTGTCTCCCTATTAAATTGATACTCACTTGCTCATCACTGTCACTTGTCTCAGTTTTGTGGGAATACAAGGGAAGGGAGCAGGGTGGTTTCCTCCGAGTTGGCTTATGTGGTGGTACCTAAGAGAAGAAAACAACCAACTCAGCAGCAGGGAAATCAGGTTTCTTAAAAAGGAAGTGAAATTCAAGCACCAAAGGGCATGCTGTGTGAGTGACCTGCTGCAGAGGCAGGGCTCAGCCTGCCCAAATGAGTCCTCCAAAGGCAGCAAAAGATGGTGTTAGCACATGGGTGTGCTTGTGGCATCTACAGCCCAGTCCTAGTGTTGGAAGAGCAGTTTGCATCTTTTTCTTTGTGCAACAGACACTCTTCTAAACTGTGGAGGGTGGAGAAGCCTTCCCAGAAACTTTGTCTGCAAAGCATCCTGCTGGAAACCCCTTCACACTGGAGAGGTTTCTACTGTTCCTTTTCCTGTCATTACCAGGATTTCCTTTCAATGAGTCTCAGCTGCCTACCTGGTTCATGATTTCCTGCTTTATGTCTCATATATGTTCGGGGCAAAAAGGGGAATTCTGACTTTTTCAGAATTTCAGCCCCATTTGTTTCTTTTCAATGAAGGAAAGCAGCGCACAGGGACAAGGCCTCAGCTGCAACCTTAAATTTGACTAAGAAACAGATCCTCCAGAGGAGAAGGAACAAGGCAAATTAATGGCAGGGACACTGATTCCTTCTCAATGTCCTTGGACTCTCAGAACTATGAGAGAGCTCCCTAGGAAGGAAGGGATGCATAGCACATAACTATTGCTCCAGTCTTGAAGCCAAGCTGTCTCCATTTTTATGTCAGTTTTGCAGTCTCCTGCCAAGTTGTTAACACACTTTTCATGTGTTAAAAAAAAAAAAAAATCTAAAATAACTAGCTAGTATTTGGAATCTTGGATAACATCCACAATAAAGTATTTGGATAAATTTGTTACCTTCTCACAGGCTGGCATGTGAAAAGTTGGATTATGGCATCTTTGCTCTCTGTACTGGAGGACATCCTCTGGCTGTCTTGGAGGACCTGTGGACCTGGTGCCACTTCAATTCTGGAGGTGCTGCATCTCTAAGCAGCCCAGAGCAGCCCTGCCCTCATCCTTGTGTCACGCCAGCAGGCAATAATGTGTCTTGTGTAAATCCCACCATTCTGCAACCATGAAATGCTGCACTGTGCCACAGTGGATGTGTCAGAGGTTCCCTGGTTGACAGGATTCCCCTCTGCTGGCATGGGCCAAGCAAGGGTTAAAGACCATCCCTTCAATCTGAAGCCAGCTTGAGAAAGCTGGTGGGGAAGTGACAGATGGCTTGGAGAGAAAAGACAGGAAACTTTGTCCTCCTCTGTCTCTGGAGAAAATTAGTTTCCTTGCATTGTGAGGCCCCTCCACGCTGCCCTGGCTTGGGAGCAGCAGAGGTCTGCAGATAACACAAGAGAGGTCTGGGAACTTTCTGCCTTCTGAAGGATGAGGGACTTAGTGCAATTAAATCCCATACCTTCAAAAGAGGAAATTACTGTAATGGGACGGACAGAGTGGTGTACTGGCGACTGGAGGGGAAAAAAATAGTGCTTGGGAAAAGACTGGCTATTCCCTTCCTGGGAGTGCTAACCCCTGATAGATGATGGCATGCCAGCCCTGCAGGGCAGAGGTCACCACTGCATCCAGCCAAAGACAGGAGGGCTGACAGGGAGGATACCCTTAGGCCAGACTGGGATCAGGAGCTGAGTGGCAGACGGGAGCAGTTCAGTTTCAAAAGGTGCCTGAAAAGGGTCACCAGCAGACATTTATGCCTCTAAAAGAAAAAGGCATAATGATACAGAAGGCTGTCTGAAAATGTTAACCCTCTTTCATAAACAACCCTGACTTTCCCTTCTTCCTAAGAGAGGTATTCGAGTGTTTTGCATAGCTGGAGAAAGTCAGCGTGTGAGGCAATGCTTGGCATAATGGGATTTCATTAAAATAAAGTTTCAGCGTGATAGAGATAGGCACAAAGTCTGAAATGCCATTGGGAAGAGGCAATGAAGGTGAGTAAAGAGGCAGCTTTCTCTGAGACCTACACAGAAGTAATAACCTGGAGGAAACCTCCTTTTGTGAACGAGGTGCTGATGACCTGCCACTGGCTGCTACACTGCATCTTCTGTTGTTTGTTTCTTTTCCCACTAATATTGGCTATTTCATTATTCATTGCTGCTGTCTGCCCACAAAAGCCAGCCCAAACAGGACATGCATGCATTGCTCTCTGCTACTGGTGGGTAAATCTGTGCACCCCTACCAAGCTGTGCAATGTCTTGGTTAGTGTCTCTCCCAAGACATGGCTCTACCAAAACACTCATCCACCAATCAGCAATGCATGGAAGATACAGCCACAGCTTGCACTGCATGAGGAGATTAATCCTTTGTGCACATCCAAAATCAAGGTGGATTCATGCTCAGATCACTGATGTTCCAACAGGAAGAGACAAGCGATTGCCTTCCAACTCCATTTCCTGGTGGTGGCTGCAGAGCACCTTACCTCTTTTCCAGGGATATTGGCTGCTTGCTCTTTGAACCTCCCTGCTAGCTGAGCCACTGAGGGTGATGTTGACTTGTCCACCTCTGAGTTGGTCTCTGCTGGCCTGTTCTGACAAACCAGGAACAAGAATTTGTGAGTGAAGGTTGGGAAAAGCAAGCCTGTGTATGTGTTACAAAGTTCAAGAGTAAGCAAGGACTTGAAGCAGAGTTTCTCACATCTGGCATCAATCAGCCAGCCTGAGAGCAAGAAGTTTTGGAAGACAGGATTTAGCAGCATTTTCAGATATCCCAGAAAATCAGTAATTCACGCAGAGCCTTTCAGCTCCAGCTGAAGAGCCTACACTCAGTAGTTTTCAATGGAAACAAACCAGGTGTCTCAAGCCAAGTGTCTGCTCCTCTTATCCTTGCAGTGAGCAGACGGAGCAGGCAGTAATGTGCATTCCCATACACATCCTCAGCCCTCTCTTGTTACTGCCCTGGTCACCATCAGCCTTGCTGTTCCAGTGGTTCTGCTGTGAGAAGGCATTCCCAATCCTCACAGCAAGCCAACATCTGCTTGGAGATGTGTCCCTTGCTGTTCTGCTTTTTTCTCAGTGAAATACTGAGGGGGGGTGTGGTGGGGTGAAGGAGGAAATACCATGGCTGAGGGAAGCTTCCCCTCCCCTGGGTCCACAGCAGGCTGAGAAGCAGAAGGTTTGTGCTGGAGTCTGGATGATGCAGCTCTTCCCATATCACACTGCCCTGGTGTCATCCCACATTTACCTTGTTTTCTTTGCTATGTATCTATTGAGCAGTGTGAGTAGAAAGCCTTGAAATCAAAGCTGATGAAAGGAAACCTTTGTTCTTCATCTCCAGTATCTGATGCTGGGAAAACCAAACCAGAGGAACTGAGAATAACTAACCAACAATTGTTATTCCAACCAGGAATAACAATCCTGATTTTGTTAGAGGTGGAGAGCTCAGAACAAGAAACCAGACTACAAACCATCAGCAAGGAACCTCACACCTCACAGCTCTCTGTATCACCACCATAAACCCATGACCAGCACCACACTTCTCACCTCACTGCCTCAATGCCCTTTCTGCTTCTCTGGTTTTGTTTGAGTTGTGAAAAAAGGCTTTTCCCTTTCTCAGAGAGCTGTAAATAAAAGCTCCCAATAAATGTTATCTTCTTTTTCCCAAGCCCACAAGCCCCTGTAGGTGTCTGCCATTCCCTGTTCAATTTCCCACACGTTTTGGAATAGCTTTCCTGAGTCCAAGGAAGTCATATCAAGCTGTCTCCTCCCAGTGACCTTCACGCACCTTCCCCTCATCTTTTCAGCTTTCACTGGAGTAATTACAGGCAGGGAAAGTAGCAGATAATGGAATGGAAGAAAGAGTGAGGTAAGCAGATCAGCAGGGCAACCTGCTGCACATGAAAGATGATGTCTGGGCTAAGTGGGGAGGGACACCAGTTGCAAGATGCAGGCCATGTCTCCCTGCTGTGAAGGGAGGGCAGGCTGGAAAGAGGAAGGAGCAAAGAATGAACCTGGAGAATGCAGGATGGACTGGGAGGCTTGGCTCATCATACCAGCTCCCAGGATACCCAGGCATGGCAGAATGGACAACTGAAGCAAGGACTCGGTTGAAACTAAGCAGCTGCAAGTGCTCTGTCTGTGGCAGAAAGGCTGCCTTCCTCACAGTCCATTTTTCTCCAAGAGCTTCTCTGACAGCCCTTTGCCTTTACCCAGAAAAGACGCTGAACTTTCTCTCAGCCTCTCTGACCTCTTGTTTTCGGGGTGAATTTTTCCTTTCTTTCCTTTTTCCTTTTAATTTCAGTCTGAAAACACAGCTGCCTTTCTTTGATCCGAGCTGGGAGGCCGGCAGGGTTCCATGGGTGTCTTGTGCCGGCGGCTCCTGCGGGCGCGGGGCCGGGGCGCAGGAAGCACTGAACATGCCATTCTAAGATTAGCTCCAGTAGCCCACGGGGCTGTGTCCTCCAGAAACTGCCAGCTGCAGACTCTCCCATTACGGAAAATAAAGAACAGGAAAGGATCCTTTACTCAGATCCCTTCTTACATTGCTGTGCTGTATCCAGCTTTTTGGCTTTTTTTTTTTTCCACCCTCAGGTGATGTGGTAGGCTCTGTGTCTTCTGGTCAAGGGAAAGCACTGTATTTGGGCGCAGAAAGTTCCTTTCCTTGCACTGCAAAGAGAACATCATTCCTCTGACTTCCAGGGGCTGGGCTGGCAGTCTCCCTCTCCTTCCCAACACTGTGAGGAAGTTTGGAAGCCTCATTTTATCACTTTCAACCCAGAGTGTGTACCAGCCCTCAGCCTCTTCCACACCTAAGACTAAGACATCTGCTTCTCTCTCCCCAGAGCTCTCTCCTGCCCCACAATATTAATTATGCAATCTTTCCCATTCCTGGTAACCAAGGTATCCCATCTTGGTGAAATAACCCACCACTACTTTTCTAAATGGTGATGAGAAGTAGCTCTGCTCCTTTTCTCTCTCTCTCTCTTTTTTTTTTTTTTTTTTCAATAATGGTGAAATTACTCAGACATCATTTTTGTGCTTTTTGCAGCCAACTGCTGACTTTTTTCCTTTTCAGAAGAAAAGCACGGTCAGTCTGCATGGGCTAAAACCACTGAGCTAAGGTTAAAAGCTTGGTCCATCAGTAATTTGGTGACTGCTACTCTGAGGTCTTTTACTGTTCCATAAAAATAAGTGTCTAAGCATTGTCAGACAGAGCTGTAAACAGGAATGGAATTATCCCATCAATGTAAGCATGGCACTGTCTGCAAAAAAAGGAAGTGCAACTACCAAGTTCTCTGTAAGGGGTTTGTTTCACTTTTCTCTTCCAATTAAGTTTATAAAATTGAGCAAATTTGAAAATGGTTTTCAAAACCATGTTTCTTCATCTGCTTTTAAAACTGAGCCTGGTCCTTGTTAGCAGCACTGGGGAAGAAAGTTCTGCTTTTATCTGTGTCTGATGTACAAATCATCTGATTGACGCCTCCCAAACCTCTCCTTCCTCATGCATCAGAGTCCTTGCCTCTATTGTAAGAGCAAAAGTTCCCACCAACCCCTGACTCTGCAGATTGTGTGAAGGGAGGCCACTGCTTTTGGCACAGATCCTGCTCCTCTCACAGGCTGCCTGAGTCCACTGGATCCCCACAGAAATGACCTGCTCCACTAGGTCACCATGGAAATGTCCCATCATGTACCTGGTTTGACTCCTGAAAAGGGGAAAGTTCTACTGGCTGTCATACAGTGGAGCATTCTGGCTAAATACCAGCTGAATAACAGCAGAGATCTCTACTTCCCTAATCTCCTTCCCTCCCCTACAAACCTTCTGACTTATCTGCTTTTGCAGGTGGGACATTTTGGCCAGATGGGTCACTTTTCATCTGAGAAGCAACACCTCCACAGCACCTTGCAAGGCTGGAGTGTTCAGCAGCTGTGAAATCAGTGATGGTTACACAGTTTTTGGTACTGGTCCTGTGCAACTATCAACCCAATTCTCATGCAGCTGCATCTAGACATGGTTTTGAGGCCAGTCCCTGATCTCCATGTCCCTCCTTTGTTTCAAAAAAGCTTCACAGGAACAATTCCCTGCAGCCTGTTCTCACACCAGCCCATCATGCCATGTCCTGTGCTCACACAACCGCTGCAAAGCTCCCCTGTGACTCTCATAGGGATCTTTTCATTGCTCCACTCATAAACTACCTCAGCAACAGCAAATATGGCAAAAATGATGACAAATATAATGTCTCAGAAGCAGATACAATAAGGCATCCAAGGCTCAGGGCTAGTGTCTTGATTTCAGATCCAAAAAGGGTGATATTCAGCACCCAATGCTGCACCATGAGAAGGGAGTTGTCAGTATGCTAGAGGAAAACAAGAGAGTGTCAGTGTTTTTGGGGCACAGTTTCATAAGGCCTTGGTTTCAGACAGCTTATGTTTCCAACCACGCATTCTCCCCTGACCTTTCCTTTCCCCCTCCCCCCCTCCTCTGCACCCGTGTGAGTTTGTGGGGCTGTGCTGTAAACTGGATCACTGAAATGATCTGGGCTTAAAATACACCCCTTAACTCTTTACAGGGTTATTTTTAACCCAGATCATTTCAGCCTTGGAGCTCACAGCACGGCCCAACACGTGCTTGCCCTGCTGTAGTGGAAAGGGATGGAAGGGTGGCAAGGACAGCCTAAAGCACAGAGGTGAGGGCTTCCCTTTAACTGTTCCAGCCAGAGCCTGAGCAAATGACATCCCTCTGTGTCCTCCTGTGCTGATAAGACAGAAAAATTGTATTTTTGCATGCCTGCTGGTAGAGGCTGGTCTGGTCTGTGGCACTGGTGTTTCACCCTGCAGTCTGTTGCCACTTACCTGAGGTGCAGCCAAGTCCAGGCCATGACCTGTGAGGAGCATCACCATAGGGAGCACATCACTGGTAAGAAGTTACCATTAAGCACCCACAAAACACCCATAAATACTGTGTATGCCACCCCCAGGAGCCCTGCTTCAAATAACAGCAGCCAAAACTGTAAGCAGATTGTCTCTGCTTCATGGCAGAGGCCAAGCTCTACACCTGCAGGACCTGCTCAGCTAAGGAAGGGATGGGGGTGCATCTGTGGGAAGGAAACTCCTGAAATCAAAATAAACCATCATTACATTCTGCCTGGAGGCCAGCAACTGGGAAGCAGTGTTGTGGTTTGGCTGAGGTTAGAGCATCAATCCCAACCAAGGCGCTGGATTGCAGGAGCCTCCTGCAGACCCTTGCTTCCCTGCCTGGCTCAGCTCTCCGAAGGCAAAGCATTCTGCACAAAGCCTTCCCAGGGCTGACCCTTCTCGTTTTTCAGTGAGGTAGCTGCAGGATTTGAGGAGCCAGCCAGCCACAGCCTTTGTCTGCACAGGAAAGCTTATACCAAACTGAGCTAACTCTCCCAGCTTGCAGGTCAAAAACACAGCCTTGATCTGATCGAGGTTCTGCCTTTCTGCCTAACTGAACTCATTTGCAAACGGCTTGGCTGAAAGGAGCTGTTCTCAAGCTCTCAAGTACCCGACTCTGACACAGAAAGCAGAGTTTTGGGAATGACACAGTAAGCTGAATCAGGGAATCTAGCTCCTTTCAGGGCTCCCCAGGGGCTGGAGGGGTGAATGTCTCCTGCTCCTGCAGTGAGGTGCTGCCTCTTCCCCAAAAATGTTCCCCTGCAGAGCTGGGGCTTGATGAACTGGAGATGTCCTGCACACCTCAGACCGAGCAAGGGAGAAGTGATGACAACACAGCTCCAACCTGAGGTGACGATTTCCATCAGCAAGAGCCAATCCCTTCTCCCTGACCCATCTTTTATTCAGCCACAGAGGCCAGCCGGAGGCAAAAGGTCACTGAATAGTCACACAGCGCACGATCTAAGGTATGCTTCCTGTTTATCTGCAGAGGACATGAACTTCTGCTCTGGAAAATGCACCACAAATGCAGCTCAGTTATTTTGGCTCTTGCATTTTTTTAAGTGCAGATAAGACTAGATGGGCAGCTCATAAGGAGCTCCTCTTTAAATCAACTAAAAAAGCACAAGAATAATTTTTAATTAGGATTGGACCCATGCTACTGAATGAGAAACTTCTCTAATACGTAGTTTGTAGTTTCATTCAAAGACATCTCTCTGCATGTGACATTTAGATGAATCCCAGCTTGCACCCTCCTGCCAACATAACCTGAACTGATTTGTTTATCTGTACCCATGCAAGTACATCAGTGGCATCAGGCTCATACTGAAAGGGGAACATTGTTTGCACTGAGAAGGGAGAGGCACATAAGCAGGGTATATTTAAAACACTAACTCCCCCAAAAGAGCAAACTGAAAGACGAGAGGGTGGGAAAACACCTGAATCACAGCATGAGGAATCAGGCAGCACAAAGCAGGAGATGCTGCTACCCACAAGCGGAGCCTGCCTGTTCTCGCTGTGACCCACGAAAGCACAAACACAGGCTGAACACAGATTGCCCAGGAAGTGGGTGGGCTCACACTGGCCTTGGCCCATGTTTTACATCCCTAGAAGGAAATCTCACGATGCTTGTTCCGACTGGAGCTCAGCACCACGCTGGGCCCCTGGCTCAAGAAGCAACACATCTCAAGATGTAAGCCCTGAATAAACAAAACTCTTCTTGCTACACTGACCCCTCTTCATCCCAGCAAAGCATCCTTCTTCCCATCTCTCTCTTTACTCTTCTTCACAAATCATTCTCACTGGAGACCTTCCAGCTCTCTGTTTCAGAAGGGATTTATGTGATTTATTTACTCACTTGGCGTCTTATCTGGCAAGGAAGCTGCTCCTTGTCTCATTGTAGTAAATTTTAATTATTGGCACAAGCCCCAGCTGGAAGTGGCTGCAGCTGTGGCTCTGTGATACCTCATAGCCAGTCCTGTCCATCATTGTGTCAGTGTAGCCTGTAGCACCTTGGGAAGTGAGGCCAAGGCTCCTATCTGCCTTTCCTACCATTTACTGTACAGCAGGGGTGATATTTACCGTGCTGTGCTGTAAAAAGCAAAAGCTGCCCTGTGAGCCACCTCTGCACCTTCCTCTGGTGAGGCTAGGCTAGCCCTGAGAATTTTGTGAGCATTTAGAGCATTGCCACAGCTACTTTCCAGGAGAGGACAAGAACATCTTGCAGGTCTTTCAAATGTATCCTAAACACTACAAAAAAAAAAAAAACAACCAAACCTACTTCTATCTTTCTGCGATATTTTCTTTGATCAGCCTTTACCAGATGCTAAACACCTCCATTTCACAATCCCAATGAGAATTTTGTGAGCTTTATGAATGGCAGCACACAAAAGTCCTCATCCTTTTCCCCCAACCTGCCATCAGATGGCAGAGCAAAAAGGAGTAACTGGTCTCAGAGTGCCATGGGCCCCTCACTGCTGGGATGCAGGAGTGAAATATAATAGAAAGCTGAGCAAAGACAGTAAGATTTCCACTTGAAAGACACAAGAATAATTCTGGGGCTGAAATCTGTCCATAAAATCTGGTTATGAAAGAGTGTAAGGGTTTGTTGAGGAGTATAATGATGATCCCAGCACATTCTGCAGAATCCTTGGCTGTTGTTTGCCAGGACTGGCATTTTGCAGGTTGTGCAAACAGCTTTCTAGTTTGACTTGCAATAAAAGGAGTTAATGTCTCACATGAGAGTGTGCACAAGTGTGCAGAACCATTGGATGTCCAAGACAAAGCTTCATCTACATTGTGAAGCCTCAGCCAGTGCAAAGGAAGCCTCCATATCTGGTTGATGTCACACACAACAGATTCATTCTTGCAGCTTTGGGGACAGCAATCTGTGAATTATATAGTGAATATATTATATTGTCAATTATATTGTGCTGGAGTCTGGCCTCCAGATTTCTGAATACTCTGCAAAGACAAGAGGACCTCAGATTAGGTTTGGGACCAATCTGAGCTCCTGGCCCCAAAGAGGGGTTTTAGACTCCTCTGACCCAGCCACGTATCTCTCCTGTACATATCTCTACATACCTGTAGATTGTGGTTTCCTTGAGACAAGGGAGTGCTCGTTAATTGAAAAATGTCAAAAAAATAAAGAAATATTGGACATGGAAGTTCTGGAGGCAGTCAGGAGGAGGTAAGGAGCCCTGCTTACACGTGCTGCCTTCAAGGCAGTGGTGTTAGAACCCAGCTCTCCTCAGTTCCCTCTGAAAACAGGAGCTTTCACAGCAGCCCTAACAAAGATTCAACTAAAACTCCTGAAATGCAAGTGACAGGAAAACACATCAGGCCTTCTCTTGAATTCTTCCTTTTTGAAACATTTTCAGCAAACAGTAAGCTTCTTGCCTGAGGGTAAATCATTTTCTCTTAGAGTCTATTGAATAAGTTAGCCACAAGAACTCAGAAGTATGACATTCCTTCTCAGAGTGTCACCCAGGTCAATGCTTATCCCACCACAGATAAATGAATATAGGATGAGTGTGTGCCTGACCTCAACAGCAAGGCTATTGCACAGCTATCCATGAGGGTGATAACGAGGAAGGAGCTCTGACTATAACCCAGGGCAGAACTGTATGATGAATGTGGATTACCAGGAATTGTTTGTTTTTAAGAGAAAGAGCAGAAAAATCCCGCTTTACATAAAATACGGAAAAATATGTAACACATCCCTGAGTTTGGAAAGAGTTTGCTCAACATTTTTCTCAAGACTTGCAGTGATCTGGTCTTGATTTTCTCATTCTGAGAGTTCCCTCGTGCAGTGCTGCCATCTTGGCACTTGGGGTCAAGCACTGCCCAAAGGGTAACGTGAGGATATTCCAGCTCAGCAGCTCTCATCCAGAAGACTTCAAGAAAATCTTCCAAATGCCTCACTTGGAAACTACAGAGGCTCAGATCTGCCAAATTTAAAGGCTCATCAAAGCAAGATTTGGGTATCGGGTAGAGGCCAATAAGCAACCCAGAACTAGTAAAGGGACAAATGTTTCTCAAAGCAAGAAGCACTGTGTTGAACTCATCCACTACACTGTAAATAAATGGTTTGTGCACTCCCAACCTCGTCTACTCAAAGTAGAGGAGAAACTCCTGCTGGTTTTCCATGGTTTACCGGTTTGAGGTACCCAGATCTATTTATACCTATGAGGTACCAAAGGCCCAAGCGTGCTGAGCCATGGGGACCACTGGATGGTGGCTGGAGTGAGATGCTGTGGTGTCAGCAGAGCCAGGCAGTGCCAGGCAGGAGGAGACAGGCAGAGGAGAGCAGCCAGTGCCAGACACACAGGAGAGGAGCTGTGTCCTCCACAACAGAATTATAGGAAACATCTGTAGACATCGGGAAATTCGATGTGGCGAATAAACTATCTACCTTCTGTTTCAGAGAGTGACTGCAATGAAAATAAAATGAGATAATCATTATTTTAAGAAAGTTGTTTTTTCCTTTGTGCCATGGTACATAGCTCTCAGGAGTGCCTGGCCTGTGCTTGCCAAGCTCTGTCTGGAGAGATTAGCAGGAGCAGCAAGAGTCACTGTGAAAGGCACAAGTGAGATCTGGAGTCTCCCTTTGGGTAATGAGAATATTTGGCAATTGCCTGGTGCCTACATGGTCCCAACACTGCATGGGCTGATTAATCTCAGCAGCATCACCTCGAACCACTGTTAGGAGCATCTGCTGAGAGGGCAATGTATGGGCTTGTGCACTTTAATGCCCATATAGCTACTGCTGCATACCCCCTAGAACTGGTCCTGAGGAGAGCCAGGGTTTCATCTGTCAGGAGCACTCAGGTAGCCAGGCAGGTGTGTGACGTCTCCTCTGCCCCAGAAAACCTTGAATTCTCGTGTTGGCACAGCTTTAACAAGCCAGCTGGCAAGTGCTTGCCCTAAACCTTGGATTAAAATCCATCCCTTCCTGGGCAGACCAGAGTTTGAAGCCCACACTCTCAGAGAACAGAACAGAACTGATCAAGTGTCTTATTGCATCTGGCAAAGGCTGCCAAGAGGGGTTTGATCCAGCACCACCATTACCAAAAGAGGCAGCAAACTGCAGCACCTGGTCCCTGCTGGGCAGGGTGCCTGTGCAGGGCAGCATATGTGAAACCTCAGCCTGTACCCTACAGAGATACAGGCAGCTCTTGGCTCTGCTGTGCCCTGAGCAGGAAATAGCATCTGGTTGTTCAGCCACGACTCTCTGTGCAGAGGATGGCAAATCAGTTAAAATCAGTCATTTAAATAAATGATTTTGTGTGTGTTCATAGTGGTCTGGGAATCCGTGACTGAGGTGACCACAGAAACCTCCAGCAAAACATGGGTGTCACTGTTTCCTTTTCTGTAATAAATGCTTTCTGTGAGATGCCTGATCCTGCTGGCTTGTGTTTGCCATGCTCAGAGTATTCTAATGGGGAAAGGAGTGGTGGGAAGAGACGAGGATGTGGGACAGGGAGAATATAACAGGGACGCAAGGACAGGTCAAGCAGGGCAAATCCAGACTTGTGCAGAAGCAGCATCCCAGGCACTGGTTAAATTTCAATGTAGAGCAGGAGGGTGCCCAGTGAACTGAAGGAACCTACAGGGTCAGGCAGTGGCTGCAAGATGTGGATTGCAGCCCTTCCATTCTGCATTAGTCCTATAGCTGATCTACAACAAGATAATTCCCCTCAACTACTCATAAATCCGGGAAAGAATTTTAGTCCAGCAACTAAAACGAGATTTGGCCCCAGAAGCCAGAATGCTCAAGAGAAAAGACACAAAAGGTTCTCAAGAAAGGACAAGGTGACTCCTATTGCAGGGAGAAGACAGGAGATTGGGATGAGAGGTAGGAAGGTGAAATAAAAGGCTGTTAAGTACCAGTGAGACCTGAGGAGGACAGCCTGTGGGACATAGAGTAAAAAGAGCTCATGATCATCAAGATGATTTGCTTTATAAGATACATAAAAACATCTGCCTGCAGAACAGTGACAAGGAAAAAACAGCAGGGCTAAGCAGAGAGGCAAAAACCTACACTGGCAGCCAGGCTGCCTGCACGCAAGGTGACTGGGGTGTCCAAGAGAGCAGGGAAAACTTTCAAGCTTCATGAAGGAGTCCAATCAATCCAAGGAGAAGCGGCCCCCGCCTTTCCTGTGGAAGGGCCCTGCGTCTGCACTTGCCTCACAAGCCCAGCACAGCTGCTCACAGACAGGACGAGCAGCCAACATGGAAATCATTTCAGGCAGCAGGAAAAGGATCGTGGATGAAGCTGATATGTGGCTGGATACCCAGCCACACAAGTGGAAAAAGAAGGAAAAGCAGAGAGGCTGTGCCCACCCAGGCAGCATGGCAGCCTTTCCCTGGAGAGGCTCCATGCAAGGGGGGCTCTCCTGCCACCTGGAGCAGCACAACTTGAAACACACCTATACTGGGTTTTAAGCCCACACAGGGTTCTTCTCCCTTGGACCCTTTGGGGTGCAATGTTGTCTCTGCTCAGAGGCTGAGGTATTTAAGATGATACAGCTCCAAGAAATAATAATAAAAAAAGTACAGAATGATTGAAAAGCTGGTAGTTTACTGTGTGGCTGCTGTAGGTGGAAATGTATTGCAAACCACCTAACTACAGCTCTACCACTGCAAACTCAGCTCAGCCATCAGTAACTTCGAGCACTGAGACACAAAACCCAAGTAGTTTAACACAGATCTCTACAACTACTAAGTCTGATCACACTAGGAGACTAGACTAATAAACCCTTCCCTTTATGAAGTCCTGAAAACTCAGTGTCTTGCTATTTCCTTCAAGTTAATATACTTGTTTTAAAAATACTGGCTGTATTTATCTGGAACAAACAGTTAAGAAAAAAAAAAAGGTGGTTTTTTTTGGTTTTTTTTGTTTTTTTGTTTTTTTGTTTTTTTTTTTTTTTTTCTTTTTTGGCCTTAAAAGAACAGTGTTGATGTTGCAGAGCTCTTCCCTTGCTCCAAGTGAACACCAGGGACACATCTGAAGAAATTGTCCATCAAGTTTACCATATCTCTGAGTCTTTTGGGGGAAATAAATGCTGCTTAAATGGGAGTGCTATCAGTAAGCCAGAACCTTGCAGCAGATAAACTGAGCATTCCTATTATTTGAGGTTATGAAAATTCAGATTGGGATGCTGAAAATAAAGTCCCTTACTCTGGAATGCCCTGTCAAGTACAGCCCTCAGCTCCTCGCTTAAAGAAGGCCATAATGAAGGAGGCCAGTGGGAATACAACAAGAGGAAATGGCCTCAAGTTGCCCCAGGAGAGGTTTAAATAGGATATTAGGAAAAATTTCTTCACTGGAAGGGTTGTTCAAGCAGTGGAACAGGTTCCCAGGGAACCAATGGAGACACCATCCCACAGGACGTGTATATATAGCACTTAGGGGTATGTTTTACTGGTGGGCTTGGCAGGGCTGGGTTGATGGTTGGACTTGATGATCTCAAAGGTCTTTTCCAATCTAGATAATTCTGTGATTAACTTGGCAGCAGGTCTTCAGTGTCATCTGAGAGCTAATGCACCGCTTTCTTAAGTCATTGAAGATCCCCACTCTCCTTCAAGCAGCACTACTTTTCATTTCTCCAAAATTAAATTAGGCGATCACCTACACAGTTTTCTGCTCAGTTCAGGAAGACATCTGGATTTTCTGGTATGTCAGGCAGGATATTGACATAAAGTCCTGTCATGAACTCCTTCTCTCCATCTGGTGGGAGACCTCTAACAATAAATAGTGTCTGAAAGCTTGGTGATACAACCAGACATGAGCTATAGCAGGTATCTACATTGCAGATAGTGTGCTTGAAAGGGACTGGGGGCAGGGGAAATGGGTTATTTCTCAGAAATTATCCATTGAATAAGTAAGTCAATGAGGTTGTGTCGTTTTAAGAATCCACAGACACTCCCAATGTGGAATCGCTCCACTGGAGCCAAGGGCTGATCTGTACCCTGGCAGGGTGATGCTGATGTCCTGATCTACAGCTGACACCAGCTGTTAGCAAGATGTAGGTCTGGCTGGCCTGGAGAGCATTGCTTCCCGTGTGTCCTCAGCAGCTTGTCCAGGCAGGCTCTGGGATATGTCCTCAAGGCTTCCAAAGGCTGCTTTCAAAGGCTCCATGGCTGGAGGGGTGGGGTGGCAGCTCTGATGAAGAGCAGTGGTTGCCACTGTAGGATGTAGCTGCTTTCCTGGTGAGCTGCCTCCACCAGCTGCTTGTACAGAGCTCTGCTCCTGGCCAGGGCTTCCCTCAGGATCCTTCTCAGCTTCCCTTCCCAGTGTTTCCCTTCCAGACATCTGTTTTTCTTAATGGTCTGGGAACTGTACACAGCTTGTCAAGTTCCCCCAAATTAATTGGTGCCTCTCTGTGTGTACTTCCAGGCCTTCTTCTGCGGAGCTCTTGCTGCTCTAGAAGGGTAAGGGGTGAGCTAATGGAAGAACAACCAGCAAAACCTCCCAGGCTGCCCTCAGGAGACAGGAAATAGTGCAGTCTGTGGGGCAAGTGCTCCAATCTCACGTGAGCAAGGAATTCTAGTCTAAGACATGGAGTGGAGAGATGGCCAGGAAGGCTGGACTTGCATGTGCACTACTTCAGTGGGGAATGGAATGCATAAACCATGTTTATCACATGATACAAATCTCTGAGATGAGAAGTTTTTTATTGTGCCTTGAAATAAATCATTATTTTACGCCACCTCAACCACAGTGCTCCTTTAAGTGACTTCTTGTAGCTGCAGACATGGCGGGAGGCTACACCTGCTCTCACCTGCAGACAGGGAGACCCTTGGGCAGCTACTCTGTAAGAAATGGGCTGAGCAAATGGAACAGCCCCTGTAGCAGGAAAGGTCTCTATGAAAACCCTATGAATCTCCTCCCTTGGTTGCCTCTCAAGGGGTCAGGAAAAAAGCCCTGCTTTTAGCAGAGTCTGAGGAAAAAAAAATGGATTTCAACACAAGGAGGCTCAGACTCCTTCAGGTGGGACGAGGAAGGGATCACTCTTGGCCTAATGGAATGGCTAAAGAAGATGAACTTTAAGCAAGTGCATATACAAAATGTACAAATTATCTAATCTGAAGCTATTCAGAAGGTTAAATTAGAAACTGAAGTCACTGAACTGTCAAAGGAGGTGCATGGAGAATGCAAGATGCAGGGACTGTTCAAAATACTTCTGATAAATGCTGGAAGTAGACTGTGGTACCGCCCCATTTGAGCTCAGAGACAGCCTAGTTGTAGAAGCACAGGGATTCAAACTCCTCTTAATTTATCAGGCTGGGAACAGAAAATGAGAAGGGTAAATGAGCCTACACAGAGCTTCCAACTGCAGTGGCTTCCAGGACTCATCAGTTAGGACTGTGCTATCTTTGTAACACATTGCTATTAAATTAGGTCTACGCTGGATGCAGGCAGGTCAGAGAAGGAGGTTCCTATTTATCTAAGACAGGAATTTAGTCTAAAAAGGTACACAGATATGGAGTGGAGGAAAGTGATAGCAAGCACTCTGCTGGCAGCCAGCTTGAGGTGTGAATGCTGAGCTATACCCACAGAGATGTCTTGTTAGTTGGACCCTGGAGGGCTCAGTAGCCCCAGTGGCACTGAGGACCCGGGTCTGCAAAGCTGCTTTCCCACCCTTTGGCTTTATCCAGAGTCTCCAGTCTGTGAGACTCCTGAAAATTGGGCCAAACAGTGGGAAAATATACCCAGGCAGCTGTAATTTGCTGTTATGTTTGAAAATGCCTGAGTTTTCAGCCCAGTCTGGATCAGCCATAATGATGCATTGGAAATTTAGTCTTTTCCATAGGTAAAAGCAACTCCTCCATATGCCCTAAGGAAAATGCATGCAAGCAACTCCTGAGCTGCAGCTTGGCCTTTGACATAGATTATTTTTGGTGATGTGAAGAAGATAATGATCTCTGTTTCTGAGTAAAACAGCTCACAAAATTCTCCCAAAATGCTCTAACAGAGAAACCCAGTGTTTGCAAGAGCTTCAAAACACTCTACCCCTGCTTCAGTGCTCTATTTCTTTTACCTGCTGGCAGATTGGAACTTATTCTAAGAAGAGGAACTAAAGTTCCTTCAACCTCAGGCACAGTTTCCCCAGGTTCAAGCTGGGCCACCGGAACCAGGTGTCCAGGAAGTGTGGGCTCAGTGCCCGCACAACACTTGCTCAGTGAGTGAATCAGCACTAGGAAACTCTGGCCAGCAAGTCCCTGAGTTCACAGGTGCTGGGAAGAAAAATTAAATTCAACTTTTGATCTCTGGAATCGCTGGAACGATCCAGTGATTTTTGAGTACATTTGTTGACTATGTCAGGACCATGAGACATGAGATTGAAGTCCTGATGTGAGTGGAAAAGGCAATTTTGTATTGAGCTGGGAGATGAAAGACACAATGCTAAGATTGTTTCTTTTTTTGTAGGAGTAACCAGTGTACTCAGCAATCCATCCCTTTTCTTCCACTCTGTCCTCTTCAAAGGTACCTGCTGTCTGGAGAATCACATTTGCTTGCACAGAGAGCCCCTCTGCCTCTAACTGGGAATGAACACCTTCAAACTGGGGATAGAAACCTTAGGTTCTCATGGAGGGACAGTGTCAACAACTCCATGCACCTTGCAAAGACTAAATGGGAAGCCAAATGAGACTGTGCACGTTTCACAAGTTAAACATGCCCTCACTGCAAGGCCCAAGGGGTGAAATTCCTGGGAAACCTGGCACACCAGCTCAAGTGTGTGTCTGTGAAAACAGGGCATGTTTCATCTGAACTTACATCAGGAGGAACATGGCACTCAGCAGAAAGGTATTTCAAAATGATTGACAGCTTGAGTAAGCCATGATTGCTGTTGCAGTATGCAGCTTTAAAGGATAAAGAAACCCATTCTAAAAACAGGAAGAAAGAATAAAAATAAAATTGGGTTTGTGTTTTACACAGGCAATAAAATAACCATTCCCAGACTCTTGCAGATGTGATGCCAATTTAATTTGACCTAAGCTTCCCACATGAAGAAGTTTGCTGGGCTTGAACAACGCACTGCAGCAGGGAGGAATCATAAACACTTATGGGGCTTGATGCTGAATAGCCACTGGCTTCTCCTAGCAGCCCACACATGGAAGAACTGCAGAAACAGCATGGTGCTGCCCCTCTGGTGGCCCTATCAGCACCACTAACCTGAATACAACTGAAGATTGTTTCTTATCTTTCTAATGCTCACTCCAGTCTATTTTGGAATCATTCATGGGGAAAAGATTTCTTCTGCTTTTGGCTTCCACTACGCTACTCCAAACCATGCCAGACCTCACTGTTAGAAATCTTTCAAGCTATTTGATGAGATATAAAACTTTCCTTTAATTGGATCTCATTATTCCCAGGCATACTGCTTTTCCCATGCACTAACAAATTCTGTTTCCTCTGTGCTAACAATTTTACAGTACTGTCCTCAGTCTCCCTGCAAAGCCACACTGACTTGTTAAACTCCAATCTTCTGAGCTAGAATTCCCTCTTCTTTGCATTTTTGTCCCTTTCTGTGCACAAGAAGTCACCGGTCTGCACCCTTTAGATATTCAGATTTTCCAAACCACACACATTAATTCTCTGTGCATTTGAGAAGCCTGGGATGAACAAGGGCTTTGTTGAAGCTGGCTGTGGTAAATCAATATCCTTTGCAGATTAGCCACCAGTCATCCACACTGACCAAAACCCTGGGTGCATCTCTTTAGAAAGGGTAAACAGGTGCATTTGCATATGCAAAAAAACAGCTTACAACTTTGCTACCTGTTCTGCTCTTTTAAAATCTGATGATGAACAATGAAGAAAAAGCCATGCATGTAAATCTGCTGTCAATCTGGCAAGTGAGGTGTGGGTCACTTTTTGCAGAAGACTTCCAGAAATCCCTTCAGTGAGTGATGTGCTTGAATCTGACAAGAATTTGGTCCAGTGTCTGTCTTTCCTAAAATGGCATTTCATTTGGCACTATGGGGGCAGATAAGGCTTATCCTCATCAGTAGGTCACCAGGACCCAGATACTGGTGCTAAGATATAAAGATACAACTCCGATTTGATGTAAAAGCATTTCTGGCACGAGGCTGCATAGCTGGATACATTGTGACCTCCATGAAGTGTGACTTAAATCCATGCCTGGGTGAGACTGTAGGAATGAAATGCCCTGTGCCTGTGTCAAAAGCAGGTGTGAAACAACTCTGCAGTGAGTGTGTAATAACAACTTGTCCTTACACAACAGCTCTGCTGTCCCTAGACCACATTCATCTTATCCTTCTAAAGGCATATCCCTGTCTGCAAAGCACCAAAACAAGGAAACCTCCAAAGTTTACTTGCTGCTGGGTTCAGCTGCCAGCTCAGATCCCAAATTCAAGCTGTAGAGTTGTTGTTTTAGGAAAAGGAGTATCCACCTCTCTAAAACACCTCTGTTAACAGACTGTAGTGGAAACAGAATGGAAAACCAACCCCAGTTTGCGTGGGCTGGTTCATTTCCATGATAAAAGCCAGCAAGTTTCCAAGCAGCATCTATTGATAAAGCAGTGCTGATGTTTTCCCCTGTTCTCCAGATAAGCAGCTCCTGGGAATGTATGAGAAGGTATGTGTGATATGCTGCTCAATTGCAAAGCATCCTGCCAATTACAACGTGGAGCACAGGACAGAAGGCGTTTCCAAAATGCTATCACCATGGCTTGGGACACTCAGACAACCAAATTGGGGAGCGAGTAGAGGTTCAGAAGAATTATCCCTCTCTGGTGGCACAAGAAAAGCCTTAATTCTATTTATTCTGGGGTCTCTGCTATGTGGAAGAAAGGGCTGCAGCACAGCCCATAGGGTTTGGTTTTGCTGTTTTCTGTCCTTTGAGAGGGAGGGCTTCAGTCACAGGCATGTGAAAGTCTGGCAAACCTGATCCTTTCCAGGACTCCCTGCTGCAGACATGCTACTTACTGTCAAACAGGTCCCAAATCTGCCCAGACCTCAGGAGTAAAATGGGGTCACATAGCACCCTTCCCCCTTAAATAAATATAAGTCATAAATATAAATAAGTTATAAATATAACTTATATATAACTTAGAAATGGAAATAGAATATATATATTAAAAGAGTAATATAAATATTACCCTTTAAATATATGAGTATATTTAAAGATTTAAAGTATATTTAAAGATATTCCCTTTATTTTCACAGACACACTGCATGAATGTGTAATTTCGATGGGAAACACCGAAAACAAGTGTATTTGATGTTGAACTGTTCTAAGCAAAAAGAAAAAAAGAAGAGGGGAAAAGGAACACTTTAACTTTTAGAATTAAAGCAATCATCAGAGCTTCCTGAGAGAGGGATATTGCTTCCTGGCACAGCTAACCATGGCGTAATGCCTGCTCTTAATCTCGGCTCCACAGCTGCGAGGGTGGGCAGAGATCCCTCTCAGCCCAGCTCACCTCCTGTCCTGCTGCTCTGAGGAGCAGGATGGTCACAGATTGCAGCCCCCTCATCTGCACAAGACCCATTCCTGCATCCTCTCCAGTTCAGTCCCCTTGGGTGACATCTCCTCAGTGCAGTTTTCCTAAGGACAGGTGAGTGCTGCCCAGGAGGGTGAGCAGAGAACTGCCCTCAGCCCTGGAAAAGCTTTCCCTCTGCTGAGTCAGTGCACCAATAGGAAAAATTGAGATCTAGCAGGAGTAGCTGCAAAAAAAGAGACAGGGCAATGAAGGTGTCACAGAATTAAATGACATCTGCTGGCAGGCACAAAGAAGAGGGGAGCCTTCCCAAAATATACCTGGCTGCTGCACCTCTGCAGCTTAGGGAACCCATCACACCATAGGGAGTCACTCAAGGGAAATTCAGTCTTGGATTGTTTCCCTTTGCTGTGCAAGTAAAGTTCAAGTGTCTCCGTGCTCCCAAGCCCCTACAGAGAGGCTGGAAGGAGGAATGCCATGACTGCTGTGGAATATGGGCTGCAGAAAGCCACAAGCACTTTCAGTGGATGCCTTAACTCACAACATCTGCAGCAAGGTTTGGGAACCCACAAGCCATGGGAATTAGACAGCTTGGGCCAAATCTGAAGATGTAAACTAACAAATCAACAGAAAAATTTCTGATATTTTTCTACCATGAGTGCAAAGAATGTTTTGTGGCTGCTCTTCTTTTCAAGTGGCTTAGCTTCCCCCAGTGCAGTTCTACACATTTTTGACATGAACTCATGTTAACATGAGTTAATCTGTGGTATAAACTTCATGATTTCTTTTCATCTGCCGTAACTCTGGAAAGAAAATATTTTCAAATCTATTCTCAAATCTATTTTGCATAAAGGAGATGGGCCAAAAAAACCCTCAAACAACAAAACTAAACACTGAAGATCAACAGACTCACAAAATTACGTGAACTACAAGGGTAGGGTTTGGCTGCCTTTTTCTCCCCCTTTAGGATCTTACATAGTTTCAGTTCCTGCTTTCAATGTGGCACATGCCCAACAGCAGGATGGCTAAGACCACAGGTACTTGTCCCTAAGTAGCAGCAAACCCACACTAACCCCTCTAAGAAAGAGATCCCAACTATCTTGCTTCTGTGGGGTTTTCAAAACTAGGGTCTTCCTGCCAGAGCCGTGATGGAAATCAGCTGGCTAGCTCAGCCCTCTGCCCTTTTCCTCCTAATGCTGGTAATCCTCCTGTGTCCCATTAGAGCAAAGAGCTTGCCAGTTATGCCAGCAGGAAAGCACGGAGCAGCTCTGCCTGCCACTGATGAAGCAAACAGGGAAATGACAGGACTCCTCTCGTTCCTGTTGCACAGAATCATTAAATCTGGTTTTAAAGCAAAAAGACTGTGGTGAGCCTCTGTGTCCTGCCTGTGAAAAGCCCTCAGCAAGAAACAGGGTAGAGAATCAGCTGGTGGGAAATCAAGTTCTTGCTCTTGGCTCTATTTTGGTCCAATATTTTCTTACCTTTGGAACAATAAACACCTTTTTGGAGGCTTGGGGCAGGACCAAGAGCACTACTTATAAAACAACTTGGAAATTGAGATGTTTAAAATACGAGAATGGATTCAGCAATCTACAGATGACCAAAAAAAACAGTTAACACAGGCAAAAGGTGGGAAATAGAGGTAAAGGGACAGAATCAAGAGCAGGGAGCTCTTAGGTCACATACTTCAGAGAAGCTTCCTGGACACCAGACCTCCCGTATGTGTCACATGTGTCTCCAAAAAGGAAATGGCAGGTGTGTTCCTTTCTACTCAACTTTCTACTCTGTTCTTTTCTCCCTGAAGAAGGAGAAAATACTCGAGGGGTGTAGTCCTCTGTGTGTGGAGAGGAGAGGGGGTGAGGGAGAGTGCCCTAAATGTGCCAAAATACCTGTTTCAGCCCTAAATTATAACAAATTTGGAGCTCATTTCCCCCTCCCTTCTGAAACATCATGGGATACTACAGTGAAAAAGTATAAAACAAGTGTTAACAGTGAGGGAACTTGGCTCTGTCAAACCTGAAAACCATTGTAAAGCCAAACATTTGTCATGTCACATAAGTAGTCTGTGCTGAGCTGGTTTCACCACTGCTGGATCCTTCTCCACCCCAATATATATTTAGATAATTTGGCTGAGGACATTTTTTTGTAACAAACACACCTGAACAGGCCAAATTTTTAACCTTGCCTGTGGGGCAGGTCAGCACAGATAACAAGGATGGTGATGTTAGCACCTGGGTGTTATCACAACTGCCCAGATGAACTATGCACTGGAAATCTTCAAAGAAAAACTGAAGTGGTGCTTGAAGCACACTGTTCCCTGGCTCTGTTGCGTGTCCCCTGGTACTGGGGCTGCATCCACGCAGAAAAAGGCTTATCTGGGAAGATAATATAAAGTGTTTAGTAAGGTCTCTGTTTAGCAGAGGGAAATACCAAATGTCCTCTTTCATAATTTGAGGTTTTGCCAATGTTGTAATCACCTTTCTATTTCCTGTGCCCCTCCTAAAAATAAATATTCTTTTCCCCTCGCCACTTTAAAAACTGTTTGAAAAGCTCGCAAATCCAGCCTGACACGACCAAAGCAAGCACCACCATTCCCACTTTGAATGAATGGGACAGGAGGCAGCAGGAGGTGAACTGCCTTGCCCAAGAGGGTGTTACACAGGAGAAGGCTTGAACATAAACACCAGGGAAGCCAGACTCCCGTCCACCAGCCCTATGCCCACCCTGAGACATGAGATTCAACTCTCCTGAAGCAAGGGGCGCACGGAGAAAAAGGGACAGAAAATCCTCTGGGCATGTGCTACTCATCTGCCTCGCTCAAGCACAGGTTCTCAGGCCTCCTTCCCTGACCCAAAATGCTCTAAAAAAATGAGAGCTCCCAATCCACGTGGGACGGGGGCTACACAGAACTGAGGGTGTGAATCACAACTGCTGCTGCACGGGTTGGGAAGGAACCAACCCCAAGGAGCTTGTCAGTCCAGGAAGGTTTGTTCTCTCATGTCCCCATTTTTAATGATTCCTTAAAACCTCCTTTATCAAAACGATATCTTTCAAAATCTAACACTCTAATCACACCTCGGGGACTAATAAGTAAATGGCAGTTCTTCCTCGTTCCCCTTTCACAGAGGTAATTTCTTCCCAAACCATCCCCCCGCTTTCCAAATCTGGACTAAAACTTGCAAAAGAGTCTGAGATGCAGGACAGGAGTCGGGGTGGGGGGAAAGAGACCTTTATGTGAACCCCAGCAAAGATATATTTTGAAGCTGCCTTCAGGGAGAAATTGCTTTGCAAGGTGGAGCTAAAGCAGATCGCGGAGCCACTCACGAGCTAGTGGAAATAAAAAGTTTTCTTTACCTCCATGTCTTGCAAGAGAGAGGTGTCCTCGGGGCAATCTTTCTTCCCCACCCCTTTGCCTGTTATCTGTGGGAAAGGTTCAGCCGAGGCAGAGCAGAGCCGTGCCGCCGTGGAGGGGGTGGGAGATCCCAGCTCCTGCTCAGCCCGCACTGACAGAGCCCAGCGAGTGGCCCTGCACTACGAACAAGGAAGAAGGGCGGGTGGGTGAGAGGAAGGGAGGGAGGGAGGGGAGAGGAGGGGGAGGCAAGGCAATCAGGGTTTAAATTTAGACACAAATCTAAACAGATACTGTCCTTCCCGGAGCGCGGGGCTCGTGAGACAACAAGCAACAAGCTCTGCCTCCGCGCCCAAACTTGGGGACACCGCATGTGCATTTCCTCTCCCTCTTTCTCTCTCCCCCTTCCTATTTCCTATCACCTTATCTTTATTCCCCTCCCACCCCTCCGTTTAGTCTCTATTTCTCTCCACTGCTTGCAGTTCCTGCCCTGGTATCTCTGCTTCGATCTCTCCGCTGTCCACACTTCCCTCTCCCAGGCTGCAGAGTCTCTTGCCTGTTTATTTGTGAGGAGAGAATCCCTTTCCTTCTAACTGCAGCTTTCCTTTCTGTTCCTTCTTTTCAGTGATTTCACTCGGCAATGAACTGTCTTTAGAAAGGCAGAACAGGAGGAGAGCGAGGATGATTACTGGGCTTGAATAGAATTTAAGGCGTTGTCCTGGTGCGTGGCTGGGACTCCCAGGAAGGACAAATATCTACTGGGTGATTCCGCAGACAGAAGTCAGGGCTTAATTGTGGGCACTAGCAGAGGGTCCCCATGCAAGGTTGTCACTGTCCAGCTGCAAAGCAGGACCAGCTCCTTCCACCTTGAATTTGTGTCTCACACCACCTGGGCAGGAGGTGCAGGCTCTTCTTCCCTCCCTTCGCGGGGATGGACACGCTTGTGCACTGGCAGGAGGAAGCTTCCGTGGTGGTAGAAAAATTCGGATGGGGAAAAACAAGCCTCCGGAATGTTTTTGCTGCAGTTTCCCTTGATACGCTGATCACAGTGTTGTAAACCGGACATCTCTTTTAGCAACTGTTTGCATATGCTCCTTCTCAAAGAATTTCAGTCCCCACCTCTCGAGAGCAGGGTGGTGCAGAGGAATTTGGAAGCGCTCCCTTTGTCTTCTGCTGCCTTCCTTGCCTTGAGTGCAGCTGCAGAATGACACAATGTCCTATCGTCATTTTGGCACGATACCTTGAGGGCAGAAGAGAGTTAAAGCATGTTTTCTAGAAGGGATGCATACTTCTCCTTTGCAGTGTTTCACAAGTCCCTGCTGGCTGTGGCTGAAAACGCTCCAGCATGGATTTAAATGTGAGCATCACGATATCCCAGCTCCCTATCACTGATAGTGGCTCTTCCAGTGTAGTTAACTGTTGCTGTCCTGCATGCTGCAGGGCTCCCATGGAATTTAAATCGTGATCCAATTATCTCCCAGATTCAATATACAATAGTCACTCTGTCCTTAGCCAGAAGAATGATAGGCTGAGTTGCTGCAATCTGGAGATTGGGCAAGAGCACTAATTAATTTTCTGTTGTTGAAACACTAGATTAGATGAAACCCCTCTACTGTAAGCAACCAGAAGATGCTGCAACTGTAGATATAAGAAAATAAAATCTAAAATAAATATGAAAATGAAACTACCACTTGTTTGGAAATCCTATTGATTTCTTCAAGTCCTGACAACGTTTCATTAGGAGAGGGAATAGAAACTGAACTGAGAAGTAGGGTTGAGGCAGGGAGGGCAGGATTCTTCCACTGCCCATGCTTTGCCTGCTGTGGGGGCAGAAGAAGGATTTTAAGCTCAGGGATTTCACTGGACATGGGGCACAAGTGTTTTCAAGACATCTGCCATGTAACACACTGTCAAAGTCACACCTCCCATGACTGTTTCCTGCTGCTGTTTCAGTATTTTCTTTCTGCTTTCAGGGGTTCTTCTGTGCAGAGGAAACCGTTTGCTCAGGTGTACAGAAAAGGAAACTGCTAGGCAGAGACAGTATCACTTCACCCATACCAGTAAAGCAAAAGCCATTGCAGCTGCCCCACCACAACTCTTTACTCCATTTATTTCTGCCTCCAAGTATCTTGCCACAAAGCAAATCTTTTCTGCCTGCTGGATTCCCAAATGCCATTGCTCTTGACATGGTATGCAGTACTCAGAGTACTTTTGTCTGTACTTTTGACACTTTTCAATGCTAAGTTTCGTTTTTCCTGAAGGAGCAAGGGGCAAATGCACAAAAATATTTATGTTTTTCTCCAGACAGGAAGACATGAGGTGTGGATTTGATCTCCTCTTTCTTGTTTTTGGACTGAAAACCACTAGAAAATCTGAACGAACAACCCACATGCTTTAGCTGCAAGAACTTTGAAACAAACCTTATAAAGGGAGGTTCTACAGAGAAATTGGGTGTTTTACATGATGTGCATTTGCAAGTGTTTTGAGGTGTCTTCCACTATGACTCTTTGCATCCTTCTGTATATCCCTGCTTACAAACCTGGGATGTAGCAGTGTCTATGAGACTAACTTGTTCTTACATCCAAAAAAAAAGTTCCACATCTGTTCTGCACTGCTAGTGCCATTAAAACAGGCTCTGGGGGGAAATTTCATTTGACTGAGAAAATGCTGCAATTGTGGCCCCCTGGATTTTGCAGCTTCCTGTCTGATTCTTTTCAAGACATGTGAGGCCGACACAGCAAGTTTGCTTCAGAAGAAATGACTGGCACTCCTGCTACAGGCAGCATGTGGAGGAGAGGTGCAAGGAACTCCTTAATTCCTGCAAAACAGGTGGCATAAGAGGTTCTGCCTGCTTGGAAACACCGTGGGCATCATTTGCTGGCTTCTTGCATTTTGGCTACAAAGGATGGACAATGAGCCTCTGCAGGGTACTCAGAGGGAGCAACAAAAAGGAGATGCAGAGACATGGCCATGCTTTATTCAAAACTATGCTTTGGAGGACATCTGAAACTTTGTCTCTGGCATTTGTGTCGGTGCAGTTATCTTATTTGGGTGTGTCTGCCTAGTTGCCAAATCTGGGAAGGTATTTTTGTCAGGGTGGTGGGAGAGTGAAGGGTGGAGGGAGCTGTGGGTTCCTGCAAGACAGACTGAAATTCTGTGCTTTGTTAAGACATTTGTTGAGGGTTTTAGGACAGCTCACCTGTCAGTGCCAGTATCTGAGGTTGTTCTGTCCACCTCTCTGCCTGGCATTGGCTGCTGTCATCCACATAATTTCCCAGAATTCACACCCCTAACCAGCAGCTGTTACTATACTGGGCTTTTGACCTCCTGAAAATGGGGTCTCAACCCTTCCTGTTCGCAATCAAGCAACTCAATTCTCAACTGAACAAAAAAAAAGGAGGGGGGGATAAGATAACCACCGAATAAACAACATTTGCATTTAAAAGATCAATCAACTCGAAAAGCCAACATCCTGTTTTGGCTTGGCTTTACACATCAGGTCTGACACTGGCAGCCCAACAGGAAGCGAACGTGAGCAGCGTTTCTCTACGGGGAACTCACTTTTGGAACCCACCATTCTGCTAAGTGTGCCCCGAGCTGCCTGCCCGTGCCCCTCAGCACTAAAACAACGCCGTGGATGCTGAGCCTCACCCTCCTCTTCAGGGACTTATCAGCAGGAAATGAACTCAGCTGGAACGCTTTGTACCATTGACATTTCTGTGCTTGGGTCCTGCAGCTGCAGCGAGGCACTTCTGGGAGCACAAACACACAAACACACACGTGCCAGCACCCACACGGACACATGGACACATGGACACACAGACCAGTGTGCCAGGCTCTCTGCACCCCTGGGAACTGATGTCAGTGGGAAAGTCCCCTTACCAAAGGGAATGAAATGGAAGAACGTGGCTATAAAGTGGCTATCACCAAGCTGGATTGGAATGTGAGTTTGTGTGTTTCTCGTGGTGGCCACATAAAAAATTAGGTGGGAGAGTCTAACTGAAAGATTGAATCATTTCACGTGTTCCTGACTGTCAGCTGGTGCCTGAGTGCTAACACTGTGGTCCAGACTTACCAGGCTTCTTAATTAGAGCCTCCTAATTGCCAAAAGTCTGTCTCTAAGCAGAGTAACTTTAAAAATGCTGTATGGCACAGGGAGCATTTCACCTCATAATAATGAGATCACGGTGAGGTGGATCACCCTGGTCCCACCAGGGGCTGGTGGGTGGTGTTCAGATAACTGGTGTCATCTCCTGCAGCACCTAAATGTCTTTGGAGAGCTCTTCTTTCACTGCTGATCTGCTTGACTTCAGAGAACAAACCGAGCTGGGGTGTTAAGAGGCATGGCTGCATCCCATTGTACTCATAGAGTGGTGGGACAAATATGATCAGCATGAGCCACTGACAGCTTGCTTCCAGACTGAACAATTCCTCTATAGTTACTAGTTTTAGTACACCAAAAACAGCCAGAACATGGCTGCTGACACAATTCTGGGTGTATGTGCTGGTTTTCATTACCCTGTTCTCAGGCCAGTCCTACTGTCCACCTCTCAGTGTCCTAAAAAGAAGTGTCACAAGCAGTGGCCCTCGCCAGCAGCTTCCTCAGCATGCAGCCAAAGATCTGACTGAACAAGACTTTCTGACTGAAAATGAAACAACATTTCTGGTCCCTAACAGGTTAAGCACAGAGGAGGCTTGCCTTGCCACTGCCTGTGTGGTGGCTGTTAAAAAAGTAAAAGGACTTTTGGCTGAACACCAGGCCAATGCTATAATAACTTCACCTATCTTCTACAAAATACACCAAGGAAGGGGTCACGAGGTAATTTCCCAACCAAGGTAATTCAGGAAGTTTAAGAGTGAGAACAAATAAATGTCTTATGCACACCCCTCTGCTCAGCAAAGGTCTGTGTTGTGTGCCACTTCTAGCAGCAGCAGGGCTCATATCTCCCGAGGAGAAAATCTAACCAACATTTTTAGAAACAATTTGCATGGTGAGTCTCATATGACACCAAGCATTGGCACTTCAAAGCTCCGAGGACTTCAGCTTTTGCCAGAGCTGACTCACAGGTCAGTCTCTTCTGTCAAAGGCAGCGGCAAGTGACTTTAATCACCCTGGCTGTCATTTGGATGCGGAGAGCGGGCCTGGCTCAGGAATCAAGCGCTGCACACAGCGAGACTGCACAGCCCCCGAATGTTATCTGCACACAGAAAGCTTTCTGTTCACGGACAGACTGCATGACCTAGACAGGAAGCCTGGACCAGAGCACAGCTAGGCTGTGTCTGAGGAGAAACCGTGCCCAGCCCATCCAGCAACCAGGCTGTCTGCAGAGAGAGCTGGCTCAGGGAAAACCAGCTCTGAAGAGGGCAGACAAAACATGACACAAGCCAGGAGAGAGACCTCGTCCACTTTCTGACTAAAATACGCCTTCTCCGGGGACACAGCCTCAAGCCCATCAAATATAAAACACACTGAAACTGAGATTGTTCCATGAACTCAACCTTGGAGGAAGTAAACTTGGCTCCATTTATGGTCAGATATTACTGTCTATTTACTGGTTTTTCAATGCAGTGAGGCACATGAGTTGAAAAGGAGAACTAGTAGTGCCTAGCAATACTTTCTTGACCCTGTTATGCAAGGATGCTGAGAGCCCCTAGACAATATTGCAGCACAACAGAGAGAATCCTTCTCCTTTCTCTGAGATCTAACTGAGGAAGTGAGAGAGCCTAGTGGCTGAACATCAGGGGTTTAGAGCATCTTTTTTTTCTTTTTATCCTTTTTTTTTTTTTCCCTATGAAAATTTTAGTTTCTCCTGAGCATCTCCAGGAGAAGGCAGCAGCAGGAGATACCATGTGTCCTGGAGAGGAGGCAGGGATCTCTGCCTACACTCTGCAGGCAAGGGGAATACTGGAGGAAAAATTATTTTGTTCTGCCTGTACAGGACACCAGATAAATAGCATGGGATGGACGAGTGGTGTGTTTTCCTTGCTGAGTTCAGCCCAAGAGGATGATCCATCTGGCCTGCTATAAACTGTGGGAGCAGTGGGGCACCTGGGGCAGATGGTGGTCACAGGGCAAGTTAATTTGGCTCAGTGCTACATTGCTGTGGACATACTTGGATCCAGGTGGGAATATGAAAATCCACCATCTTCTAGGACAAGTTGAATCAAGCCTCATTATCACCCCAGTTTAAAGCATCTCTTCATACAAATCTTTCTAAAGTTACTGAGCACAAAGTGATGGATAAAGTAAGCTAGCTCAGTGTTTATTTGGGTAAGTAATTTTTGGAAGAGCCTTCAGTGGAAGGTGGAATGGTGTTCAACTAACAAAACCAAGCCTTGTAGAGGCAAGGGCTCTGACACACTCCCTGCAGTGTGCAAGAGGTGACACCTGAGCTCTGCCTCGTGGCAAATCTTTCTGTGGGCTTTGTGGCCCAAAACAGATACTCCCTGCTGCTGTGATTAAAGGATGAGGTTTTCCCAAAGGAAGGCTGGGGCCCAAACACCTATGGTGACACAGAACCAGACTTTGAGACTAATCTAGCAGTGGGCAGGGATAGTGAGGCCCATGGTGCCAACCCTTGGATTGCAGAATGACAAAATCATTATGGCTGGGAAAGAACTTTAGGATCCCCGAGTCCACCTGTTAACCCGGTACCCCGTGCTCACCATTAAAGCCTGTCCTCAAGTGCCTTATCCACGCAGTTTTTGGACACTTCCAGGATGTGACAGACTTCCTCAGGCACACAAAGCAGGGGCGATGCCAGGGGACGGCTGGGGCCGGGCACCGCGCCATGGCCTATCTCGAGTCACTCGGACCGCGCAGAACGGGCCGGCTCCAAGCCGGGGGATGCCAGAAGGGGAGACTGGCTCGGCACAGGCGGGAGCCGCTGGGACATCGCCGGGACATCCGCGGGACATGGTGGGGACATCGCCGGGACATCCTCCGGGACATGACGGGAACATCGCCCAGAGCCGCGTCCCGCCAGCGCCCCCCGCGGGCCAGCGGGAGCACTGCCATCGCCTTCCTTTTCCCCGCTGGGCGCGCTCCTGGTGCTCCAGGGAAACCGGTCTGTCAGGGAATTCTGTGGGCCGAGGCCCGACAAGGCCGACGATGGCATCCTGGCCTGGATCAGCAATGTTGTGGCCAGCAGGAACAGGACAGTGATTGTCCCTCTGTACTCAGCGAGTGTTGAGGCCACACCTCGAGTGCTGTGTCCGGTTTTGGGCCCCTCAGTTCAAGAAAGACATTGAGGGGCTGGAGCGAGTCCAGACAAGGGAAGGGTCTGAAGTGTTCTGAGAAGCCACTGAGGGAGCTGGGGATGTTTAGTCTGGAGAAAAGGAGGCCCAGGGGGCACATTACTGCTCCCTACAACCACCTGAAAGGAGGATGTAGCCAGGCGGGGTTTGGCGTCTGCATCCCAGAGGTTGAGAGGAAATTACCTCAGACTGTGCCAGGGGAAGTTCAGGTTGGACATGAGGAAGAATTTCTTCACAGTAAGGGTGATTAGACATTGGAATGGGCTGCTCATCGCAGGCGTTGGAGTCACAGTCCCGGGACGTTTTCAAGGCTGTATCACTCGGTGCCATGGTCCGAGGCGCTCGGCGGTGTTGGGTCACAGCTTGGACTCGGCGATTTTGGGGTCTTTTCCCTCAATTCGGTGACGCAGGGCAGCGCTCCCATTGGCTGCCGGGCTGACAGCGACTCCGCCCCCTCCCGGGCCGCGCTCCCGGAGTTGTTTACAACGGCTGCGAGCATTGTCCCGCCCCCAGCGGCTCTCATTGGCTGAGGAGCGCAGACCTCGCAAGCCTATTGGCTGACAGCCAGAGTGGTGGCTCGTCCCTCCCGTCTTTGTCGCTCATTGGCTCGGGGGGGCGGGCAGCGTTACTCCCATTGGCGAGGCGTGGCGGAGCCCACCCCTCCCGGCGCGGTGCGTGGGCGGTACGGGCGGACCCGGCAGTCGGAGGCCGGCACCGTGCGCGTTGAAATGTCCCGGTCCGGGGCTGTGCGGGGAGCAATGTCCGTGTACTCAGCTGGCCGGGGAGCGATGGCGCGGCTGCTGTTCCTGTGCGCCTCAGCGGGGTTGCTGCTGGCGGCCGTCGCGGCCATCCCGCCGCCCGAGGAGGCGGCGCGCATGGCGCGCTACGTCCTGCACAGCTGCGACTGGGGCGCGCTGGCCACGCTGTCGGCTCAGGAGGGGCTGCGCGGCCGCCCCTTCGCCAACATCTTCTCCCTCAGCGACGGCCCGCCCGGGCCCTGCGGCGGCAGCGGCGTCCCGTACCTGTACCTGACCGACATGGAGATCTCCGTGCAGGACTTGGAGGTGAGCGGGGAGGGCGGTGACACTGCGCTGGCACCGCGGGTGTGACGTGACCCCACGAAGGACACTCAGAGAAGTACCCAGATTACTCAGGCTTGCGCTCAACAGCAAGTGGTGATTGCAAGGTAGGGTGTGACAGCGCTGGTTCGCAGAGCCACGGAATTGCTGGGGCTGGAAGGGACCTCTGGGGATCGTTCAGCCCAGCCCCTTGCCAGGCAGGGTCACCTGGGGCAGGTGACACAGGAACATGTCCAGGTAGGGTTCTCCAGAGAGGGGAAACTCCACGACCTCCCTGGGCAGCTGTGCCAGTGCCCTGCCACCCTCAGCGTAAAATTCTTCCTCGTCTGTGTTTTAGTTTATGGCTGTTTCATGGACGTCGCCCCAGTTGTCAGCCCTGGGGACAATTGTTAGCCCATGAGCAGTGCTGTCTGGGGTGACAGTCCAGAGGTCTCCTGAAAAGTTCCTGCTGATTGTGGCCTTGAGAAAGAAAGGGCAGCACTAAACAGAGGAAGTGTCTGCAGCTACCAGAAGCACTGAGCAAAGAAATGAGGCGCCACGGAATAGCTGAACAGAGAAAATTTCACACAAAAAGAAGTCAGAAGGACTGGAACTTGTCAGTGTGGGACCTAAGCAAAGAGAATTGTTGCAGAGCCTGCTGAAGGAATAGTTATTAAGTCTCTGGAGCTTACTGTAAAGGGAAGCACACATGGAAAGGCAGCGTTGGCCTGCTGAGATTCTGAGTGTGTAACTGGCTTTGTCCCAGATCTTTGGTGGCCAAGAGTTCGCTAAAAACTTAAGGAAATAGCAGTTGTATGCCTCCTTTATTAGATTGGTTTGTTTGTTTCAGTAACTGTTACAATATTGGTAAACACAAAACAATGGTAATTTTCAGACTGTTTTATCATTTTTTGTTTATTCCCTGTCAGGTTTTAGTTTGTTATCTTAAAATAGTTTAATTATGTGTCTAAGTACTGTAGAGAGTCAAACTTATTTTGCCTGATACCTTTCTTTCCATCCCAGATACAGCTGTTTGTTTTCAGAATAACATAAAACCCAGGGTATAAACTGGTAATGAAAATTTCCTTCAGAAAGCTTCTCAACAGGTCCTTATTTTGCTGCTTCAAGGCAGAAACTCTTGACGTGTGATAGTCACGGGCAAGGGAGAAGGTGCTGAATAATCATGAGTCAGCTTTTTGAGAGTTAAGCCGCTTCCTATCTCTCAAGTGGTTGTTTCTGTTTCATGAGGTCACCGGTGCTCTCTGTAGTGTTCAAGTGACTTTGGAGGGTTTCTCTTGGACGTGAGCTCTTCTAATGTAACTTCTCAAAACAGGGGAACTTCCCTTACTGGGGGAAAATGACCTTTAGTACATGGCGTTCTGCAGTCCTGTTTGGCACCAATGCTCTTCAAGCCATGGTCACCAAATTAGTATTTAGAAGAACAATCAGATATGGGTTCTTTAATTCTTCATGTTGGGTGTTTCAATTAAATACTCAGAATTTTTTAAAAACCTAAATTCTAAAATTCACTTTAAATGTCAAAAGAGCTGTTTGGAGGAGCCAGGAGGCTGTTTTGAAGAGATCTTTTTGTTCTAAGTAATTTTACCAACAGTTGTGAAGCTCAGTTGGTTGCCTTCTCAGTAACACTTTGCCCTTCCAGCAGAATTAACCTAATGAAGTTCACTGTATGTCCTTGTCCTCTGTGCTGTCCTTCGTGTCCATAAATTGCAATATATCATCATTTGCATGTGAAATAGGTAGGCTGAATTCCGAGTTTTAAGGAGTGCTGTTCTGTGGTGTTTGCATTTTATATTAACAAGCCTCAGCACACCTCTGAACTGGGCTTTATTTCAGATTCAGAGCTTGCCCAAGGAGCCTTTCAGATGTAGTTAAGAAAAGGTGATGACAGCTCTGTTCTTTTTGCCAGTATTACTGAGTTGAATAAAGTACCAAGAGCTGAAAATGTGGTGGGTATGACATTTTTTTCACATAAGAAAAGTAAGCATAACCCTCTTACCTTACTTCTTGCATTTCAGGTCAATTCAAATGCCTCCTTGACTGTGTCTTTGGCACAGACTCCTTACTGCAGGAAGCACAAATATGATCCCCAGAACCCCCTCTGTGCCCACATAATCTTCGCTGGGAGCATTGTAAAGGTAAGCACTGAAAGCTGACACTGGCCAAGGTTGTGTGCATCAAATAGAGTTTTGTTCAGTGAAGGGAGTGGAGAAAGGTGAGCAATTCTGTGCAAAACCATAGGCTGACATATTCTGTGCTGTGGTACCCAAAGGCCAGCTCATCATTTGTGGGAGAAAAATGAAGTTATAGTTTGATTTTTGTTGGCGTATCTTTAGCATGGAGTTTGAGGGGACAATAAGGCAGGAGGCCTCCCTCATTCCTCTTAATGTGTTCTGAAACTAAGAAGTCTGAGGCCATTATTTTGGAAAAACCTTCATACTTCATTCACATCTCACTTGCTCAGTTAAATTCTTTGGTTCAAGCAGTATGATGTGCCTGCTTCTGAAACTCTGTTGAAGTAAATACTAACCTGAGCTACAAAGTTGCAGGTACTATAGACAAAAAGCGTGCATTATGTGATTGATCTGGTGGCCTTCCTGCCAGGGCAGTGTTCTTTTGTGCACCACTGCTTTGGTGTCTCATAGGAGGAACTGAGAACTGCATGTGTTATTCATTGAAGAACCTAATCCCATTTTTGTGGATAATGATTCAGGATGAGAACTAGTCATTACTTCTCTCTCTTACTTGATAGTCTCAATTCTTATTTGGTGTTTTCACAGCTCTGATATTTGTACATTGCACTCAGCAATCGTGTGGTTGCTTTCCTGAGTGTCTCATTAATAATGGAGTTGATTTTATGTGGATGGTGGTTCTTGTACCTTACCCAGAGCTCTAAATTGATGATTTAACCCTTTAAATGTGTGCACATTGCACACATTAAGTGCTGTCACACTTGTCAGCTTCCCTTCTCTGTAGATTCTATTATACCATCCTATTTGTGTGTGTGTATGTTTGCAAATGTCTGAGCACAGTTGGATCTGTTTCTGTCAGTTTGAGTGAGCAAGTGCAGAGGAGGTAAAATTACACATAAGACATCACATAATAATAATTCACCTAGAATCCACACTTCTCTATTTTTGTGATTTGTTTAAAGATTTATTCTTATGTTGATGGAGTACTTTCTTGTTCATGCTAACTTTAAAAGCAGCCTTCTGATTTAATGTTAAAATCGATTACTTTGGAAGTGTTGTCTGTCTCACACAGTGCACACCACAGTGAAGATGAGCAGACTCAGCCACAGTAATGAGCCCCTTGGGACAAGACATGGCTGAACTAAAAAAAAGCACACTGCAGTCAGCAGTGGTTTTTTAGCTAAAACTCATCTTTACATGACTATCTTACTGTGGTATTTTCCTGGGTTTTGTATAGGTGAATGATTCAGAAGCAGACTTGGCAAAAAAAGCATTATTCAGTCGCCACCCTGAAATGGAAAGTTGGCCTAAGGATCATAATTGGTTCTTTGCCAAATTCAACATCACCAATATTTGGGTCCTGGACTACTTTGGTGGATTGAAAATTGTAACACCAGAAGAGTACTACAGTGTCAAGCCTTAGTAAGTACTGAAGTTTTTCATTATAACTCTCATTATATTTCACACCTAGAAAACTTCTTATTGTTAACAGGGAGGAGTGTCTTCTGTAGAATTGGCACAGTCACTGTCTTCTGTTTGAATTAATTGCAAGATAGATGATGTTTTGGTCTAATAATTAATAGTAGTGAGTCTCTTCAGTATTTCTGAAGCTGTATTAATGAGATTGCAGCAATATTGCCGATACTTCCAAAAGAAAATTGCTGTTGATTCTGTCCTTATGATATTGAAGTATAGAGAAATTGTATTCTATTGCCTACATAAAACCAAGTCTTGAAAACTTTCAAATATATTTTTGCACAGTCAACATGAATTATGCATTCATTTCACTCTTATTCTTACTCCTTGTAGGTGGAAGAAGATCCTTGGTGATGCTGGAATGGAAATGAAAGACTTTGGCTGTTTCATGAAAGATTTATTTTTTCTATGTAGTGTAGAGCTGAAATAATAATACAATAAATCAAACACCTTGCATTGTTAATGAGCATGTATTACCCTTATGAAGCAGATTTAACTTTTCACTAACTTGAATCATGCCACACTGAAAAACCTTTGTGCATAAGCAATAACTAAATTTTATTCACTGGATGTGAATTTGGAAAGGTGTCTGACAGTGTGCATTCCGAAATGTTGTGTTTACTTGAATCTAAAGGATTAGTCCAGTTCTAAAGCTTTCAGTGCCTTAGTTAAATAATATTTCTGAGCACTTCCCAATTTTATTTTATTTTTAATACCAGTGTAGTTTAGAATTTTATGGTGCAGTTCTACAGGATGGCTCAGCTGATGGAATGGAAAGCATTGTCTGTATTATGGTGGCAAATGATGTGCCAAGTTCCCAAATCCTGTTAAGAATTTTCTTTGCACACTGATCAACTCACTTGTTTGAGCCATTTTTCTGTTTTATTGAATGTGCTGTAGAATACAGTTGTGTTCATGCCAGCTCTACTCTGACTCTGTAATAGAAACAGATCAGTAGTACCTAAAATATCTGACTCAAGAAGAGTAATGTCTTGTAAACACAGTGAGAATGTTGTGAAGGATAAATGTTTTCTGATTGAGATTCTGAAATATCCAGCTTTGTCAGTCTGATCAAATGGCAGTTTATCAGCTTTTATTATCCTCAACAGCAGAACTGAGCAGATTTTGTGGTCTGGAAGCCTTACACAGCAATTTTGGATTAGTAACCCAGAAGTGAAAAAGAAACAATACAGTATGATATAAATGATTCATGATTTGTAGAGAATGAAAATTAATGAAAGGTGTGCTTAATTAATTCTGTCTTAAAGTAAGTTGCACCCAACAACAAAAACCACCTTTTTAACATCCTCTCCAATCTGCTGTGTGCTAAGTTCACAAACACTAAAAAGTGTTTATGAACAAGTAAGTTGATTTTACAGTGAGCAAATATTACCTAGTTGACCTAGAGTAAAGAATTTAGACTCCTTAGAGGAGGCTGATATATAGAGCAGTGGGATTTGTCATGTAAAATCCCTATATCTTAAAGTTGTTGTTACATCACTCCTTTTCTCAAATTGTGGGATGATTTGTGAAAGTATTTTTTATGTAACTTATTAAGAGTTCTTTTTTAATAAGGGGAAGGAAGGTACTTGGTACTGTTCTACTTTAAAAGTAATTTAGGATCAAAAAACCTTAAAATATAGAAACAATTTATGTTGAAGAGGTAATACTGATATTTAATGTAAAACTTAAAGATATTTTTATATAAGGTATGACAGTTGTGAACACTCAAATGAATCTGTCATGGACTCAATCCTTTCTGTGAGGACACCTGAAAGCATTACATGTAACCCTGTAACTTCTGATGTGTGAGACTGATGATGCTGGGCTTTTGTTAAAATTAAAATATTTTTTGACAAGTGGTGTCAAGCATTATTTATTACATGTCCAAGAATCATTCTCTCCCCCTTGCTGTCTTTCATACAAGCACTCTCTTTTCAGAGTTCTTGTTTTACTGTTGTTCTGATGTCTTTCGTTCTTGCTAGAATTAATTGGGAAATGTCCCTACTTACACCTGCCTTCCCCTCCTTGGATTAAACCCGTGTCTTTGTACTTCACATGCTTTCCTGCATCTAATGCTGTAAAATGGAAAACTAGAAAGACAAATGCCATCATCCCACACATTGCCAGCTTCCTTCTTCCACCAGCTGCTTCTGCATCTCCAGATGTGCCTTGCTTGTAGCACAGGGTGAGAAGCAGGAAAGATCTTGACTTTGCATAAACAATAAAACATTGGTGTGTTATCAAGGCTGTTTTAAGCACAAATTCAACATGTAGCCCCAAGCAAGCTAAGGACAAAAAACCCAACAAAACCTAAATCTCCATCCCAGCCAAAACCACTACACTGCCTTCAAAAGTATTGCTGTCACTTGAGGGTTTGGTGTGGAATAGAGCTGGCTTTGTTTCTGGTTTTATTCTCTTTTTACTATCAATTCCCACGTATTTTCTCTTTGGAAGAGGAAGGGTAACAGTAATATTTTAAAACAGTTTTGTAATACTACTGCAACAATTGTAGATCATCCAAATCTCTTCACCTTGGAACTCTAGGAGGACTCCAACCAGATATTTCTTTGTGAAAATGGTGAAGAGCAGACTAGTTAAGCTACATGTACAGACCTCTGGAGTTGTATCTGTACATCTCACTGAATACTTCTTGGTGTGTTTTATATGTAGTAGTGGAATATAAAGCAGTTCAGGTTGTCAATCTTCTCCCTTAGTAATAGGTGTGTAAATGTTTATATCACCAACCCAAGAAAGTCATCAGCTGGTCCTATTTTTCCTTGCCTCTTTTCCCTGTGCTCATCCTTCCTCGGGTTAGTTCATTCAGGAATTCATTTGTGAGCATGTTTCCTTCTTTCCTGCTATTCAGGAGTAATAGTGTGGCTTAGAACAGAAGAGGCTGAGTGTAATCAGTTGATACAGCTGTAAGCAATGAATCAGTGTTTTGATTTCTGTGTGTATCCTCTACCAGGGCATGCTTGAAGTACCTGAGCATATTCTCAACAGCACTGAAGTCAGCTTCCCCACCACGGGAATCTGACACAGGATAACTGCAGGCACCTCACTAAACCACAGGATGTTTGTTAGCTGGGAATCTAATAATAAGGGTAATCACAACCTGTCATGTTCTTCCTCCTACTTCCTACACATGTTCTTCCTCCTATTGATCTTGCTTATTGACATGTTTGTGCTTCTACTTTTTGATTTTCAATTTCTTTCCTGTGTTTTAAATGTAGGACTTGTGCCCAGTAACAACATGAGTTGCAACATGCAACACCATTACACAATAGATCTTAAATATGTCAGGTATTCATTTAATATTTTATTCAGTTCTCTCTGGAATTAATTTCATAGCTGTTTAATATTCTGCCTGTGATCTTCACAAGAAAATAGAGGTAGTTCAATCAGAGTTTCAGAATAACACAAAAAAAGGTTAATTGTAACTTAATGAATTAATTTGTTTTCAGAAGGTTTTCCCTGGGCAAAAACATTGAATCGAGATAAAATCCAATAAACTGATATATTGTTGTTGAACACAAGAGGGTGCCACAGACTTACATTCGGCTGGAGTGTTAAATGTTTAATACTTAAAAGTGGTTATTGAATTCATCATAACTCAAAGATGCTGGAAAAGCAAACGACGGGGGCATAATATGAACAAATTCTCTTTCTGCAGTGCTCTACATTATGAATGCTTCCCTCCATAAACACAGCAGCCTGCTGGCTGAAAAAAAAAAAAAAGGAGCATTCATTTTTTTTGTGTTTTGTAATCATTTTGTGCTATGGAGAGCTCAGAAGTAATATCCATGAAAATGATTTAAAGGTTTTTAAATTAAGTAACTCTAGTAAAGGAAATGGAGACAGGTACAGAGTGCCTGGAACATTGGCAGAAGCAGCCACCTCCAGACTCAACAGTGTTTATTTCTGTCAAATCCAGAGAGAGGGGGTTCTTTAGCGTGACCATGCTTTTGCTTAGGCTTATTGTGAGCTGAATTAAACCACTTGACTGATTTGTAATTTCCAACAGCTAATTGATCTTGGGTTCTTCAAGTGGCCCCAGGCTGCTCTCCAGCGGTTTGGGCTGCCCTGATGATGTGCAAGGGTTTGGGTGATGAGGTAGAGCTGGGAAAAGCCAGAAGCTTCCCCTTTTTCCATGAGAGCTGTGTTAGAGCTCAGGCTCTTGTTGCTTGCTCAGTCCTCCTGTCTTGGCCTCAAGCCTGGCTCGAGTGTAGTTGACCCTGGTTGCTATCACCCACCCTCTGTTCTTCTCCAGGTACTGTGGGTCTGCTGATTTTGGGGTTGAGGCCACTGCCCTCCCTGCCAATTTCCCTTCTTGGGTGGAGCAGTCCATGCTGCTCTCCATGATAATTGTAATTTTTCTGCTGGAGAGCTCAGCCCATGAGTTTCTCATGCAAGCCTCTTGCAGTTTGTCCCAGGGCTTTTTGGCTTAAGAATTTCTGTGCCTAGAGGCTTCCTCAGAGTTTCTAAGTTGATTTGGTGTGTAAGAAGATTAGGCTGTAAGACTGATTCATTCTGGGTGTAGTGATCAATGTTTTTCACAGCCTGGTTTTCTGTGGAAACAAAGCTTATTGCTAACATTTCTGGGTATTGCCTTTGTCTGAGTTGTTTTCACTTTGTCAGATTCAGATTTGAAATGGGAAGTCTGACCTCAAAGCTACCAAGCTCCTATAAATGTTCATGACAACTGTGAGCTGGGGAGAGGAAACAAACCCCAGTTCATGTATATTAAAGGTACAAAAGTCATGTTTTGAAAATTTGAGTTTCATTAGTTGTGCTGGTTGTAGAGCTGGAGTATTCTGGCTGATTGTGGCCAGGTTTGCAGTTAGTACCAGAAAGAAATTCTGTGTTGTTTAGGGGATGGTAGGCTTTAATCAAAGAACCTGATATCTGTAATGGTGATTCGGAATTATTTTCTTCCTCTAGCTGTTAATATCCTACATTAAAAAGCCATAAAAATTCCCCATTACTATTTGCTTCTTATTCCTGCAGCTGCTAGACTTAATTTTGCATAGAAATTCTCCAGTTTAAATGAAAGAGATGCCACATTTCTGGTGATGGGCCAAGCAGCTGCTGTGGGTCTTGTTGAAAGAGCAGAGTCTCTCCCTTGACCTCAGTAGTATTGTCAGTGTATCCATACAGGTCTAAAACTACTTAATGTTATTTTTGCTACTGCCATTGACTCAGATTGTAAATTTACTTTGCATCATTACTTTTCTCTTCCCTTTACCTATAAAAACGTAGATACCAGTTTGTAGCACTCATGTAGAACACCTGTAACTAATCTTTATACCCTTAGATGACAGGAAGGCTTTATTTGAAGAATGGGATTATTTGGTTTTAATCTGTGAGTAATTAATTTTAAGGATTTTTAAGTAAATCTGTGATTGCTACAAGCAGAGTAATTTGACAAAACCAAATGGAGGATGTGAATGTGCAAAGAGGGAGAGTGTCAAGAAAGAGTGTCTAATTGCATATCTAAGCATGTATATTTATGTGAAAACATTGAAGATAATTTGTATTTCCATAATGTTTTTATGCCAATGGAACCTGTTAAACATCTTCCAGTGTTAACAAGTAACTGTTTCTAGATTGAAAGGTGGCAATTGTTTAGAGATAAGAAATACTTCCACAAACCCTACATTATATGATTATGAGAACATTGCACACTAATTTCCAGTTGTCTTTTAGCAAAAAAACAGTTGCCTGTTTAAGCATGAATTGGATTTTTGATTTGTTCTAAATGCTTAAATGAATTTCAGTTAATTAAATTAAGTTTTTCCTCAGGTGAGCATTTGAAACATACAGAAGAGGTGTATGTCAGAGGTAAAGAAGGGAGGACAATAAAGGAAGATACTTGTCACAGACCTTAAAATGTGGCTTCACAATATTTTTATATTTATAAAAGGCATAACCTGGTAAGTTGTATTCTGTACAGCCATGAAAAAAAATACTGAAGATGTTTTATAATTAAAAAGAGCATTTTGAGAATGCATGCAGTGATAAAGTCACAAAATTTTTCTACATATGCTGCAATGTAATTGGGGAAATTCACCTGCAATTAACAGGGTTGTTAATGATGCCAGAGAGAGTAGCCTAAAAGAAAAGAAGCTCTGTTCCTCCTCCCTAAGGTGTGACATAAGCAGTGGTCTCTTGAGTGTATTAACAATAACAAAATCCAGAGCAGATCATAAAGACATCGCTGGGGAGGGAAAAATTGGACATTACAGATTCAGTAGTCTCAAAATTGAGCATTCAAAGAGGGTGTATTTTAACTTTCTCCTAACAAATCCTTTATAGGTTTCCACAACCCTTGTTGCACTGAAGATTTTAAGACCATAGCAGGAACAGGAAACTGCCAGTCACAAAAATCCCTGAAATAATGAATAGAAAGATGTCTTTGCATCGCATCAAGGCCTGTTTATAATCTCCCATAGGAAACGTGCACTCCTGGCCATATTTGTCTTTGTGGTCCTGCACAGGTGTCCCTTTTTATGTTTGGGGGTTTTTTTGTTGTTGAGGGGGGGGTTTGTTGGTTTTTTTTTTTTTTTTTTTTTCCCCTTGTTGCACGTGTTAGGGTTTCTGTTTGTTCAACGCAGCTGCAAGGAGTAGTGATGATGAGGTGAGTTTTCCTTGGAAAAACAGTATTTTCATACACAAAGGGGAGCAGTTGTAACAAGAGCAACTCCTGTGTGTCCCTGTTGGGAGCTGCAAAGCAAGACCTGTAGTTAGACACTGTCTTCTTTCCAGCTCTCCATTTGCTGGCAAAAGTGCAGGGCAGGGATTAATCCTCTTGGAATGCAGCCATTACCACTAAATAAGTATTAATTGCTGCATTCCGAGGGGATTAGCACAGTTGAGCCCAATTATAGCAAATCGAAGCTGCACCGTAAGGCACTACAGTGCATTGAGATGCAGTGAAGCAGTGTAGGACTGTCAGTCTGCAACATTTTGTCAATAAAAAATTGTAGGCTTACATGCTATAAACAGCAGACCATTTCTTTTCAGTGTATTAGTCTGAATGGCATGCCTGGCTGGAGGCTACAGCTTGCTCACCAGTGAAAATTGTTGCTTTTTTTAACACCCATTATCTTTGTGTGAACATCTCCAGAAATGTTTTTAATACTTGTTGAGTTCATTACGGCACTGCAAGCATCACTCCCTGCTGGACCAGGGGCAAGGCTCTGCAGTCTGGCTGGATTCTCACAGCTCTGAGGTTGGCCAGCTCCTCCATCAGGTGAGGTAGGAATTAATTTTGCCTGCGAGTGCTAACTGTATCAAATAGGCTTAGGAGAGCTCCTGATAACCGACCTGTTCTCAATCCCAGCAGTCTGCAGTGATGATTACAGGCATATCTCTGTGGTAGCAATACAGGAGCCAGAGGGCAGTGTGTAGTTATATATTTTTTTAATCCTCAGCTTGACTGTGGTGTGGGTTTGTTTTTTTTTTTTTTTTAGTTTTCATTTATTTCCTGTTAAAACTGCAAACCCTGCTGCTTTTTTTTTTTTTATAGTACAGTCAAAGCATAACCAGTAAGCGTGAAAAGGGAATGCTTCTGGGAATGAATCAGCCCCTTGCATTAGAGCTGTTCCAGGATTTTTTGTGTCCAGAGAAAGGATGGCATATGGATGCACAGAACCAGTTGAATGTATGCCTTGACTATTTTATGAAAGATCTTATCCTTACAGATAATGAGCTGCACCTTAACCAGCATTAAACACATTGAGCTGAGCTTGGGGACCACTTCAGTTCCCTGACCCATTCTGTTTCAGGAACCACAGATCAAATATTGCAGTCTTCCCAGTGCAGGTAATTCTTGAAAATGTACTTTCCTCCACCCATATGCTTAGATGAAGAGTCAAGTTTAGCCGAGAGCTTTTCTTAACACAGCAGGAAGGGTTTTATATTTCCGCTGTGGCCTTGTCTGTATTGAGAAAAATTGCTGCTGGTTCAGCTGAACGAGGGTTGGCATTCATTTCTAGCCCAGGGTTAACAAAGTCCTTACAATCTGACTGAAGTGAGTAAACTGAAACATCAGTATGGTTTAAACTGTTGGTAGAAATGCATTTGCAAGATTGGCCAATGCACAATGTGGGCAGGAGGTGCTGAAGCTCTTACAGTGCTGTGTAGCTCCCAGAGATGCAAAGACTAGAAAGGCTGAAAAGAAGGTGACACTCTAAGCAAATCATTCCTCGTGGTAGAATTGCAAGCCTTATGAACACTGAAAAGCATTTTCCTGGAGAGGAGACCACTTCCCCTTTATCTTTTCCTGTCCTGCTTGTCTGCATGTGATTTGCATCTCTCCCATGCCATGCTTGTTGTGAGAATAACTCATAATACAAGCATGAGTGCTCTTCTGTATACTTTGATTATATTTAATAATGATATACTTTGATTATATTTAATAATGATAAGCTTGCCTTAGTTCAAAAGCTGAGGGATGGGGAGGTGAGAATTTCTAGGGGCACTGTCATGCAAAACCTTTTTCTGACTCTACCCACACTTCCAAGTGAAGTCCATATACTCAATTTCTCTGACCTTTCCCTATCTAGACATCAAAAGACACTGGCCCAACTGCTGTTCTCCCAGTGTGCCTACTGTTGCCATTAATCTCCCTTTCTTACACAGCTCTTCATTTCTTTTCCTTACCTTTGGCCTCAACTCTTTATTCAAAGTGATAATTTGCTGCCTTTCTGCCGGAGGGAGAAGCTATGATCAATAACAGGAGGAGACAGGGGTCAGTGGAATAGTGATGAGCAGTGCCATCTGCCTCTCTGGAAACACCGTTACCCAAAAATATCAATAACTAGGATGATATTTCAGCTTTTGGATAAGGCATCAGTGAGATTGAGGCAGCCGGCAGTCAGAGCAGGGGTCTTTTTCTGCTCACTAATTCCTTGTTTCAGCCAATCTTCTCTCACACAGAGAAGCGGACAGAAAGGGCTTTATCCAGCTTGCACTGGCATATAGAACATGTACCTGAGCACAGCCATTTCAGGGACTAATGACACCTCTTTCAGGTTCAGTGCATGGCAGCTCTCCTGGACTGTGCTCTGCTTCATGCCTGGTGGTGTCAGAGCCCATCTCCAGCCTTTCCTTGGGGCTTTTGGGGTAGAAGAGGCACAAAGAAAACCCTCCCCAGGGCTGGGAGAGAGCAGAGGCTCAGCAGCACTGCCTGGGTATCACAGAAGGGTATGCTGCACTATTACACCTGGGGTAGACTACTACTGCTGTCTAGTACTTTTGGTATATAATTATGCCAATTTTATATTGGCACAATATATAATTATTCAATTAAAGGAAAGGACAGTTTTATTCATGTACTAGCCTTTATTACTCCAGACAGCAAGGTGACGAATTTCTTCCAAGAACTTCAATTTACTTTGCATTCAAAAGACTAATAAAGCCTTACCTTTTTTGGTGCACAGTAATTCTCATCCTGCCATACTTTCGGCGATATTTTTATCACCAGTTTCTGTACCTCCTGGGGATGCAAAGATTCCTCTTTCTTTTCTAAGAATTAGGAGGAAAAAAAAATGCATTGAGATGCTTGTACTTCCTCCCAGCTTAAGCTCTGATCCTCAAGTGCATTATTGGTATTACTGTTGTAAACATTAAACACCCAGTGATCTGTTGAGCCAGATATATTTTGATGGCAGTGAGGCTGAGCTTTGAGCCTTAGGGTTCATCTAAGCTATGTTTTCAAGCTTTTCTAATTCACAGTTGTCTAAAATGAACTCTTTTTTTTTTTTTTTAATTAACAAAAAAGTGAAAATTTTTATTTGCCCGCATTTGAAAAGAGCACAGTAATGTGAGATTTCTTACAAAGTGGGAGTTAGAAATGAGTTTTATATCGTTATGAGTTGAGACAGCTATGTTGTTCAAGAGTGACTATAGCTTACAGTTTTAAATTTCTATTTATGCCCTGCGCTGCACACTGGGAATAGTTTCATAAATCCCTTTTGAAGTCAGGTCAAATTTGATACCAGAAACAGAGACCAGCAGCCGCTGAGTGGGGATGACCTAGGAACCATCACACAAAGTGGAAAAAAAACCCACCCCAAAACCAACTCACTGTAAACCATCTTGCAGAGAGGAAAAGGATGAATACTGAAGGAAACCCCAAACATCAATACCAAGAAGGCAAACCCCAGCTCTCACTCAGAAGCTGTGAAGGCAGAGCAAGCCGGCAGGTGGACTCCGAAAGCCCTCATTGGAGGTGAGCCTCTTCCTGTGGCGGCCACACACCAGCACAGCCCGTGGAGGAGCCTCCTCCTCCTTTTCTTCTTTTTCTTCTTCTTCTCCTCTCCCGTGGCCTCCCGCCCCCAGCACTGCCCGGCCGGGCAAGATGAAGTGGAGGAGGATCGCCATCCTTGCCAGCCTGCAGGCACAGCTCCCAGCCACAGGTAAAGGCGGGCTTTGGGGTTGCGAGGAGCCCTCGTAGAGCTCTTTGTGAGGAAAGGGCGCGGCGTTTCTGTGGGGCATTCACCACCATTTTGGTAGCAGCAGGGTTTCTGTGGGAGCACCTCAGCCCTGCTTGTCCTCCTGCGAAGGAGGAGCGGGACCTGCTGCGCTGAACAGGCCTGGGATGGAGAGCCCCTCTGGAAGGCTGGTATGAGGGGCCCTTCTCCTTATGGAGCGATGCTACAGCTGAACAGTACCTAAACAAAACTCCCAGCCCTCACCTGGCCCGCTTTCCTTGCGATTTAAAAGGGGAGATTTGAGGCAGTGATGGAGAAGCTGTCGCTTGGTGTAAGCTGCGTGAGAGAGGCTTCTAATGGAGTCGGGCCGCAGCTTTGTGGCCCACAGCAGAGCTGGCAGGAGGGAGATGGGGCACAGGTGGCGAGCAAAAGGGTTGAGCCCTTCCCCTCACACCCCTGCCTTCGTGCTCCTCTCCACCAGACCCAGCACAAAATGAAGCCATTTCTCCCTTTTGTGTTATTTATTCGTGTGGTGCATAGGCCGGCCCCGGCAGGGCACCAAGCGGAGCAGCTTCCGTGTGCACAAATCTTCCAAAGTCGTATTAAGTTTGAGAAGGAGGAATTTACTTTTTAGGAGCATAGTAGATCAAAAGAGCAACAAAATCTGGAAAAGGCCTCAGGCGAGGTCTGAATGTGCCATAGGCCACATCTGAACATGCATTAAAGCCAAATCCTCCGGAAGATTTACCCCTCCCAAGTACACCCTGGCTGTGCTTAAACCCAGCATCTTCAAGAGCTTGGGTGGCTGCCACAGACATTTTATTGGAAAGTTTTCTGGGGATGAGAGGAAGGTTTTACAGCTGGTTTCTAATGCTATGGAACCAGTCCTGGTGATTTGTGAGGTTTTTCTTTCGGGAGGGTTTTGAGGGGGGTTTTTGCTCTATGGCAGGCCATGATTTGTGTTTGTCCTCCCTTGAACCCATGGGGCCTCTGTCCCTTCCTGACACCCAAATATGATCCTGTACTCGAGTATGCTAAAGTATACATCTCACATTTTGTACATTCCTCTGTATCCACAGATGCATGTAAGGCTACAAAAGTATGGAATTTACTTTAGGTCACAATCCAGCTGCAAAACCATCTTTTTACAATTTCTCCTTTTTAACCTGACACACAATGTCTGTAGTTCAGGCTCCTACTTGTGCATTTTCAGCAGAAAACTTTGAAAAATACGTAATGCAGCTTGCAGAGGTCTCTGGTGCAAAGTTCTTTGGGGTATTCACACTCACAAAGAATACATGGTTCAAGTTTTCAACAGGACAATGTCACTGATTTGAAGGTGGCTGCCTGTGGATTTCAGGGGAAGTATTTTTGATTGGATACCTGTAATAGTTGGAAGTATAGCAGCGTTTAGCCAAAGAGTGTAGGTAAAATAGAAGAAATATGAATCAAAACTTACAGAATTGTTGCCACATTATGGACACAGAACTGACAGAAACAAAAATATAAGATCTGTCATGAATTTAGTTCAATGCTGAGACCAAACAGTTTGGTTTTTCAGCTCAGAGCTGTGAGCAGGAAGAGATTTTCTGCTGCCTGGAGTGCTTTCAAGCTTTCTTAGAGTTCACTTCTAGAGGGACTTCTAGGGAAATGAACTTGTATTTTTTTTGTGAAACAAGCTCAGATTCAGTACAGATTCAGTAAGCATAGCTCCTCACAGTGAGTTCATTCCACTTCACTATAACATGTTTGTGCTTATTCTTTAAAAGGGCAGTTGAAAGATGCCACCAAGATTAGCACTGAGGAACTCGCAAAGGCTTTCTTTTTGATCTTTGAGTTCTGAAGTAAATATGTCAGGTATGAGGAAAAAAAAAAGTTTAAAGTAATTCTAAAGATGGACTTTGAATTCTGATGTAGACTTTGAATTGATTGACACTAGACCACAAATTTCAGAATGCTCGAATTTGGCATTTGAGCAGTTACAGAGGGAAGACATCTCACATTTTAAAATGCACGTTTATATATATACAGATTTAATTTTCTTTATTTCCCCTTTTCAAAGGTGCAAAAGTGTACATCTGGCAATCTAGCTGAGGTCCTCCTATAGCCCCTCTGTTAAAAAGTCCATGAAAAGTAATAATTTTAATTATGAGCAGATGACTTTGTGAATCATGTTGTTTGTTGAGACAAGGACATTAGAAGACTTGTACCTAAATAACACCACTAAAATGGCAAAAACCTTCATACAGTTTACACAGCTTTTGTTCTGAAGTATGGCAGGCTTTGATAGGAACAAAACACACCTATGAGCAATACTGGAGAGTTGCCCTCCTATTTTTTTTTAAGACTGATGAGATGATGCTTTGATTTACACAAACACACGTGTGTATATAAATGTATGTGAAAGAGTTTAAGAACAGCCCTCCCCTGTTCCACACTTCTTTAGAGAGTCACTTTTCTCAGAATTGTCTGCTAAGTGGAACTGGACAGTGCCCTGTTTTTAGCTAACTCTGTGGAAACTGCAGCATGTCGGTCTTTACCAGATGTTACTCACACAACTCATTTCCACACTGTTTTTCTGCTCTGCAGAGCTGCACCTCCTGCCCATTGGGCTGCCATGATGCCATGAGCCTTTTTTCAGTCAGTTCAGGGACAGGTAATAGGTCTTAGCATTAATTCTTTTCTTCCCTTTCATCAGATGATTTAGCTGCTCTGCTAATGACAAGATTTGTAAACCAGGAGTTGTTTACAAGCTTGTCTGAGGAATCTGAACAAGTAAATTCAGACTTTTTTCGATACCATCCCCGTGTCCTTACGTGCTGTCTGAAGTTCTCTGAGCTGCATTCTTGTTACACCTACGGGGAAAAAAATTTAAAGGCTTAATTTCACATGTTTTATTTCTTTTATTTCTCCTGCCTGTTCACAATGATTCATTAATAATTCATGGCAAAAACCCTATGAACTGCCAGAATGGAACAAAATGTAGCCTTTCTTTGTAAAGGGACATTTGCTGAGCCCTTGCAGTGCTATGTTCAATTCTGTAATGCTTGTTAAAGAGTAAGTGCTTTCTATCTTAACCCTTCCAAGCAGAATTCCTAATCAGTGAAGTAACAAATTAATGATCGCTTTCCTTTTTGGGTTTTTTTGTGCACTAGATGGGAAGGATATGCAAAATACAGAAAGCTATCTGCGAAATATATTTATATTTTTCCTCTGTGTGTCCTTCTTCAGTAAGACTATATGGATAAAAAGCCAAAATGGAGTTTAAAAAGTAGGTTCACTAGCAGCTTAAGGGGACCAGAATTTGATGTGTAAATAAATGTTCATGTGAGGAATGTTTTTGACAACCATTTTGTTCACAGAGGCTTGAATGGTGACTAGTATGATGAGTAATTTTTTTTTTTCTTTGCACACGGGTTATTTCCTAACTATTGCCAAATTCTAACTAAGCTCCCTCTCAAAAAGAAAGAAAAAATACTTTTTTGCACAATTGCAGGCAACCATTGAATCCTCCTCCCCTTTTCCAATTAATCATATATTTCAGTGTCTGTACGTAGAAATGTAAGATGCATCAGCTATTCTGGCAAGAAAATAGAGGATGTTTTTAGGGTGGCATGAAGGGAAGATGCAACTTCTTAAAAATACTTGAAATATATATTCTGCTAAAGGTATGTGTCTTCTCCATGTGCATGTTACACTCGTAAGCATGTTGTTCACTTTCCACTCTTCTGCTGACTTCAGTCAACAGATATGTTTGAGTTTCACTGCTGATTCTTTTTAGTGTTAGGAGAACAATTTATGCTGTTCTAGAGTCTGTGAGAAGCTGAAATTTTGCAGATTTTTCTGATTTGTGATGTTATCTAAGGTAATATTTTGAGACCGGGACCGAATATTGTTTTCATTAACTTAAGCTCTGTTTCAATTAACTTAAACTCTGGTCCTTTAAGAAGTGCATGGTATTTTTAGCTTTTAAAGTATAACAGTCCAAATCAGCTTTTTTTCAGGAAAGCAATGAAAACATTTATCTCCACTCTGTCCTTTGATTTATAACTTCATATATAACAGATAAAACGTGCAGGCAAATGAAAAGCTTGGTTTGCAGTTCTTCGATCTCACCCAAACGCTCAGGCCTCAGAAAACAGCGAAATGCTTGTGTTCAGCCCCAAGCAGTGGGTACATCCATCTTTGTGCCAGTTAGACTTCTTTTAGTCCTCTGCCAATAGAACTATGAAAAATAGAGACCAACTAATTCCTCAGCCTCAGAGGTCACAAGCACTGGTGTCTGTACAAGTTCTGCTTAAGTGATAGAAGCCACTTCAATTTTTGAGCCATGGAGACTGGAAATATTTTAAGTCCTACAAGTTCCCTAGGAATAAACCACCAACCTTTGGAAGGCTGTTGTGTATTTTATTCTCAATCCTTTGTTATATTTCTGTTAAGTCTTGCAAGAAGAGCAAGTTTGGAGTTTTCCATCTTTCTGTGCTTTTGGTATATGACCGTATGCTAAACATGTGCTTGTGGAGCCTGATGAAATCCTCGTATTATCTGGCCTATTTCTTTTGTGAGATGTAATTGTAGTGAAAACTTCACCTCTATCCTGACTCTTTCTGAGTAGCAGACAATTCTTTTCAGTTTGTTATATTTTTAAGTGAAGGAGGAGCCATAATGGTAACACAGCTCTCTGAAAACTCAGATAATGTGGAGGTGAAATATATTCTGAATTAGAATTCGATGAAAGCTGACAGGGGAAAAGGTTGGAAAATTTTCAACGAATTACAGAATAAGCAACAGCAGGACACACTGAATAAGTCTAGAGGGTGGCCGGCTGGAAATACATGTGGGCTGTTTTGTTTGGTTTGGGTTTTTTTTAGGAAATCTCACTTTATATGATTTGCCAACAATTCAAGCTGCTGTCTTAGGTGAAAATCTTAACTTTCACCACAAATAAACTTTTCTAGTTTCCTCGTAAAGTTTTCTAGCTTGTAAAGTTAACCTTGAAAATGCAAGCCTGCATGGCTCCAGAAAAAATAAAAGAGCAAACTAGCTATATAATTTGTCACTTAGATTTTTTTTTTAAGGCAATTGCTGTTTTGGGGGAGCAATAGCATGCTGCAATACTCATGGTTGCAAACACTAAAAATAATTTCCTCGTCAAAAAGAAAAGCACATGAAACATTTTGAACCAGAGAACACTTAGGAAAGGTTTTCTAAGACCCCTCCAAGTTTGTATAATAAAAATGAATTATTAGATTTTATTATTTGTATCAGAGTAATGGTCTGAAACACTTTTCTAATGGGATAAGGTGCAATACCCAGGAAGTTAATGAGGGAATACTAATTTGAGTGGTGTTTTATTTCAAGGAAGTGTAGCTGGCCATTGAATAAAAACCTGTGTAACTAAAACCCCCTTTTCCTGGTTGTTCATCCAAATTTCATAATTAATTTGTTCCAGCCAAGGGCATGAGTGTTTTGCATTCATTTCACTTAGAGTGTTACTGTCATCTGCGTGACAGCCAAACATGAAATAAACAGAGCCAAGTAGTTATGAAAACTCTTCCCAAATATTTAACGCATCAGCGTGTGTTGTAAATTCATTCCGATTCCCCATGGTGTACATCTCCTCACCAAGCAAACTGAAGCTTGGGGGAAACAGAACATAATTATCTCCAGGTGGTGACCACTGGATGGGTGGGAGAAAGTCAAGGCTCTTAGGGTGAGCATGTGGATTTTGGAACAGGGCTCAAACTAATGAGGTACTCTGTTTCCAAAACATTTCTTTTGAATTAGTTCGTACAGAAATTCAGCTCAAACTAAAACTGAACATCCAGCATTTTACTTCTGATCAGATCAATCTGAAGCAAGAATCTGGTGTAGTCTGACAATGTCACTTTTTAAATACTCGCAGCAACACCATTTCAGTCTGGGAGATCAACTTCCTAATGGCCGATACCGTTCATTCCTACTTACCAAATGTTTGTCACTCTACAATAGCTGAAAGTTTTAAATTACTCCTTTAAAAAATTATATAAACTGGATTCCTGATCTGGGATCTTGCAGCTCACAATTAATACACCAGAATTTTAAACCTTTGCAAGGAAAAATTGTAATGTATATTGTATTATATTGTATTGTGTAGCCATAAAATAACTACATCATTTGGTCATTTCTTCAGTTGCAGATCAGCAAGCTTCAGTCAGGGAACCCCACATCAAGTCTTTGGTAGGTAGCAGAAATAATTTCTATGTTTATCCATTCTGTGTTGTTGCCATTTTTGTAGTTTCCCATCCAGCCATGTGAAACCAACTCCAGGACAGAGAGTCTTACCAGAATTTGGAGTCGTCTCCTTTTTCTCTCTCTCATGGACATTTTTCTCTCCCTGATGCAAATTTGCACAATGTCATCACAAAATGTTGGGCTTTTATATAAGTAAGGAAATAGCAGCAGCAATTGTGCAAGCGTGCAGGTGCATTTCTGGAGATGGCAAAAACAGAATAGCATCTTAAAAGCTGGATTAATAATCATCCTCTAAGGAAAGGGAGATGGGATACAGATGGAGAGAAATATATTGTTGGTATCTTGTAAAAAAACTCCACCTAAAGACAGTTTCTTAAGAAGCAAACAAATAATTCTTGAATTACTACGAGAACAGTTGCTCCGTTCATAAAATGTCACCCATGTAGCAAATTAGTATCTTTGGATAATTTTTGAAAGAATGCTGTTTAAATTCTACAGATTTCTTTCTAACAACTTGCTGCTAATTCTCAGGATTCATTTGTTGTTTTATGTTATTTTATGATTTGTTGCCTAGAGGTAAAATACCTGAGTTAGTGTCCGGAGGGGAACTCATTCTGAAAGTCTAAGTCATTATAGACTAGAAACGCTTGAGGCAATTTGTAATAAAAAGATTTTCAAGAGAAGTGTATGGAAGCAGTGCTATATGAAGTAACGTAAGTGTACATTTTTCTGTTTGATTTTTTGTTATGACTTTTAATTCTCATATTTCTCAGGAAATGAAAAAGATATTGCTGTTAATATTGGTTCAGCACTTAATAGTCTGTTGGAGTTTGAAGAGATACAAATGCAATGCAAGCAGAGTAACCCATGTTAATTAACTGGATAATTAACTGGAGTCTTACACTAGGGAAGGATTTGACTTCATGCTTGTTACCTGCATTTTTTCCCCACTTATTTATCAGTCACATCTTCATTACCAAGGAGCTCCTGGTTCTTTCAGTCTCTTTCAGGACATGTAAATTCTCTGCCTAAATTTTTCGGAGGGGTTTCTCTGATGAGTGATGTGGAAGAAGGAAATATTTGCAGGTGGTAATCTCAAAGAGAATTAATGAAAGCAAATGAGAAAATCTTCCAGAGGAGGAAAGGGGAATCATTATACCCCATCACTGGTTGCCTAATTTTTAACCTCTTGAAACTATTGATCTTTTAAATGTAAAAGTGAGCATTCATGTGGCATAACTATAGCCACCAAGCCGGAGAAGATAAACAAAGTTAACCCATGTGGATTTCAAGCAGAAGGTCAAAGACCATTCCAGTTACTTTTAAAAGTGAGTCTCTAACATATGCCAGAAAGGCTTTCTAGAATTTACCCTCTCAGAATACACATCTAAAAAGGAAAGAAAAAAAATATCTCTAATTGTCTTTGGATAAAATTAGTTTTAATTACGCTTTCAGTAGGACCCATTCTCATTTTTATTGAAGCAGGGAGGTGATGGGAGCTTCGCCTACGCACACGCCATGCTCTAGATGAGCAGAGCGGTGCAGGGAGTGCTGATTCCCATGGCACGGAGCTGCATCCTGCTCCAGCTGGGTCACAGCACAGGGCACAGATGGGTGGCCGTTCGCTGCCGACGAGCCGTAAAATGCCCTCATTTGAAAGCCCAAACCATCCCCAGTTTTGGCAGATGGCCCCCTCTTTTCTGCGTCAGGCTCAGTACAGTTTGCTGACAATCCATATTTCTTTTTCTCCGGAGAATTGTTCCTAATTTTGTTGAAAACAGCAAAACATTGTCTGTTGGATTTTTTTTTTTAATACAGCAAGTTCGCAAGAGAACTTAGAGTAAATTTTTTGAGGCTGTCTTGATGCGATCTAAAGTTCTTATAAAGACTGTAACTTCAAAATTATGGTCCACTCCCAAAAGTTTGGAAAGAACTACAGATCTTCAAGGGTTTTGCTTTTCTTTTTCCAAAGTGGTTTGCCTAAAATGTAATGAAATATTCAGTGTTGTGCCAACTGGGGTCATTAATCGACTTTTTTTTTTAATTTCCAAAATGTGATCCATTCTGATCCACATCTCCAAGTGGATGTGAGTTTTTCCTTGACTCAAATGTTTAAAACCCCCCCCAAATTCTCTCACAGAATTACATCTCTCTAGAAGAAGCAGCTTTAATTTACCTTGTTTTGAATTCTCTCTTAAATTTCAGATATCTTTAGTATTAATGTGAACTAGGCAGGACTATTATTTTCCCTCTCCTGTCTGTTCATGCAGCTGAATTGATCTCATTTTTCCTAGTAACTCAGATGTTATTTCACTATTTGACTCAAAACCCAGCAGCACAACAATACATTTGTTGCTGCTGTTAGCTATGTGTCTCCTGATGGAAAAGCAGTACTGCTTATTTTCAGGCTTGAGACTTTTTTTTCTTCTTTTTATAACTCTCTTAAAAAGTTACAGATATGAACCCTCAGCCCTATCTTATGGTGACATCTTTTCCAAAGTGTTTTTCTCTGATTTTATCTTTCTCAGCTGCAAAGAAGTAGCTAACAAGTTTGCCCCCTTTCTCTCTTCCTCTTCTTTTTACATCCTGAGCCAAATGTTTATTTGTTAGACATAATGGTTGTAGTATAACAAATATCAGGTTTAAAATAGCGCTTAAAGGGAAGAAACTTTCTGCAAAACTTTGAAATATTTTAATACTTCCCCTCCACACTGCTCTCCTCACTATTTTCCATTAGATTAATCAAAACCCTTCCAAAGTATTTTTGTGAGACACCAAAAAGTCAGTGAGCAGTTTGTGTTCTGCATTTGGGAAGAGAGAAATGCAGATTCAGCTCTTTATTCTGAAGGGTTTGGAGCAGGAGCTGGAATGGGGCCCCCACATGCTAAGCCATTTGAGAGAATTGCTGATTTGGGGGAGAAATTCTAACAAAGTCTAGAAGGATTCCTTAGTTAATAGGTCATCAAAATTTGTTCTTGATGAACTTGACAAACTTATTAAAAAAATCTCAACCTCAGTTGTATTTTACAGAATCAGTTTAATCCTTTGCAGTCAATTAATGGGATATGTGTCTCTAAGAGTTTCCCCATCCACCCTGGCAAAAATTGTTGTTCTCTCTTTAGTGGCAACTCTATTCCAGCACAGTCAGGATCACTGAGCAGGTTGCTGTGGGTGAGACTCTGCAAAATGGTGCACAGAGGTGGGGCTGCTCCCTCATGCCTGGTTATATTAAAATAGCATTAAAATAGCATTAACATGAGGGCTGACAGTATATACTTATATATGGATGGTTCTGCCACTGCTGAAACCACATGAAATTATACAGGAAGATTTAGAAGGTGGCTACCAAATCTTGAAGATATGCAGGGATCTGAGGGATTCAGCAGCACCAAATTTGATCAGCGGAGGCAATCTGAGAAAGCCCAGCACATGTGCTGACCTTTCCTGAACAGAAGGATTATCTGGAGGGCTTCAGGTATTTTAAAAGATACGGGAAGCAGCATCATCTCTAGATATGCTGTGACTGTAATGTGGGGATGGTGATTAATTTCTTAATCAAACTTTCCCCTTCTAATTAGTTCATGTCAGTGTTTTAGTAAGTGCCATTTATTTAAGCACTAATTTAAAACTAATTTGGCTATTTTGCTTAGGCAGCCGCCCAGTGGTGTCAGCAGGAGTTTTACTTCAGACAAACTGCTTGGGCATTTACCCAGCTGCTCAGCCAGACTTTTGCAGCTCACACAAAGATCCGTGCTGAAGGAAAGATGCTGTTATCAGATAGCTGGAAACCAATTAAGTGATGTTTTTGTGAGCTGCTGCCACGTCCATAAAGACTGCAGTATGTGCCAACCATTTGGAAAGGAGAACGTTTCTCATTCTGTGCCTTTGGCTTCAGTGGGGTCTTTACCTCTTTTGAAGCTTGAGGGTCACACTGTAATAAAAATATGGTAGTGTTCAGCCTCATCCATAGTTAGAAGGTATCTTAGACACAAGGAAATGAGTGCCCATAAGTAGTTATATTATCTAGCATTTATTTGACAATTTGCATGCATAAATGATTATACAAAGGAGTTTTAATGAGCTGTGCAGTTAAAAAAAGGGTGTAATTCCTATAGCAGTTTTGTTTTGAGGTTTTCATCTTTCTTTAACTCCTCATTATCTTGTTTTGTTGGAGTTCTGATTATTTTGAAAGTATCTTCTGGTGCTTTTTAATCCATCTGATTAGGAAGATAGCCATTAAGATACTAAGAAAAATCAATATGAACGAAATGTAACATTTTTTAAATCAGGCGGTTTGAACTTTGGGATCTTTTTTGAAGGATTTGTAGATAATTCTGGCAATTCCAATCATCCTCAATGGTCTTTCTCCCCTTAGTGAAACAGTGCTGGTTTTTAGATAAAGCAAGAAAATAGAAAAATGGGTTTGCAGGTTTTGTACTTTCACTTGTGGTTGATGATTTACTCTGCAACCTTTAGAAATCCACTGGAATGTGTGTAGGCTTTCCAATAAACTGGAACTGGATCAATCAATTCCAACTTAATCAAAATGGCCCACACTGTTGGCTTTTTTTTGTTAACTGTGCATTACTTATCTGGTTGTCAGTACACAAATAACACTTAGAAAGTGTTAAGACACTGAAGACTACACGGTACTGTAGGATTTGATTAATCAACACAGACGTTTGCCTATTTCATGGTGGTGTTTTGAAAGCTGTGATCTATCAGGCATCCTTTGGATCCTCCAGAGCAATGTGTTGTATGTAAAGGAAAGTAAATAAGAAAATTATATGTAGGAAATTTAAATAGAGCCTGCATCTAATTTGCTGCTGCATTCACAGATACGGTGACATGTCCTGCTTACAGGACAGCCTTTAGTTGCCTTGGGAAAACAGCCAACCTTCTCCCTTCCCACTATTTGCAAAGCCTTTGTAATTCAAAACTCAATTGAAGTGATAAAAGAAACAAAAAGTTAAAGATTACTTTTGTATGTGCTGTTAGTACTCTTGAGGTGGGGATAGAGAGGAAAAGATAATGTCTGTGTGTTATTTCACACATACAAAGCATCTGGAGCTCTGTAGGAAATGTGCTCAAGAGCTGAAGAACATTTTTTGCTGTCCACACAGCACATGCATCTGTCACATGCATCAGCTCTTAACGTGATGTTTAGCCTGGTTGGTAACCAAGTGGTGGTGTTTAGAGACAGCCTTTCTGGGATCACAAAAAATACAAACCCAGTGATTCTAGCTACCTCTTAACTCCTACCGCAACGTCTGTGCTAAGACCTGATGATTGTAGTGTCCAGATATCTCCTTTAGGCTAATTAACACGTGCTCTTTTGGATGGGAGTAGTTCTTGCTGTTTCAGTGGGTTTTGAAGCTCTGCTCTCAGCCGTCTGCCTCCTACCCCTGCATGCTGCTTTCCTCCCAGGTAGCTCCTGGCTGCTGAGGACTTGCCCTATGCATTAACTATTAACCAGGCATCAAGGCAAGACCCTCCTCTGGGCTTTGGCTGCAGTTTATTTGCTCAGCGTGTGTAGAACTCTGTTGCCTCGGGCACCAAACAGAGCACCTTGGTCTTGAACTCCCTGGTCTGGGGCTGCTGAGGAGTGAAGTCGCCTGAGGGGAGCTGTATTTCAGCAGAGCTCTTGTTCTGCCTGCTTTGGCTTATCCAGGGTAATACCTGTAACAGGGCTTGGAAAACGGTCCATGCCTGGCACTTCCCTATTTTCTGTGTCATGCATGTGAACCAGACAGGCGTGAGCTTGACTGAAAGCTACTTTAGTTTGTTTTTTTCTTTTTTTTTTTTTCCCAAGCCTTTCAGTCTTGGGATCTTGAGCTGAGGAAAAAATATATATATATATATATTTGGTGATAGAGCCCTTAAGCTAAGTGGGAATTTGAATGGAGTTTACATGTTATTAGTCAAAACATTGCCTCTTCAACATCTGTATGTAGCATGTAAAAAAAATCCACTTGAGTATTCATGCAGGAGATGATTACTGCCAAAAATATACTGGGGGAGAGAAGATGAAATGAAAATAAGAATACATGTTTTAAAAAAAAAGCTATAAACTGATGGCTGAATTACTTCAGGAGGACCACAAGAAGGATTCACGCTATCCAAATAGCTTTGGCATAGAGCAAAGGGGGTAAGAACTCAAATCCTTACTTGGGAACCGTTGGCCAAGTTTATGGAATGGACTTTTTCAGGTTGGCTTTAGGAGCCAAAGTTTGCCAGGGAGAGGAGACCTTCCTCAGTTCTAATTTGTTCTAATTTTTACTTTTGAGAGGTCCGTAAGAAGAGCAATGTTTGATCAATCCCATTACAGACATACATATGTTAATTTAATGGCTAAATTCATGTGTGCTCTTTGGTGTATCAGCATGAAAATGTGCTCCATGTCTATTATCGAAGCCATTTTTAAATGCAGATTTCATGAGGATCAAAGATGATCTTTAGCGTTTGTTTACTGCACCCTGCAGACATATTAAAATTACAAAACCTATTGATCATCTTTCTTCTTTTATCAGATAAACAGCAGTTTTCTGTGAGTAAGTGAAGTTCTACTATTAGGTACATGCAGCCCAAGGTGGAGGGAATAATGTTTTCTCAGCAGGTGTCAGGAATAATGCAATATTTCTTTTTTTAAGCTCAGCATTAGTGTTTCAAAGGCAGTGAGGGCTATTACCTCTGTTTCTCTCCTACTTCTTCCCTTTTTACTACCTGGATTTTGTGTTTTGTAATCAAATGGTGTGGGTATGTCTTCCTAGTTATTTGCCTCCCCACCATCTGGGATTTATTATCATTTCTGTAACAGTAAGTAGTTTGAAAAATGCAAACAGAAGTTGGGAAATCCAGAAATGTGAATTCATAAGTATTTTTTAAACTTGCATTGTATTTGTCTTTCTCTGACCATATCCCTGTATATGTTTATCCCTGGATGTTCTCCTACACACCCATTTCCTGTGTAAGAAAAAAAGGCTTTGTGTGTGTGCCTGCCACCTTTTAGAATCACATTACTGCAACTTAAGCTCTGGCATATTTCCTGTCTTTAAAACACTGAATTTGTTGAGTGACAGGAGTAACACCTTTGATATTATTTGAGAGATGTATAACCTCCCTGCTGCAAGAAAGATCTAGTTAGAACTGCTGCTGCTTCAAGAGAATTTAAAACTGTGAGCGGAGAAAAGAACAGTACAGATCCTTTTAATGGAATTGCGAGACACAGGTTATTTTTTTTCCCTCCCTGTGTAATCCTTTCATATAAAGGGTCTCTGAACTGTCAGTAGTGTGGGAAGAGCAAAAGTAGTTGCAACTAAATTTAAAGAAAGGGCTTTTCAGCAGCCTTCTTGCTTGGGTTCATCAAACAGTGATAGAAATGGATATGCTTAATTCCTGAATTTTTGTTGCTGATGGCCTTCTTAGCCAGCCTACAGGTATGAACATAATGCAGTTCCGTGACATGCAGGTTCTAAAATTTGCATCAAGCCCCAGTTTTCTAAATAATTGGTCTGAAACTTCTGGAATGGCAGTAACTGCTTGTGTAGTTACCATTAAATACAGACAGCTTGCCTGTTGAACTCGAAATTTAAGAAAGAACATAATGTTTTATTTACATCCTCCACTAAAATGTCTGACTTCATGACAGGAGATATCTAGAGAGCTGATCACAGCCATGGCAGTTCTGTCTGCTCCAGGAAGGTGTTGATGGCTTGTTCTCTGAGGGGAGAAAGAAGTCAAGAGAGCAAACCACTAAACCAGCACCATACATCTAGGTGACTGTGTGTATGAGAGTGGGACATATGGGAGTGCAAGGAGCAGACAAGTCTAAGTATCTGTGCCCTCTCAGAAGAGTAGGGGTGATGCTCTGCTCTAAGGAAATACATCTTTGGTGTGTGTTTTTCGGTCAGAGAGGCCTGTTCATGTTGTTTATCCCTAGTGTAGGTCATTGCCACGGTCATGTTCCTTCTTCTCCAAGAGAACCACAGCTGGTGGGTGGGTTGTGTGGACTCATGGAAGGACAGAGGCCTCAGTGCCCTGTTCAGTGTGTGAGATGTGAGATTGTGCATCAAAAAGGAGCTGTATGAGTGCTGAAATTAGTCTGGGTTGGCTACACCAGACTTTTGACCCTTACCAGCACCTCAGCAGGTATCAGTGTTGTAGTATGAAAGGAACATCTCTTAAAAGCATCACCATAAATGGGTCCTTGTGAAAGCAGACAGAGAGAAGCCATGGTGCAAATTAGTCAAGCTATGCTAAAATTAGCTTCTTGATAGTTGACATTACAGTGAGTCTGACACGTTTTGGTCTTGCAATGCAGACAGGACTGTGATTTGTGTCTTTACCTTATCCCTGAATTATGCAGTAGCCTTTGGTTTTGGCTGGGCTGTAACATGATTTGGGAATGTGGCTTGACACCATCTACACTGCGGAATAAATGATGTTCCCAGCATGTCTGAGCAATTATCTGATGAGTACCTTATCATCCCTCAGTGAAGACTATTTTTAATCTTTTAATGAATCAGCACTTGCTACGCATCTCATTGCTTTCATTAATCTAACGATTCCTTAGGAATTGGAAATATTTCATAATCCATAATAGGTCCTCACCTTCCTCTCCTGAAGTAGTATGTTCTTGTAATTTCTGTTCTGATGAGGTAAATCAAAGTGCAGAATGGTTAATTGTTTTTCAGAAAGTCTCTGTCAAAGTCAGCAACAGAATTCCCAGTTGCTTTATCCATTATATATGGTATCTTTCCATGCTTGAATTCATGATGAGCTAATAGAATGGAAAACCAGACTAAAGCGGGCAAGAAGCTTTTTATGTAAAAGTATATCTCAGGAGCTTTGTTCATGAGCTTTCAGCTAAAGCAAGGGGAAGTTGTTTCATGTTGCTGGTTTTGCACAAAAACTACTATATAAGTAGAAACTCATATTAAGATAAGAAAAGTATCTCCACACAAGCTGTTGCAGCAAGAGTTGTAAGATATTCTACATACCTTTACAACCACTAAATTGAAAGAAATTTAAAAATCATCAACCAAAGCCAGCCTGATTGACAGCACTTAGATGTGTCTTAAGTGTCATGTCCAGTATGGAAAAAGCCAGACACAGCAGTGTGACACAGAATATGGTTAAAATCCATTTGCTGACTCATAACAGGATGCTGGGAATGCTGAAATTTTACTAAATAGTAGAGTCCAAAAGAACACATGCAAAGAAGATAAGGAGTAAATGACATACATCAGTGAGGATTTAGGTTAAGATAGAAAGGGCATTGGAAAAGTCATAACTGATATTAGATACAAGGTTTGAGCCTGGTTGTTAAAGTGGTACTCTCTATGATATTACCCTTGTTACTGGGAATGCTAAAGATGTGCTGGAAACCACAAGGCACCAGGATTTTGCTTAAGCAACCATTTGTTGGATAAAAACAACAAAGTTGGCTTTACCTTGAAGGAGCTGGACATGAATAGCTGACATTTGAAGGGGATCAAGATGAAAATAACCTCCAAAAAACCTGCCATGGCTGTGTTGTTCCGTAGTGAACTGACAGAAGGGTGTTATGGCCAGGAGGGAAATCTTGCTTTGAGTCTGCTTTTCTCTTGAAAAGGCAATACTGCAACTGCTGCATTAAATTAGCCTTCAGTGGAGAAAGTGTATTCATCGACCTTCTTGATTTATTTTTTATTTCTAGCAACATGTAAATAGAGAAGTACTTTTTGGTTGTCGTTTCCAAACAAAATACACATGAAAAGCAGGAATAAGGTCTTGAGTTCCTGGGGGATTGCTGTGAGACTAGATAGTGTGTCTGCATCAACCCAGATGTCTCTTCTAGGATTACTGCTGGGTAGCCAACCATCAGGTGGGCTGCTCCTGATCTTAGCAGAGCAGCAGGATGGTGAACATTTGACTGCCTGAGAACGTTGGCATCTGTAACTGGAAAGGTTTATAAATTTAAAACAGCAGGGGTTTTCCAAGGTGTTGAAAAGTAATGGGGAGAGTGGGTGGCAGGGGAGCCACCATAAATTTTCTCCAGATACAGAGGCTGAAAATGTTTTGAATTCTTCCCCGTCGAGTTTGCCTTAAGCTGAGGATCAGAATCAGAGGGGCTTTCAGGAAAGCCGTGTGTGGGTGTAGAGAATGAAAGTATAGTAAGGCTACAGTCCTCAAATTAATACAGAGAATAAGTTCAATAATGTCACGGGGTCTGGGGCTGTGATATTAATTTTCCTCTTCTACAGGAAAACCACGGTGCCTCTCACACTGCTGATTGTCACATGATGCTGTCACATGCCTTTGCCATTTGTGGTCCTTTTGGATCTGGGACTGTCGCTGATCTGCCACACGAATGTCAGATGGCCATTGCCTGTTTCTGTGCCTGTACCCTTGTGTTATTTGTTTACTTGGGTTCTGATTGTGTTGCACCTCGTAATGTATTAATTAATGCACTAATTGAAGCTAGGATTGACCAGAAACACAGGTCTCTGCAGGTCTGAGGTACACGCAGTCTTTTGAGGACAGCTGCTGTGTTTAGGCAGGTGCACATGTAACACCATAAACAGTATCATCTAAAAATCCAGTGATTGATGGCTGGGCCTCAAGACTATTTAATGATTTACAATGGCAATCAACTCTTGCTGTTATCATTTTATGGGCACTGAACATTCATCAATGAGAAATACAACCCTTACAGCAAAGCAGGCTGCTATTGGGAGTTTCATGTGGAGGTCAACTGGACAGCTGAGTACCTCTGTCAAAAGCCTCTGGGTAATTTAAAGTAGAGAGCTTCCTGGGTTTGGTTTGGGCTTTTTTGTTTAAAATTTTCCGTCAGTCTCCAGAGACAGTGCTGCTTTCTCACAAGAGCATCTTAGAGACTGCGTCTCTTCCACTGCTGACTTGTTTGGGGTCAGAGAGTCTCTCCAACACCGAGACTGTGACCGCTTTTGTTTTCAATGTTTTCGTGTGTTCCTTCTGAAACGCGCGAGCGTCAGGCTGCTTTCCCCGCAACTCAGCAGAAAATGCTAGCACTGCTGATCTCCTGACAGAGCAACGGGTGACAAACTGCCTTGTCATTTCAATCAAAGCCACCCACACTTGTCATTAGGTTTATCCAGGGTTAAACTGTTCATTACGTGCCAGCCCAGCTGCCAGTGGTGGCTGTTTTTCTTAATCTCGTGTCATAACTGCTGTAGGTCGGAGGCGGGAATGGAGGCACCTGCTGGCTCAAGTGACAGCTTCATTCTGGGAGCTGCAGACTCAGCTGAAAGAGAAAACAAATGGGGACATGAATTAGTGGGCCTGCAGTTCACAGGGATAATGTGTTTTGTCAAATTAAGAGTTTGTTTAAATGAAATTATACAGCACTTATCATTTCCTGCTGCTTCCTATATAACCTAGTTTTGGACTTCTCTGGAAACTTTGGTTTTTCATATTCTTCTTGTGTCCTTCTCTCACATGAAACTGCTTTTTAGTGTTGCTGGTTTTTGTTGTTGTTGGTTTTGTTTTCGTTAAGAGTTCTTGATATTTTAACTGGAATATATTCAACAAAATTTGTTACTAATTCTTATTCCAGGCTTTTGGTTAAAAAAGGCAAATATATAAGAAGAGATGATGTGGACTCAGCTAGTGTAACCTATTTCACATTGTAACGGCATAACTCTAAATATTTTTTTTAAAAAAATTATTTTTGTTATATCTCTGGATTATAAATTTATTTTTCTTCATCTTGGCCCTATAGTGTTAGGCCAATACTGTTCAGTGTCTTATCTCTCAGAAGTGGAACTCTTGTTTCAAGTCTGACATTGGCAAGCTTTGCCTACCACTTACTACAGCTAAGTGGAAATTAACAGTATCTTTAAATTTTTCATTATGTACTGTGCTGTTATTTGTAAAAAGTCCACCTGGACTCGTGGAAGGCAGCTACTCCCTGAATAGCCAAGGGAGAATAGAATAATTAGATTTATTTTTATGCTGACCACTGGAAAGAAAATGTATACATTTGAATTATTTTGAGTAAATACTCAATGATAATTTTTTTTATATGACAACATTTACAAGTGCATTAAAACTTTGATTCAATTTTCATGGTATGTTCAAGTACTGGGTATAGTGCATGTGTATTTTTTTATAACTTAAACTACCTAAATTCTGGCAATACTACCAGCTATTCATTGCTACTGGATAGCTTTAAATGACCCAAATATCCTAAGCAATTTCAGTAACCAAACTTTAAAGCAATATAACCTCTTACAGCCTGTTTTCTTATATCCTCCTGGTTTAATCAACCCAATATAGATAAAGAAGCATTTAAGATAAAAAAAATATAATTTTGTGTTACCTCTATTTTATGTTATTTTAAATACAGCATTGATATATAAGATACCTCAATATGCTACATACTAAAAATAAGTGTATTCTAATAATATTGAGGCTTTCCAAGGGAATATACAGCTCATGTCTGAAAGTTGAGCTCTGGGGCAAGTTTTTATTATTATGGCCATTAAAATAAGGAGTTCTTTTCATACAGAAAAGCAACATCAGTCATCTGACCTGCATCTTTCCCTTGGCACTCTGGAAAAAAAAGGCTTTTATCATCAGAGTTTCTCTCTGCTTGAAGAAATACAGCAAAAGCAGACTGGGATAGTTTTAAGATCTTCCTAAGATTTTTCAGTCAGGTGCCTGGTTTGTTCAGGTTTTTTGTTTATAAGGCAGAGCAGGTGAATCTTTTGGCCTGACACAGTGAGGGATACAGACCTAGACCTTCCATTTGGGATGGATAAGTGCAGTGGGACCTCAACGCTTGCACAGAGCCAGGCCCTCTGTTGTTACCTGGGACTATGTGCTTGCAGATGGTTTGAGTTTGGTTGGAATTTTTTACTGGGTGATTTAAAGTTGGAGAGCTTTCCTGTGGGATGTATGTGGAGTGGGGAGAAAGGGTAAGATTAAAAGGAGGGGAGGAGAGAACGAGGCAAATGTTCTGTCAGGGTTAGGCTTCTTGCAGAGACAGCTGAGGTGAGAACAAAAGGAGAAGCATCAGAGGGTAAGCAGCAAAGCATTGGGTTAAGGGGAGAATTACAGGGATGATGGCTCAGTAACTTACCTTTATATCACCCTTTTCATGTTAGAAATGATCCTGGGAAGCCAAGCTGTGGTTCAGAGGCAAGATGTGATTCAAACACTGCTTTCATAGTGACCCCTAAGGCTAAGGTAGAAATGACCTTCCTAAAGTTTTGCTTACACAGATGAGGAGAAGCACAGAATCCCAGAGACAGCTCTGGATTCATCTCCTGAGGGTTGTGGTGGTTGAATCTCACACAGCATGAAGCTGTGATAGCAGTACCTTCCTTGCAGGTGAGTACATAGGTTTGGATAAAAGTGTATGTTGTCCATCAGAACTGTCCACAACGGGGTTTGTTTTCCTACCTTTTAACACTTTGTGTCTTTAGGTATTTTAGCTATTCATTTTTTGCACATGAGTAATCCTTACTGTTCCTCACTGGCTGGTAAAACTGGGATTGAACCATTACAGGTCAGTTCTGTGCATGACACAAAACCAGTAAATGTGCTGCTAATTCCCCAGGAGCAGGAAGAGCAGGGATCAGCTACAAATCTGTTTGTGTTGCACCTGACTGGGCTGAAATGTTTCGGGATAAATTCTTTGGGAAATACACGAGAGGAATGTGGAAAAAAAGACAAAATGCAAAGCAGCTTTACCAAAGATTATGACGATAACTAAACTGATTACTTGGTAAATTATTATTAATTATCTCCACAAAGGAATGGATGATGGATTTATATGAATCATTTTTCCTGGTGCTACACAGAACAGAGGGAAGGGAGGTGGTGTACCTGATGGCGTACAGGTCCTGCAAAGGGCACAGTGAAGCTCACAAAATGTCAGCAGGATGTGCAGGTGAAAATCTGGGTCTGAAGAAGTGGTTAGTGAGGATCTGTAAGAATTGATATGGATATTACTATTTAATATCATGTTTAATAACAATGGCAGAAGAATGTAGGAGTATGTGAATAAAACCTACAGATGACACAGGCTAGGAACACATCTTCAACACAGAAACAGTCTGCAATATCAGACAGAATTTCATGGACATATCATAGACATACAATAACTCATCCAGTGAGTCCCATTTATCTTTGTTTTTAAAATTCCAGAATATTACTGCTTTATTTCCCTGCAGATTACGTCTTTAGAGTTAACCAAACAGTGGTAAACTGCTTAGCTCATGGGTTGCCTTCCCTCCTGTCAGAAGTACAAGAAAAATTAGATCTAAGTTGGTATCTGAAGTTCAGCCAAAGTTTGAACCAGCTTTAATGACATTGGAATTCACTGACTGCTGTGTGAATTACATAATTCTTAAACTTTTTTAAAAAATTAAATACAAATATTGCAGGGCTTTGTATCCTTAGCTATGTTTTACTCAATAACAAGGCATCAGATCAGTGTAATTCAGATATGTCAGAGATCTCATGTTTGCTGCTGTGCTGCCTTCTGCCTCAGTAAACAAGAGGAGATCACTGTTTCCTCTTTAAAACAAAACCAGAGAAGTGTGTTCTAATGTTTCCCCCACTTCAAGCCTGTTGCCAGTTTAACCTGGATTTCCGTGCCCTGCTCAGTGTTTCCCTGAATGATTTTTATTGGTTGTATCACACATGCATTTACCTTCAATGTGTTTAAATGCCTATCAGAAGAAACTCATTAACAGCATCAAATATGAAATACTTAATTGTCATTAATATATCAACATTGGATCGTGTTCCTTGAGTTTACTGTGAAATTTGGAGGGAACAGGACCAGAATCTTAGTTTAATCCAACTTTTTTTTTTTTTTTCCTGTATTTTCAGTCAGTGCTGGAAGCATAACAAGTTTACAGGGAAATGAGGCTCTTGGAAGGAAACTAGTAGATCATAGGTGGTGGCTTGGCTTTTGTGAAAGTGTTCAAAATGGGCATTAATCCCTGCCTTGCTGCATAACTAGATCGTCCCATGAAACATTTGCTCAGTTCTGTCTGCTACAGAACTGCCAATGTGTCATACTTTTCTCAAGTATCCTGTGCTTTTAATTTCCTTTTGATTGCAGTCTAATTATTTATATGACCCTGGCTATTTTTATTTTAAAGTGTGTAGGGTTGGCAGTTGCTTCTGCTATTTCTACCACATCCTATCTGAATTTGCTTTTACCTTTTCAGTAGTCGTGTGCTTGCCTGCCTCTACACGTTTTTCTCTGTCCTTCTGTAGCTGGCATAGGAGCCCTTGCTGTGTTTGTAGCTCTGGGAGTTCCTGAATGCTTCTCAGTGGTCTGTGTCAAGGTTTTGACCTCACTGCACCTCGTGGATATTGGTCTGAAATTTGCAGAGATGAACTGGAAATGTCTCTGCAGTGGGAAGGGGTGTAGTGGCAAGGGGGTGGACTTGGGTGGCACAAGGTTCTGTAAACTCCACCAAGAGCCAGAGCATACCCCAGCTGTGACTCTGGGGCACACCTGGGCAGGGGGAAATCGTCCCTGCACTGTGAACTGGACTGAAACCAAGCAGCAGAAAACCCCACGGAGAGTCAGAAAGACGCTGACTTCTGTGAACTGGGGTGTTTCCGTGGGTGAGGCTGCCTCCCGTGGGGTCGCCTTTTATCGTAAACAGGAGCAAGCAGCTAGGCTGGGGCTTACCAGGCAGAGCTGAGCCACACTGAACTCACTGCTGACTCTGCTGAACCAGCCAAGTCAAATCTGCACTCTGGGGGGCGATTCCACTCACCCTTTGGACTGCAGGCTGGGGATATGGGTCTGTGCAATACAAATGAAGGTGGGAAATATCCCAGAGAAGATCCTGGGGCACTAAACAAGGGAATGTTTTAAATAAGTCGAGGGTTTTGCCATTCAGTTGTTGAATTTTCTCCATCTGAAACGATGTGCACTAAATTAAAATTCAGAGTGCAACAAAGTTTCTTGTATAACTGTAGTTAATTAATTAATTAAATTCTGACCTTTCAATACCAGCCTGGCAAAGAGATGTTACTAAATCATACCAGAACTTTGATCCCAAAACAGAGAGACACTTTTCTGGAGTCAAGTGGAAACCTTTTATCTATTTAGTTTGGGGTTTTTAAAAGAGTTTTCTTATAATAACCAGAAGATTCTTTGATTCGGAAAAGGCATATTGTTTGATATTTAAAAATGAGACTTCACGAGAATTAAAAATGAAATATCTCATGAAAGTGTATGTGGTTTTATCTTTCCTTTGATATTTTAGAAAAACAGCCACCAAAAAAAATCTAAGTTTTAATTTTTCAGAAAGAAAATGCTTGCAAATTGTAATCTCCTCCAAAGAGGTGCTCTGAGCTGTTGTGCTCCATTATGGGCATTTCAGCAAAGACGGAGCATTCCTTTTTTTTAATAATACAAGGGATGCAAGTCAGCAGCATGAAGTATTAAAACTGCATTTTTGCCACTCTTTAGTGCCACAAGATCTTGTTTCTTTAAAATAAAACCAACAGGAGTGTTGGCAATGAAAACATCATTTTTATTTATAGCAAATTGATAAACGTAACTTGAACTTTTTAGCATGCAAACTCAGCTAACAGTCTGGGGCACAGAAGATATGAATTTCCATCACTGCAGTGTCTTAGAGCACACATACCAATTTCTGCAAGGTGCATTGGGACAAAAATAATTGAGCTTTTCAGCTTTTTTTGGGTGAGTTATCAGGTTCATTTCAAGGTCAAAAAGGATGTTCAAGCAGGCAATTAACTTACCAGTTTAAGTTAAAGCTTTGGTTTGCTGCTTTGAGGAGGATGTAATCTGGGCCCTGGGCAGTTACTTCTCCTTTAGCACAAATGAACATGTCAAGCATGAAATTTAATGTGTTCTTACTTTTGCAAAGAAAAATGTACTTGTAGCATGGTCTAAATACCGAATGCAGCATAATACGTGCTCACAATTGAAGACTTTAAGGTCAAAAGAAAGAGAGAAATAACATATTAATTTTTTTAAAATGCTACTGTTTTAAAGTCATTTCTCTCTACTTCTGTTAACAGTTTAGGCCTTTTTATTACAAACATTAACAGGCTCTACTTAATGTAATTTGTGTACTTTATCATCTTGCTTTCTAGTGCCCCGTAACTTTTGATATTTGAGGCTCTGCTACCTTTTAGGCTCTCCTAGTGCAGTATTTTGAAGGAGAGATGAAACATGCTCTCCCACAAGCTTTGCTTTCAGCTTACTGATTAACTATTTAGCTTCTGTGACTGGCTTTGACAAGTACCCAGTAGCTAGGAACGTTGTAAATAAACAGAGAAGGAAGCAAACATCTGATTTCATGGCTCTTTTGTCCATACACTTAAGGACACACTGTAAAGCACCACACAAACTCCCCAATAACCTAAGGTACCATGTGCTGCATTTGTTTATTACCCTGAATTTTTAATCCTCCAAAGAACATATCTCTGACCTGTCATTAATTTCTCAGCTGTCTCAAAAAAGTGATAATTCTTCTTCAGACCTTGGCTGCTGGGGTTCATGTGGTTGACCAGGCCTTTAGGGATTTTTCTTCAAAAAAACTTCTCAACGGCAGAAAAATGGGGAAGTGTGTATGGCAAAGAACCTGATTAGAAAAAAAAAAAAGAGGATGCTGCTCTTTTGTCATCATCTTGGGATGTGAGGTGTGAATGAATGTAGTCTGCAGGATTTTTGATTGGCTGTGATAACAGATGTCCCAGATTGTTGAAACAGGGAATAGTGAATTAGGCAGAGCTAGCACATGGATGTGAGTGCACGTTGTTTTGAGCTTCACCACTGTCCCTGATGTAATTAAGCTGGCACTTCATGAGTGCTGGCAAAGCCCAGACTGTATGCAGGGAAACATCACACTCTCACCAAGAAAAACAGATCCTGGCCAGGGAGAACAGCCCTGTCTCTCTTTGTAAGATGTATCCTTGCTGTGTGTCTGGGGCATCAGCTGTTCCCTGGCTATACCAGCATGTTCAGGGATGCTTCCTGAGCTGCAAGCAGGGCTTGCCCACTGGTAGGGCTGTTTACCACTAGCAAGAACAGGACAGAAAATGCTGAACAGATGAAATGCTTTAATTTTCCACTGTTTTGTCTGTATTGCTTAGATCTCTTCCTCTAAATAGAGGAGTAAAATTATAAATGAATCTGTAGTTCCTCTCTGCTGAAGTGGAAAATATGTTATTGTCTGTTTTTATGAATCCATTCCAAGCTGCTTACTCTTCTTTTCCATAGAGAGAAGAAATGGCTTGGGTGAGTGTATGTAAATATAGGCACACATATAAAAATATGTATGAGGGTTATGTGGTGTGTCCATGAATGTAGATATATAAAAATGTATGTACATACACCCTTGGTCTATGGTATTGCACCTACATTTATGTGGAAGGGAAAGACAGTGAGTATGTTGCACCTAAGGGAGAGAAAATGGCAATGGGTGAACCCAAAAGTTTGAGGCGCTCACTTAAACTGAAGAGCATCACTGATTTAGCCAAGTCCTGCAGCTCTGGAAGGTGGCAGGAAGGGAATCCTATTATATCTGTGTATTTCTTTCAGTGTATCTGTCACTGGCTTATCAATAGTCTCTTCAGGAGGAGAATGCTCTGAGGCTACATAAATGCAAAGTAATGGGGCAAAGGCAATACCAGCGTTGTCAAATTGAAGATGTTTATCGAAAATTCAGTATAGATTTTTTCCGATTATTCCAACTCCACCATGTGTTTGGAATGAAGGGGTGAAATGTTCTTGAATAAGAAGAAAACTTTCAAATACAGGTATTTTGATGCTTTTGCATCTCTGGCAGCAGCTAATATCAGAAGTTCTAAAATACCACAGCTCTGTGAGCAGTACTGTATTTTGTGATTACCTAGAATTTGTATTTCTTATGAGAAAGATACAGCCTAACCTCATAAGACTTGAGTTTAAACTTCTGAATGATAAATTGTGTTTTGTTGCTTGCTCACAGGAGCCAATACAGTATATTCCAGAGAGCACAAACAGGGCTTTTTTTGCCCTTTGTCATAGTAAATTGACTTGTTTTTCCCTAAATCTGTAAAGTCAATTATTCAGATTGAAACTTTCCAATTGCTCACTATGAAGGAGTGGGAGTTGGTGAGAAATATTCAGAAAATTCATGCTGCAATTCATGGTCCCACTCATAAAAGAGGAGGGAGAGTTTGTGTATCAGTGGTTATTCTGTATGGATGTGAATTTGGTTTTGTGTCTAGCGATTTTCCAAAAGCAACAAAATAAAAAGAAAGGTATTTTACCTTTTAAAAGAATTGGAGAAGAAGGAAAAACAACTTGTCACCTTCCCTTTCTGCCTTAGCCTGTCTGTCAGCATTTGGACTCACACTGCCCTGTTGCAGCCTTAGTCTGGCACTGTAACACAGGATCACTTAGTGTTGTGTTTGTTGTTTTTCTCCAAGCTCCTGGGATGTGCTGAGAGCCAAATTTTCCAGCTCAGGCAGCAGAGGTGCAGGGCATTTTGTGCCAAGGCATTGGATGCTCTCTGCTGAGCTCTGCAGGCATGTCCCACTTCATGGATGAATGCAGTGACTCCTGCAAAGACAGTCATGTTCTGAAAGCAAATAAACAACCTTTTCCACCACCTTTTAACTTAAAAAAAAAGTGTTGGTGTCTAAGATTGTGTCATACATGTATTGCCTGGTGTCAAAAGGGCTTTCTTTGGAGCCAGGTACTTGAAAGGAAGATCAGTCCCTGCTCATGCTGTGTAGTGGGGTTGTTGTGACACCTCTTAGCTTGGCTGAAAGCCTGTGGAGTCTTTCTGCAGGGTCTGACACGGAGCAGGAGTGGGACAGTGATCCCAGATGCTGCTTCTTGCATCTGTGGGGTCACCTCTCTGCCTCTCCTGTTTCTCAGAGGATCACTTGCTTGCTCAGTTGCCTTAAGGTCCCAAGTTTGGGAAAACCATACCTGTGAGTCAGACTTAGGGTATTGCCCTGTTTAAGTCAAGCTCTTTTTTGTTTGTTTGTTTGTTTGTTTGTTTGGGGTTTTTTTTTATTCCTGCTGTAAGAAAAAGAGAAGCTGAAGAGCCCTGAAATTATAAAGCTGCTCCTACACTCACTTTGAGGTAACAATTTCTCTCTCAGTTAGAGGAGTTTTCAGCTGCTCTGAGCAAGTGCTTTCCCAGACACACCTGGCGTTGGCTGCCTGAGCTCAGGAGAGTCTCAGATGTGTTTTTGCCGGGGCGGTGTGTGGGGGGTAGATCCGTATCTGCCGAAGGGAAGCGTCACGCTGTGCTTTGAGGCTTTGAGGGGGCTGGGGTGTGCACGAGTGAGGGACCAGGAGCTTGGGTTTGTTGCCACAGTTTTATCAGTGAAAGGGACTCGGTGGGCATGGGTCTTGTGGTTGCTGTCAGGTGGGAGAGCGCGGCCCCCAAGAGTGTCTCAGCAGGGGAACAAGTCTGTGTAAAATGTTTGAGCCATTTCATAATCAGCTTCATAGCCAGATCCTCAAGATACTCAAAGGTCTCCCAGAAATCACTTGTTTTGAACAAGGAAGAAAAGGAATAGAAAAAAATAAACATGATTAGTGATATTAACCTGACCGAAGAGACAAAGAGGATGGAGATTTCTGACAGAAGAAGCCAGCCTGTCTTTTGGCAGTGGGCCCCAGAGCCAGCTTGTGCAGTGCTGGAGGGGAGCACCCAGGGAGAAGGCTTCCTCCTCCACTGAGCCCATGTCCTGCCCCTTGGCAGGCCAGAATAAACCAGAAAAATCACAGGTGATCTGCTGAGCAAACAGCTCCTGAGCAGTTCCCTAAATGGCTGATTTCGTGCAGCTGCTCTGTGGTTAAATAATGGGGGGCGTTTCTGAGGCTGCACTAGGATGCAGCAGCAAGGTGTTGGAGCAAGAAAATGCGTTTGTTTTTCTGAGAGCGTGGCACCAAGCTCTGATTTGTGTGGTCCACACTGAAACACAGACCTGATCATCTCTAACCAAAGTACAGCACATCTAGAATGTAAAAGAAAAGCAAAGGTAAGTCATATGGCATCTGTGGTATGGTCTGTACAAAGAGGACTCATTAACAAAACCTGATAAAAGGACAATTAGTGGTGAAAGCTGTAACACAGAGGTGAGCTAGTTGGGTAGGTGTAAGAAATGTGATTTATCTGTCTGCAAAGGATAATAAAGCAGTCATTCTCTTCTTAACTGTGGCTATAAAGCTATTATTAAAACCAGCCTGGAGAGCGTCTGGTGTGCAATGCCCAGAGGGGCAGCAAACATAAAAGAGTGTCCTTGGCTGATGTCATGGCTCCGGGTTTTCTGTTCCTCCCTGAAATTTCCTGACAAGCGCTGAGAACACCATTGCAGTGCAAGTACTTTTTTCCTGGTCAAAGTCATTTTGTCTAGCTTTTTACAGCACAGAGTGAATTTACAAATGGGACAGCACTGAACACTCTGGTAACTGTAGGAAATAATTTGATGACATCACTTTGTTTTCTGTCATTTCCCACCATTAAGATTTTCTGCGTAAAATGCACTTTCTTGGCCTTTTGACAAGTACTCAGGAAGTTTGTGCAGCAGCTCTTAGAGTAGGATCATTCGAATTCAACACTTTAGAATCATCTCCATGCTTGTGCTATAGATTTTCATTCATATGTGACCTAATAAGGTTGAAAAGGATATTTTAAAATAAAGTCAGGCATGGTTTTGCAGAAACTGCTGGGGTTCTCTTTTGACCTAGTGGTGCATTTGTGGTTTGAGGAACTTGGACAAAAACAACTGGGAGAGTAATGCCAAATTCTCTGTAATATTGCAAGCAGCATGTGGAACTGACTTCTTTCACTTTTACACTTCTGCTCAGTAAAAAAAAAAAAAAATACAAACCTTGACTGAAGATAAGGATATCAATTTTGCCTCTTCAGTTGTAAAGTGAGTAGTCATTGAGCAGAATGACTATGCATTATTTCCATGAAAATGCTGGTGCCATCATACTCCACCACATCAGAACAAGCACAAAACATTTCTGTGGAAATCAGTGGTCATTCAGGGTTTCTGGAAGTCAAGAGTTCACAAGTTAATCCACATGTGTTAATAACATTATCTAGAGTTTTTGTTACTGATTTCAGCACTGCTGGGCAACTTTCTGGATGGCAAAATTTAAGCTCTCCATCTGCCAGTAGAGCTTGATCTTTCTGAGTTTGCAGAAGATGTTTCTGATTGGAAGCAAGTCTGTATGCAAACAGACAAATGTACCCTCTTCACTCCAATTGCAGTAATCTGCTGAAAAAAATTCAAGTGGCAGAGTTTATTTTATTTTGTTTTTAAAGCATGACTTACTGACATTTCCCAAAAAATGGGAAGTACAATTGATTTTGAAATATAATTTTTGAAAAATCTTAATTATACCGTTGTGTCTTGAATTACAAATCAGTTATGCGTGAATTCTATCCATGCCCAATATCTGATATCGGGTTATTTTGCAGGTAGCATAACCAGCTGCAGAATTTAATCTCTTAAAAGCTGCAGAAATACTAATCTCTGAATAGCCCAGCAAGAGGGTAGTTCTGTGTCATAGCTGAGAATTTTAAGTGAAGCAGTATGTCCAGTGTTACACTTTAATTTGCTTTACCTAGATTATAAATAGCAGCATAAAACTGTCACTCAATTGCTGCTTCTAAAGAGTACATAATAATTTTGCATAGGATTTTATAAGTATTTTTTCACTTTTTATGCTGCCCTCACTATGATAGTGTTAGAACTGTGACAGGGAAAAGAGAAGAAATTGCTTTAATTGTTGTAAACTACATCTGAAAATTGTAGTGTTTAGGTCACCAATTGTTAGCATGGTAATAAAATAACTGAACAGATTTTCTCTGTCCCAGCTGGTCAGACTTTTTCACTTTTAGGGACTCTTTTCTGATCATAAACTTAAAAGAGTGAGATATTTAACAGAGGGACAATGGAGGAGGATGGGTGTTGCTAGCAGGGAAATTGGGCTTCAGGGGGCTTGTGGCACTAGTTTGGGAAAATAAAATTGTCCAAGGTCTATGCAGATTTGCTTATGATTTCACTGTTTATATTTCACTATTTTTCCAGCATATGAAATTAAATGTATCTTTATGAAATGAAATTAATTAATTAAGATAATGTTTGGTCTATAGCTGTATATACATCTCTAAGTAATTTAATTTAGATAAAACCCTGCTATGTTACAGTGGATGCTGTCGTGTTCAATAAATTTCAGGTGCATGGAATCTGTTAGGAAATTACTTTTTTTGTCCTGTCCAAGCAGAAAATTGACTGGCAGGAGAAATGCATAACGATTTCATATTTCCATTGTTTTTTGGTGAACCTGTTTTATACCCTAAACAGTGTCAGGTAGAGCAGGTTACAAAGCCAGACTTCTTTTGCTTTATGTGCATAGACTTTCTCCTTAGACCTTTGTATTTTATGCATGTGCTGTGCTCTTCTTCAGTGGAAATGCAGAAATGTTTGGAGAGTTAAATATGTATATTTGGTGCTGTGCAATGAGCTGAACCATCTGGTCCTTCCTGCTCTTTTGCCTTGTAGTAAATCATTCTAAGGTAGCTCTTGCAATGGACTTGGAGTAAACCACTGATCATTTTTGTTGATAAAATGGAAATACAGCTTTGGGGTGTATTTCTAGAAAAAGAATACTTTTTAAATTAAAGGATTCAGAGGCAAAGTTTGGGGGTTTTTTTGCTGACTTCTAATGTGTTGGCATGTGAAAATGAATTGCAGAAGAACAAACTGTCAGGTTACTCCAAAAGCAGGGTAGAATACAGCAAATTTTAAGAGTAATGAAAAGGTTTATTTTCCAGAAAAAAAATTGTGTAGGGTCATACTCTCCAAACTTAAATTTGTTACATTGAGTAAATATTTATTGTATGATGAATATTGTGTTAGAAAAAAAATTTCCATTTATCTTTTAATTATTGACGCGCTCTCCCTGTTTCTTGTGCATCTTTGAAGGTGTGCGTGTGTCTGCTCTGGGGCTAAACCTGTTCTTCTCATTGAATTAAATGGCCTTTGCTAATTTGAAATCAATGGTGTGAGGAATGAATTCACCCATTTTGGAATCTGCTCTTTACTGGGAAGAAAACCCAAAGACAGGACTTTTGTTTACCTTCACTTGTGTTTCATCCTCCCTTCGGATGCGATAAACCCCGGCACGGTCCTTGTGAGTGCTGTCGGCTCCGATAGCTTCACTTTTTTTTGTCTGTAAAAACAGGGCAGCTTCTCCAAATGGATTTCAAGGAATAGATTGAAATAATTAATGCACATCTAATGGCTAATTCCGTGGGATAACGCTTTGCTTTAATGGGATTAATTCCAGGCTTGCACATGCCAGAAACTCCTGGCAGCACAGATGAGGCTACTGCAAAGCACCTCGAAGAAGGTCCCCAGTACCTTCTCTCTTCCCTCTGTCCTATTAGGAATGCACACCAAGTCCAGATGTGAATGAACTATGCATTAATCATAACTAATCTCAGAAAAGCACTTGTATTAAGGGAGGAGAGTGTTTTGTCCTGTACAAGCCCATGCATTGTCTGGCCACCCGTTTTTTTGTTACGTATTTTAGGTAGTACAATGCAAAATAAAGGGTTCCGTGGCAAGAAAAACTTGTGATGGATAGAAGTAGAAGAAAGATTTTTCTTAGGGAGTACAAAAAGTAAATTAAACACTAAGGATCCTTTTAGGAGAAAATTTATTTTCTGTGGGCATTTGATCACTTGGCAATTTTTCACCCCATCCAGCAGTTCTGTGACTGCACTTTCCCAAACTGTGCTTTCAATAAAGCTGACCTAAGCTCCCAGTGCTATGAAAAATGGAGCTCATATAAATTTCCTTTGCATTCTAAATCCATCTCAGCTGCACACAGAAAGCAAACAAGTGCAGTTTCCACACAGCCTTTTTATCTCTCCCCACATCCCAGAGGCTTCCCAATCTGGCTTTTGTGGGAGAGAGGGGCTGTTTAAAGTAAACATAATTTCAAAATTTTCATCCATTTTAGAAGCAGCATTAAAGATCTTAAAAAGAACATGTTTCATGAGGCTGACAAGCAATTAGATGACTGCAGTGGCAGTACAAGTGCATGATTCTACACTTACAAAATTAGTGGGAGTGAGAAAAATCAGAGACAACATAATATCCCATCTCAAGTGGCTGCTTCAGATAGGTGCTCTGAAACGTGAAGGTATGAACAGAATTGTTCTGTAAAATATATCTGGTAAGTGGCTGAGAGCTGCTTGTCTATGTTAAGGGATCTAAATCCTCTGAAACAGCTCTGCCATTCCTCCAAGAAAACAAAACTAAACTCAATCTAGTCCTAAGCAACAGAATAGGATTTCTCTTTGCTAAATTTTTGGAAAATCTTTTAACAAAAAATCTTGAAGAAAAACTCGATAGGGTAAGTTTAATGCTGTGGATGAAATTAATTTAAATTACTCACTATAGCTCACCTTTCCAGATTTTCAATATATTCCCAAGTAATTACTGGAATTAACTTGACAAATTTTAATATTAGTTGCATGGAGTGAGTAAATCATAATTACTTCATTTCACTTGCAAATACCACCATAGAATGGTTTGAACTCACAATGTAAATAAACAGGAAATTTTCTTTGTGATGAGAGATTGGGGTCCTTTTCCTTGGGTTTTTTCCTACAAGTCTTATTTATCCTACCCCACACAGGAGTGTATTGCTTTCTTGTGAGTCTTTAATTCAGTCAAAATTTATATATAAGCTCTTCATTCTTGCCATTTCCTACCTATGTGTGAGAAGGTGTGTTTCATAATACAGCGCTTTTTTTTCCCCTTATCCTGTAATGCCATCTGAGATAAGGTTTTCTAAAGTTGGGTGTAGTCCCTCAGATGGCTCCTAACAAAATGCATCAGTGGAGATGTACCAGCCCCAGTTTTGTCACCTGATGGAGGAGCAGCAGTGAGGTGTTAACAGGGGTAAATAAATCCGTGTCCCACTTGCAGATCCATGACAAAGCCCTTTCTCTTCAGCAGTGTTTTGCTCTGCCATAAAATTTTTAGCTGCATTGTTGCTACATGCTATGGAAATGTGCATGCTCCCAAATCAGAGGAAGGGCATTGCAGAGGTGGAAGAAGTAATTCCTTTTTGTTTTCACGCAGAATGAGGGTCCAAGGAATTGGGGTTTGTTCCGAGCCCCTTTGCTGAAGGAGTCCATCGAGGACCCAGGCAAAGTTTGTTGTGATATTTCCATTTCGTGAGAGCTCATCCATTGGCTCCGTTCTTATGAGGCCTGTGAAATGCTTCGTGTGCTCTTTTCAGAGTGCAATATTCCCCAGCGGTCTTAATATTATTATTGCTAACCTTTGTTGAGCAATAAAGAAAAACACACAGGGAATTAATATTAACCCAAATCCTTAATCACCCTCTTTCTCTACTTGCTGTTGCACAGGACAGGGGTGGGGTTTTTTTGCCTGTGCATCCTCTGGCAGAGGCAGGAGATGACACAACACCTCTCCCCTAAGTGGGTCAGTGGCAGGGGCTGCTGTGAAACCTCTCCCTCCCTGCAGGGTTTAGAGCCTCAGCCGTTGAGGCCGGTGGAGTCTCCTTCCTGCCCGAGAACCCCAGCACTGCATCTGCAGATGGTTTAACTGTTTCCCTCCTTGACACCAAGCTTCACTAGGAATTTCTTCACCCCCAGAAGCCTCGTTGCAAGTGGGTGTCGCAATGAAAACGTCTTGAGGCTTTGCTGACTTTTATAACAGTCTGCTCCTAAGTTATCCTGCTAAAGTAAATATTGCAGCCTTCCTGCCACTTTTCTACCTTCCCTAGGATTCAGTCATTTACCTGCTGAAAAACATTTTCTAGGAAATGTGTTGAAAGTGTTGAATGACAGCTACCTGGGTTTTGAAAAGTGTTGCTATGAACTCAGCCTAAAAAAGTGGATGGCTTTCATTACTGGGGGTTTGGTGTCCTTCCCTACTCTGGTTCTTTTGGCACTGGTTACATCTGGTGCTGTCGGTGAGTTTAGTGGAAATTGATCCCAGAAAAAGGAAAAAAACCCTGATTTGATTCCAGTAGGATTAGCTGTGACAAGTGTCCAGGCACGGCTGTGACCATACATGAGGGATGGCTCCTCTAATTGTCCCAGCTTTGGTCCATGTTGGCTGCAGGGGAAGGAGTTACTCATGAGCTGACTGTTCTCTGTAAATGGTCTTGTGTTTGTCTTGGTTTGGGGCAAATTTGGGAAGAAACCTCTAAAGGGGCTCTTCTAGAAGGCAGATTTAAGTGGCCCCTCTCCTAACTGGTTTGGGAAAATACTTCATTGGAGAAAAGTGGAAAAACCAATTTATTTAACAAGCAAAGCACTCACAAGCATAAAAAATTAATAATATTGAACAATAAAACTTCTTGTAGCCTCATAGCTGCAATTCTCCCTCCAGCACCTCCGCCCTTAGCTTGTGTTCTTGTGAGGGATTTTTTACTGCTCTGCTTGCAGCAAATCAAGGGAGCTGCAATCAAGCTCAGGCTGAGACCAGAGCCCTGCTGAGGCTCTTGCTGGGCCTGTGCATCTCTGCATTCAGTTCCCACCATTTCCCACCAGTAGGGATAGCCCCCATTAGCTCAATGACTTTTGGAAGGTTGAAATTAGGATGAAAGGGAGTGGGAATGACTCATGAATCTCCTTGCTGGGAATTGTTCTTCATGTTATCAGTAGATTTGATTACCAAATCAAATTAGCTGTGAGCTAGCTGTAAAGCCTAACTTAAAAATGCTAATTTGAGGTACTTAGGGAAATGTCTGCCACTCTTGTGAAGTACTCGCTGAACAGAGAAACACATCTGATTGTGATCAGCAGCATTTCGTGCCTGACTCAGTGTCTCTTCCTTCAGCCTTGCAGCTGAAGTCTCTTTGGGATTCCCGGGGAGACAAGGAAGCTCAATTCTTTTATGTAGTCCTCCATCCTGTGCACGGGGTTGTAGGAGCTGAACGTGAAAAGGCCACCTGATAGTAAATCAGTCTGAGGTGAGTTACTGCTGTGGGACAGAGTTGGTAGGGCAAGGGAAAGGCTAAGTGACCTAGAAGCATTTGAATAATAATTCTTGCCTCTTCGTACACTTAACACCAGATTGAATTAGGCACTACAAAATTTACAGCGGGTGACACCTTTTGCATTAACTGGATTAAACTTTTGCTGTTCCTGATGAAGCTGGGTCTAGTAAAAGCACTTATGCCTAATCTAAACCCCCCACAAAAGCTGAAAGAGCTGCACAGCTTGCATCTGTCAGCCCAGCTGGTTGGATATCCACGTCTGTGGGTGCCCTGTGCATGGTTTGCTGTCTCTAGGAGGCAACATCAGGCTTGCTTCAGGAAAGCCCTTTGCACCCAGTCCTTGCTGAACTGAGAAGTGAAAGCAGTTGCTTTTTCTGAGAATGACTGACTGTTTTGATGAAGCAAGGAGTCCCCTTCCAGAGATGAGCAAGGCACACCCCTCCTTTCTGTTTCTGACGAGGCTCTGGAAGGATTTGGAGGGTGAAAGGCTGCCTTATTTAATTATATATTCAAAGTTCATCTTTTTCACCTTCAGACTGAAAAGGTAGATAATTTCTTGTTTTCTGCACGTTTCCTCTTCCTGCATATCAAACAGCTGTTGGAGATCTACTTGCCTTGCTCCTGTTACAGTACTCTGGACTTTTCATTAGAGTCTTTATTCCATGATGTGCTAGAAAATAATAGAATCATAGAAAAGTTTGGGTTGGAAAGGACCTTAAAGATCATCTAGTTCCAAATCCCCTGCCACGGGCAGGAATACCACTGTTTAACCCTTTGTGGCATTATAATAGTTGTTCTTTTGACTCTGTTTCTTCCAAATAAATCGGAGGGACACTTGAATTATTTGAACTTTGTGTTAGTGCCTTCCTGAAAGGGATCCTGAAAGGGATCCTAAAAGGACTACAAAGGGCTCACAAGAATCCTAAAGCACCTTTACCTTGACTTTCCATAGGGCTAACATTCATTGGTGTAAAAAAGTGGAAGTTAATGGCCTAAAATACTTTCCTATTTAAATATAATTATTTGGGCTGCCCAACATCTGGTCTGGTAACCTGAGTCCTGATCATATCAGCAGCTTCCTCTGACAACAAAAACAACAATGAACTCTAATGCTGAACTTCAAGGGCAGGAGCTTTGCTCTGAGCCATGCTGTACTTCACAAATATGTGATGAGATGTTGATGACAAATTAATTGAGCCTCTGCCTTCTGCAAGTGAAGGAGAATTCAGCCTCTGCTTCTTCAGCCCTGGAGGGTCACAGGTTTGTTTATTGTTTATATCTCTGAGTAAAACCCATAGAAATATATAAATATAAACAAAACCCATGATAGATACATTTGTGAACAGGATTATCTATAATAATTTTAGCTGGCTAGCTTGTAGGCATTTAGTCTGGGCTGTCTTTTCAGCTGCAGGCCTGTGTACACTGGCAGTGAAGGACTATGCAGGGTGCTCATCTCTCTCCTCGTTCTGCCCCAAGCCCAGGGAGCTCTCTTGGGTTCAGAATTTTGCTCTCAGACAGCAGCAGTGAGGCAAGACCCGTCACTCCCAGCATCTCCCTGCTGTCAGCCTCCAGGGAGAGAGGCTGGTAGGTGCCTGGTGTGGCAGTGGCAGCTGCAGCTGTGGAATTCTGTCCCCACGGCGGGCTGGAAACACAAACCTGCAGCAAGAGGCTCTTGGATGATACAGGGTAGGACTGAGGTAAATGCAATAATGCAGAGTCACAGGGATCACTGCTGGTGGAAGATGGTGGTGTCTGAGAAAAGCTCTGGGCTGTTGGGAGAAGGCCCTACAGGATCTGCCTTTAAAAACCTTCGTATGTAACCACAGTTGCATCAATAAATCTCTTGTGCTGGGATTGGTTTTCATGGCCTTCACTGAGAAATTCAGTTTCCAGGAAGATAAAGCGCTTCATTTACAGCTCTTACTGAATTTTGGTAACTCCTAAAAGTAAAACCCTTAAATGAATCACTTAATAAGGGCCATGGGAGAGAAAAAATTTTATGGTGGACAGATTTGATCTGGATTTACAAGTGATTCAGCTTTTACAGTCTGCGTTTCTCAAATTATTATCAGGAATCATGGTCTAACCCAATCCAGATGCACACTAAAAACACTGGAGGAGGAAGATCCTATTAAAAAGAAATATCCTGGCGTGTTTCAAGGGTCCAGGCCACGTTCCAGTGATTCAGTTCAGCTGATCCCCGTTGGTACTGGCCAGCCCTGTGGGTTGGACCCCAGCTCTGGGGTGCAGCATCCCTCCCTCATGTCATGTTTTGGAGCGGGGTGGCTGTGCCTGGCTGTGTGTTCTGGGACTCCCCGTGTGTCCCCAGACCTGGAGCAGCAGCAGTGTGAGCAGGTGGCTGAAGCTGAGCTTGCTGCCCTGTGCAGGAGCTGGTGCTGGGCCCGAGCCGGGGCTCGAAGCTCTGTGAAACCACGCAGGGCTCTCGAGGCGGGCGCCCGCAGAGCAGCCTCCCTCACCGGCCCCCAGGCTTCCTCTCCCTCGGCTCCTGGGGCTGCTCTTGGCCTCTCACTGCTGGCTTTTGCTCGCTTGCTTGTCCGCAGCAGTTCTGAATTGTCTTTTTCTTTTCTTTTCTTTTTTTTTTTCTTCACCCATACTTCAGAAAGTCAAAGGCCACAGGGGGTTGTTGCAGAGGTGCTGGCAGAGCTGCTTTGGGGGTGTGAGTGTGGAGCAGGATGAGGGAGATGCCAGCCTCAGGTCCAGATGTGGGAGTGCAGGGACCTGCAGCAGCAGGAGAGAGCGCTCAGGCACAGAGCGGGGCTGCATTGCTGGCTGGGAACAAGGAAAAGGGTGGGAGCAAAAGTGCAGGCTTTGGAAGGAGGAGGTGCTGGGAAGAAACTTCTTAGGGGCAGAGGCACAGCTGCTGACAGAGTTCCAGGTGTAGGCAATTGGGATTCAGGAGGGCTGGAAGCCTGAGCACTGCTCTGCTCGGTGATGGTCTCCTCTCGGTTCTGGTATGTGAATATTGGAAAGACGCTGTGAGGTTTACAGAGTGGGAATCATCAGTGAAATATTTGCTATTTGTGCTTTGCTGTTTGTTTACTGTTTGTGCTCTGCGCTGTGTGACTGCTCCCTCAAGCCTGGCACGTTTGGCTCTGCCCAGCTCCCATCATCAGCTTCTCCCCTGTGACCTTGGCCTCAGCCCCCAGCCCATGGCTGATGAGGGACAGAAAGTGCATTTTGGTGGTGCCTAAGAGACTGCCCTGTTTTGGGGAGGTTTTGAATCATCCCTCCTCTGGTGATTTAAAAACTTAAATTGCTCCTGTTCACCTGAATGGATGGTAGCTGGTTTAACTGCCACTTGTTCATTGTGCTGCCTATCTCTTTGACCTTTCTTTCAATAGGCTTTGTAGCCTCTGTCTTTTTCTCTCTTTCTAATCCAGAAACCTGTTTCAACCGTTATTATTTAGAAGGTGCTTTGTACGTTTTGTTTTGTTTTGTTTGAGAATGCAGAAGTCAAACCTATTAAGGAAGGAAATAACGTGAGATAACAGACAGGACAAGGGGAAGTAGCTTCAAGCTGCACCAAGTTGGATATGAGGAAAATTTTCTGCACTGAAAAGAGTGGTTAATCATTGAAACAGGCTCCTCAGGAAAGTGGTGGAGTCACCATCCCTGGAAGTGTTCAGAAAATGAGTAGATGTGACACTTCATGATATGGTTTAGTGGGTATGGTGGTATTTGGCTGAAGGTTGAACTTGATGATATGGGAGGTCTTTTTTAACCCTAATAATTCTATTCATTTTATTGGGGTTTTTACCTAAACATTGGACTTTCTCATAGTCTCAAACCATGTTTTTCCAGGAACAGTCATATCCAGAGTAGCAGGCGTTCCCCCATGGAACAGCTTTAATCCATGACCTGAGATGCTGGAGGCCAGGCTGCCCCACACAAGCACCATGTGGGCACTTGGTTGGCACAGACCCACAGCTGAATCCCCTGCACCCTTGTCATCTCCTTCACAGTTCTCTGTCTCCTGCTTCAGCTCCTCCTGCTCTGAGGATTTTATTAGTGCTGGAGTAATATTGGACTTGAGGTGATTGTATGAATGTGCCTGGCTTTGGTACAAGAAGAGGGGATTCAGGGCCAGCATACCCAAAGAGTACCCAAAAATTCTGCCTTCAGCAGCATCTCAGATGCCTCCAGGCTGGTGTAAAATATTGTCCTGTGAACTGTTTAGAAGAAAAGCTCTTGGAAGGTAATCTCTCTTTCTTGGTTTAATATACAATGTTGGGCAAATAACGTAATCTCTCTGTTTACCCCATATATATGAAATTTTATAGTCCTGAGGAAATGTGGACCTTTTTGGCCAGATTAATCCTGTAATTCTTATATTCAGAATTCCATCTCCTTTGCAAAGGGGCAGTGCTGCCCTCACGCTGGCTATTATTTTTCCATGGAGTGCTATGCAGCACTGCCACATTTTTGCTGCCAAGCACCCAGTGACACAAGTGCCTTTGTTTGCTGATGTCTCTGATATTTTTGTGCAGATGCTGCATCAGTTCTTGGCCTCACAGATCCCAGGCTCTGCTACGTGCTGGATGGACTCCTCTTCATTTATGCAGTGGTCATGACAGCCCTTTTTGTGAAGGCAAAGGTCAGTATAACCCAACACAGATGCATTTGGATTTGGTGGTGTAAGATAGTTGGGCTGGAAAGTGGGAGTGGAGGGGAACCATCTCTTAGGATGAGACCTTTCCATTTTTTTGCCTTCTTTCTCTATTTTTTTTCTTCCCCCCCCCTACTCTGTTTCTGGTGTCTACTTGAGCAACCTAAAGCAATTTTTCCCAAAGGTTCATGAATGGAGGGAGGAGGAGTATAGGAGAGTGTTTCGATACTACATTTATGGATACGTCAGAGATTCTGGATTTTGTAGATGGGAAGTGGTTGATCAGGAGTAATGTGGATTTTTTTTCTCCTGCTTTGTCATTGGAAAGAGAGGAGGGGACACACAGAAAACACAGGGAAATGGCAAGCTTGTGAAGGATGTATCAAAATGGCTCAATAATTCGGACATCTTTGATACTATGAATGTGATGATGCAAACATCACCCAAAAAAGCACAGGAGAGGACTTGTGCAATTGCTACAAACATGATTCTATGCCTAAATATAGACCGAGCTAGAAGGTTACTTTTAATGAAGAATTGAATGTGATAACAACTCAAGAAGAGTAAATCAATACAGAATGTAGTTTGACAGGGTTTTTTTAAAGACTACAACACAAAGTAGCTGCCCTCATTGACCCAAAACTGCCCCTTTTTACCTGAAATTTTAGCTTAGCAAATGATTGCTCATAAGTATTGTGAGCAGCTGAGTCAAAGAGCAGCTACAGAAGGGATAATCCTTTCCCTCTTTGTTAGCTGCCACTCACATTAGCTTATTGTGGTGGCACCAGAGCCCTGCGAGCCAAGTGCTGCTCCTGAGGGGTGCAGGAGTTCCCTGCAGGAAGCACAACAACTTTGCAGGCAGCTGGAGAACCAAAGCCCCAAGGAGGCACAAGATTATGACAGGAAGGGAACAGAGAGACAAAATCTGAGGAGTGCAGGTGTGTAGGGAACAAACTCCGATGTTTGTGAGCTGGTGTTATGCGAAATCAAATGACTTGGCTGCTGAGGGCAGGCTGGTGTGGATAAAAGTGCTGCTGCAGCAGGGGTTGGCACTGCCTGTAGCCCCACAGGGAGCTGCTTGTGGGTTGCCCTGTTTCTGATGAGAGTAACTGGTAGGAGAGAGGGAATGAAAGGACTGAGGACAGCCACTGTCTCTCTGCTCATGGAATGGTCTCTTCCAGCTCAGCCAGGCCTCTGAACCACAGCTGCGACCAGGCCAGGATGACGTGTACAATGTGAGTAACTGCTGCTCTTTGTTTTCCAATCCACCATCCAGACAGACCTTTTGGGGCACTTAGAGACAGTGAATTGCCTGCTGGTCACAAAAACTTTGGATGAGCCAGCTAATGAGTAGGCACACATGCCATGTGTGCAGCATGGCAGCTCCAAGGAGGAAAGGTAAAACCTTGCAGGGGCAGCTGTTGGTGTCACCCCTCTGGCCAGATGCTGGAGAGGTCTTCGGGCTGTTGGTTCCTGATTGCTGCACTGAGCTCTAGGCTGGCAGGAGCCCAGGCTGTTTGTTTTGCTGCCCCATGGAACAGACAGGCTTGTGAGAGCTCTGGGGGTGTGTGCAGCCACTGCCCCTTGCTGCTGCTGCTTGATGTGGGCTGGGCAAAGGGCAAATGCCGAGGAATGCTCTGAACTGACTCTGGGCACCCGCTGCTCTTCTCCTCTCAAGTGCGTGGAGCCTGAGCCACCACAGCCCCTGTGCTTCCATTCCCAAGCTTTCCTGTTGCCCCACAGCAAGCCCTGCTGTACCAGATAATGGCAGAGATGTGTCCTGTCCTGTGCCCTGACCACGGGCAGCATCTCTAGGCAGTGAAAGAGGGCAGAGACAAGATCCTGCCTGACCCTCCTCACTAAACTGCCCACTCATGGCAGCATTAAACTGCAGCTATTTTTATTATGTCTAGTTGTCTTTTAATTTTTTTTTCTCACGCTTTTGACCATAGCCACATCCTGTGATGAGTTCTGTTTAACTCTGTAATGTATGAACCCTAATGCAATTTCTTTTCAGTAGAAATGTAGCCTGTCACCTTTCAAGCTGCACTCTGTCAGCTGTGTTATGCTGACCTGAAATGTCTCCTTTGTCCTTGTCCAAGGTAGCCTTTCCCAGCTAGGAGTTGGCATAAAATATGTTTGGCATAAAATTTCTGTAGCTCCTTGATGCAAATTTAGATGAGCAGCTCTGCAAGAAAAACGAAGCTGGTGGATCTTCGCTCTCCAATGGGAGAGAAAGCATGAAAGTCAAAGTCTCTCCCCCTCATGCTCTCTAGTTTTTGACTCATTTCCACTTAGGAAAGGTTCTTGATGCAACAGCTTGCAGTTCTGTGTCATTTCCATGGCTTAAATGCTGACAATTTTATTGACAGTTGCATTAGGGAGTAAAAGTCATTTCTAGTTCAGTTACAGTCCTTGTGAGCTGAGCTGGGTTCCCTTTATTTTCCATGTTAAGGTCTATGATCTCATTATCACGGTGTCCATGCACTGCTTTTGCTCTCCTGTTTCAGAAACTCTCCCGCGGGCGCAGAGATGATTACGATGTTCTGGGAGGAAAGCGAGGAGCAGACCCCGAGCTGGGCGGGAGACACCAGGTAACCTCCTGGCACACGAGCACGTCTGTCCTTTGATCTGGTGCCTCCCACGCCGTGTCACAGCGCTGCTCACACAGGCAGCCACCCGAGCGCCTTCCCGGGGAGGCAACGACGCGATTTGTGTCGTAACTCGGGCGGCGCGGCGGGACAGGAGCGAAGCTCCCCCTCCCCTTTGATCTGTGCCCCCCTCGCTCGGCTGGGAGCTCGCAGCCACCCGGAGTGGGAAGTGACACCCGGGGCGGATGCGGAGGAGGCCCGGCAGCAGTGGGTGTTTCACAGAGCTCGCCGCCTCTGATGCCATCAAACAGGCGCCCACAAAGCAGAGCAGCAGCCAAAACAACACTTTCTACTGCAGAGCCCATCAATTTCAAAGGAAAAGGGAGGGAAAACCTCCTGCATCAGCAGGTGATAGCTGTAGGCAGTGAGCAGAGAAGAACTAAGGTTCACCAAATGTTAAAATGAAATTGATTTTTGCCAGGACAAGTTACCTGAACAGAGCCTTATGGGTGGAGGCAGGATGAACTGGAATGGGCAGGGAAAGTCCATAGAGCCGTAGCTGTGCCGTGGAGCAAATGCATGAGCACATACAAAGTGGTGGAGGACGCTGGTAGTGCAATGTTTGAGCAACTTTTTTCTTCTGTTTTACAGCAGAGGAGAAAGAATCCTCAGGACACTGTCTACACTGTGAGTAGAGCACTCTGGAGGGAGCAGAGAGGGAGGGATGGTTGGGAACAGGAGATTATATTTCATAGGAGACTTTCCCCACCCCTGTACCCAATTTCAGCTTTGGTTCAAAACTCAACAGCTGCTTTTCAAGACTTGTCTTCCCTTCCACCCAGCTCTTCCCCCCAGATCCTCTGTTTTTGCTAGAAAATTCCTGCTCACTTCTGAGTGTCAGGAGAAAAACACTGGGGAGGTGTGGAAAAGAACTTGGATCAAAACACCTTCTAATGCCTAATGCTAGTGACCAACCAACCTTCATCCCATGTGATTGGAGTTCCTGTGCATGGGCTCCAGCCCCTGTGGCTGCTCTCTGGCAAAGGCCAAATGCCAGTGCAGCTAAGAGGGGCTGCTTAGGAACCTCTGGAGAGAGCTGATTTGACCCTGGCTAAATGTGGTGGTCTGTGCTCCAAAGCACAGATACAGGAATGCTGATTCTCATGTCTTGGGCCTTCCTGGGTCTTCAGTTCTCGAGAAAGGATCTTGTTTCCAAGACCTTCACTGATACTGGACACACTCTTAGATCAGCTGAGTTTAAATGTGGCTACCCAGGGGCTGGCTTGGCTTTTCTATTGTCACACTGACTCTTTCCCCCTCTCTGCCTGCAGTCACTGCAGAAGGACAAGATGGGTGAGGCATACAGCGAGATTGGAATGAAGGGAGAGGTGAGTCTTATTTTCCTTCCTGGTGAAAGGATGGCAACAGAAAGCATTTCAGCTTTTGGGCAGAAAGCCCCTGATGAGGGGGCAGGGGGTGTGAGATGGGTGAGGAGCAGCTGAAGGAAGTGTCAAATGTTGCAATGGTCCAGCAGCACTGGAAGATTTTGAGGCACGTTTCTCCAGAGCAGTTTGGAGCTGCAAGTTTATGGTTTCCCCTCCATGGGCTGCTGAGGCTGGCTGGTGTTCCAGGATCAGGAGAGCAAGTGCCAGCCCCTCCTTGTGCCTGACTTCAGACATGGAACAGGGGAAATGTCCTCCTTCCCACAGCTCTGCTCTCAAGTGTTTGAGAAGGCACACATCAGTCACGTCTCCAGCCACAGCAGAGGGAGAGTTTTAGCTCTGTGCAAACTGCTGGGGGAGGGGGGCTTGTGTTGGAAACAAACCATCTGGGGACACTTGTTTATGGCAAAATGAAAAATTGCTCTGACCTACACAGGTTCTATTTTATGTCAAAGTGTCATATATATATATAACCTTTCATTTCCTTCTGACACATGAAAAAAGGAGCATTTCAAAACAAAGTTTAGTGTTGAGAAAGGCTGAAGCAACACCTACATTTAATCTTTTCCCCTTTTTTATCCTAATGCTCCTCTGCCAGAGTCAAGCTCTGTCTATGAGCTATGGTGCTATAAAGCTGCACCATGTTTTTTGAATGTTTCTGTTTCTGGAGGGACAAGAACACCAAAACACCTTGTCCCATTGCAAATATATGATCACTTAATAGGCTGCTGCAATTCTAACTGTAACAAGCACTACTCCCTGACACATTTGTGATACAATCTATTACTAAATAATCAGTATCTACAGAAATGCTGCCAAATCTCTATACATACAGTGAATCAAAGAAATAGCAACATTCTAACAGTATGACAGGAAAATATGTCAGCAAACCGAACCAATTTGTTTTTATTTCCTATCCTCTCTATTTTCTCCTGAACAGCCCTTGCAGCATGTCTAGGCTGGTCCATACTTACCAGGTGCTTTCCTGTGCAGAGCAGAGTCCAGGCCATGCACAGCTGGTACATCCTGTACACCCTCAGCAGAGCACGGGGGAACCCAGGGGCTTCTTTCTTTTTGCATAATCAGGAAAGCACCCATTAATCAATCTGTGCTTGTTTCATTTTCCCAAAGCAGCAGAGGCGGCGAGGCAAAGGCAATGAAGGTCTCTACCAGGTAGGCACCACCTTCCACAGCTGCTCCCCTCACCTGTGGTCCCGAGTGGTTGGATGTGCAGTGGCGCTGGCAGGGGGGCACAGAGAAGTGAAAGGCAGCTGGAAGTTTCCCAAGCAGGCACCAGGTGTCTCACCAACTCCTCACTCACGGAAGCCCCAGCTATCCCTGCTCTGGGATCCACAACACAGGGCACAGCTGCCTTACCCGAGCAGGGCTGGCAGGAAAGGGACTGGGCATCACTGGAAGCACTGTCAGGAGATGCTTCCCGGGGTTCAAAACCACCTGAGGTCCCACTGCCAACTTACTTACCCAGAGCTGCACCCGACTTCCCTTCCGGATCAAAGAGGAGAAGTCCAGAGAATAAAGTTCATGATTTGGTGATTTTCTGTTCATTTAATTATCGATGCTCATTGTAGCATCAGTTAGCTCTTAACAGTACACAAATAAAATGTACTCCAAAGATCTGCAGAACCACTTAGGATGATTTGCTGCAGTCATATTTCCATAACAATTATTCAAGATGTACCTTGCCTTCGGATGAGTAATAGCTATTTGCATCACACAAACACTAAAGAATCACTCAGGAGTAAAAACCTCTGTAGGGGAAAAAAACATCAGACTTATGCTCCTGACTGAGCCCCTGCCATCATGTCGTTGCCAGTCAGCCAGGAAGAAGCACTCCCTCATCCCTCACCTGTTTTTCTGGTTTTCTCTTTTGCAGGGGCTCAGTGCAGCAACCAAGGACACTTACGATGCTCTCCAAATGCAGCCTTTGCCCCCCCGCTAAGTGGGATCCTCAGAGGGGATGGGCAGGAGTGAGAGATGCCCACCTGCTTTGGGAGGAGAGGGGGGAAAGCCTTTTGCATCCAGCACAAGCACTGTGTGTTCTCTGTGTGCAAGAACCTCCTTGGGTTGGTGCACAGAATCTGGACCTGGTCCTTTCCTTCTCCCTCTCCTCCTGAATCATGTAACTGCTTCTGCTATTAGAGTGTACATATCTGTAAAGTTGTTCCCAATTACAGTGGGTATTAGGCTGATTTTTTTTTTTTTTTTGGTAAGGTTTGTGTTGTGGGATCAGACCACACCTTCTAACAAACATGACTATTCCCATAGCTCTTCCTTGTCTTCCAGAGTATTAAGACACGGAATTATGGCTTTATTGCATTTAAACAATTTGCAAAGATAGGGCTGTATTTACTTCCTGTAGTATTTATCTTAAGACTATTGCACCCTTTTTGCTTTAAATTTGCCTTTAAAAACTGCTTCAGTCGAGGGCAACTTTTTTTCTTTAATTATAAAGAGTGACATGATGTTACAGTAGTGAAGCAGAGAGGCTGAATGCCAGCTTTCCAGTAGGAAGAAAATGAGCACCAGCATCCCAAAAAAGATCAAGCAATGGCACTGCCACTCATCCATAAATATGAGCTAGGTAAGCTGAGTGAGAGACTTTTCTGAAGGCAGAAAAACAAAGAAAACAAGGAGATGGGTTCCCCTGTTATCACTTCCAGACAACAATCTGTACAGAAACCAACATAAATGCAGTTTCCAAACCAGTCTCTCATGAGGCTGCCTCTAAAAGCTGCAGGTATCATTCCAAAGAGGTACTAGTTCAATGTCATGTGTTTTTGATGAATTAATAAAATAATGTCACAGTCCCATGTGTGTGTGTAGGGAGCAGCAGTGGGAATGGCACGAGCTCCTTACCTGAGGCATTCAGCCTGTCTGACCCAGCCTGAACCCAGCAGCACCATCTCCCAGGGAAGCTGAGGAGGACAGGATTCCACCAGGAATCAGAAGCTGGTATGGGCTGTTGGGAAGTACCCCAAACCCAGGTATCAAAGGGACACTCACCTCCTGCTGCTGCAGCCTCAGTTCTGCCCGTGCCCTGCAAGGCTGCACAGTGAAGCCTGAAGGAATTCAGCAAGGGCAAATCCAGCCCAGCAAAGCCAGGGGGGCTTCACCTCGACTCAGGAGCTGACCAGGCCATCTCACCAGAAGAAGCAGAGCTAAGCAAGGCTGTGGGAACAAGAGCTGCTGCTCTGGGCGCTGCCCAGATGAGGTGGTGTCTTCTTTCCAGGTACTGGGTGGGTTAGCAGCAGAAAAACTTGTTGAAATGGGTGCTGTGCAAGTTCAAAGGCAGTTTTACTTCTTTAGCAGTAAAACTGTACCTGAAGTAGGTGCTTGTAGCTTTTAAGGAATATTTGCAATAAATTAAAGCAAAAAAAAAGTAAACTGAGACATGGTAATAAATGTTTCTTGCAGAAAAACTTCCTAGATCCTTTACTGTTCACTGCAGTGACAAGAAAAATTGGGAGAACTGGGTGATAACAGACAGCTGAGCTGAAAATTACAGTGAAGTTATGCTGCAAATCAGTTGATGGAAGAACAAAGAGTGCTGAAAACAGCATTCTCCTTTTAAATCACCATATCTGCAAGATGTAGAAATCACAAGTTTTGGCAGCATGAAATACCAACCACCAAACAATAGAATGGAATTCTTTGGGGGGGGAAAACCACCTTTATGCTCTTTATATATCAATGGATACCTTGATTTCAAAGCCATCCAACGCTTGTTTTGGGGCCACTCACCATGGGGCTGAGCTGAGTCTCCTCTTTGCCTTCAGGAAGCGACTGAAGCTGTTTCTGCTTTTAGGAGAGGAGCTGATCAATACAGAATTAGAACAAAAGCTTCAAGCAGAGTGCATAAAACCCAGGCTCTCCTGCAGTTTGACAAGACAAAGGGCACCACAGATCAATCTTCTGGCCCCGTTTGATGCACGGGGGAAGGGGAATCGGCCTCCCCCCGACACATTTAAATAACTACAAACAAGTGCATACATCTTAAAACACTTGGAAAATGGTTTAATGATGTTTACAACAGAAATGAACTGTACAATTACAGTAAGTTTAATATATATAAAAAATTACAGCAGACAAATGCATCTACACAAAATCTACCTTTTCATTCTGATTTACTGTAATCTACACAATCTCTCAATGCCTACAGCTACCTGTAGGCAACCACTGGGAAAATAATAATAATAATAATATAATAATAATAAAGAACATCTTTAAAGAGACAGCATTTCGCCTTCCTCCTCACCCTTAGTGTGATCAGCAAAGTTTTGAAATGTGTGGGACTCTCACATTTCAGTCTCAAGAAAAGCTTGGGTTGCGTTTGGGTAGGGTACTCCCATAATGGCCCTTGATTTCAAGTGTTCTGCTGACCTCAAGTGTAAAAATGCAGTGTATGAGGAAGGGCAAGAGAAAAATAAAACTTCCCAGCCAGTGTAAGCAGGCAGTTGCACAGAGCAGTGAAACCATTAGGACCAAAAACTTGTCTTATTTAGAAAAAAAAAGCAAAAAAGGGACTGCCCAGACACTACAGACATTCACAAATCCTCATTTCTTTGAAAATTATTATCAGATTTAGAAGAAAGGGCTTGGTTTTCCTCTCCCAATTCTTCATACAAAGGGGTAGTTTTCACACTAACACGTTGAATACTTTGTTAAAACAAAATTTAAGCTACTTCCTCTTTGGCCCACCCCTTAAAAACAATGAAACCCCCTTTGCACTGAGAAAGAACCTCAGGACAGTGGGGGAAAAAAAAGAACATGCTGTCTCTTTAAAAAGAAAGAAAGAATCCCAGTTGGGAGCGGCCATCAGTGAAAATGCGATCCAAATTGGCGGTCTGGTGGAAATTCCTCACGGAATATTATGTACAGTTTAAAAACCCTTTGTAGTTGGTTTTTCTTTTATTATTATTTATGAACACCTAGGCAGTGAAAACCGTTATGTTAATACATACATAGACACACCCAAAACATACAAAAATACTATTATTTCAAACTACTAAGAATAGGACAAGTTCAGTTATCTCCATGCTATGACTTTAAGAGCATTACACTGAAACAAACAAGAATTTAAACGACAATTTTTTAATATCCCAGAAATATACCAAAATATACATCTAAGCTTTGGAATTACTGAGGTTAGACTAATGCAAGTGCTGGGTAATCGTACTTAATACACAAGTCTAAGGTTCTGCAGGAAAGAAATTATCTTTGGTATCTGCATCAGGCTAATAATATTAACATTTGGATTTTGCTTTGGGATAGAGCTTGTCTGACCCTAGAACCAAACACCCCCCAATCAACTGAGATTAAAAAGATCCATGTAAAAAGTTCCTCCATTTGCAATCCCCCCCCAAAAGTTAAAAAGTCACAGGCATCTACCTAGCATAAAAGGTTGAGAAATACAATGCATAGTTGCACAGTGGTGCTGCAAAAATAAAAGAAATCTAGAAAAAAGGAACTAGAGGAGAAATGAAAAGCTGCTTCTTCTTTCAGGGATTTCTCACGACAGGACAGCCTCTTCCAAGCAGTGAAGGGGGGGGGAAGCTCAGAAGTGCACCTCAGCGTGTATTAATCAACATCACCCAGCCCCCAGAGGGTTAAAGCACCCAGCAGAGCAGCCAATCCTGCACCCAAGTCTTCAGCTCCTCAACCCACCTGCGAAGCCCCGAGCTCCCCTCCCAGCGCCTGCGCCCCAGATCTCACCCTGGAGCCGGGAGTTGCTGCCCAGGGCGCTCCGGAGCCCCGGGCTGGCAGCGACCCAGGCCAGGCCGGCCTCACAGGTGGGCTTGGTGCTGAAGACGCCCTTTGTCTTTGGTTTGTTTGTTTGTTTTGAGTTTATACAATCATTAGGAAATCTTTGGTTTTGGCTGGAAATTTTAAAAGAACAAAACAAAACAAAGAAACCGCCCCCTCCCGACTTATAGCAGCCACCGTGACCTGACAAAGCTTCTCTTTCCCATGGGGGTAGGGGAACTACATTCAAATAAAGATGGACCGGGTTAAGGATGCAGCTTCTGGCCAGGCTGGGGAGTGGGGAAGGGATACAGGATTGTCAAATAATAAAGAAGAAAATTAAGTATTTGGAGATTTCTACTTTTTTTTCCTTTTTTTTTAAAATTTTTTTTTTTAATTTTTTTTTTTTTTTTAAATTTTTGGTCATGTTAAAAAGTGAGTAGCATGTACGCAGCACTGGGCTGAGAGCGCCTCCAGGCCCTGGAGCTCAGCGTGGCTCCGGGGTGGGAAAAGGCAGCGTGGGTGGCCCTTTTCCATGGAGAGTGGAGGGGAGGGAGTGGATATTCACAGACTAATCAAGAGGACCCCTTGTAACCAAAGGAAATAAGATAAGATTGCAATTTGCCCTCACTTTGCAGTAGCTTTTAAGCAGCGACATTCAGAGGCGTTAGGGGGTCACTCCCCAGGTTGCAGGTCACGGGGTGCTATAGGCCAGAGTTCAGTGTTAATCAAAGGAGGGAGGGCAGACTTGGCAACTCTGTGGGGTTTGGAGAAAGTTAAAGCAAGTTACTCAGTTACGAGTTAGAAATGAGGTATACGACAGCTCCTGTACCTGTGGCGGATAACCACCCCACACCTACTCACACCTAGCCTTAGATACTACCACAGAGGAAGGAAATGGAACAACGGCACTGGCGAGGACCAAGGAGCTCCTGCCCGGGCCCTCCGCATGGAGCGCTGGCACACGGGGGGCACACGGGGCCGGTGCTGCTCCAGCCCCTCTCGGAGCCACCCGCGGGCGTTCCCGCAGCGGTGCCTTCCCTTCCCCGCGCTGCAGGGAAATGTGGCCTGGCTCCCCGGGAACTCTCGGGGAGCGGCCCTGAGCTCCAAGTCTTTTTGCGTTTTCCCCTCGGACTCGCTCAAGCGCAGGGAGCACCAGGGTCACAGAGGCCGACACATGGAGAGTGAGTGGGGGAAGAACTAAAGGGTTCGTCTCTACTGCCTTGTTCTCAGGACACTGTCACGGGTGCTCTTGTTCCTAAATCGTTTCTCAAGGGGGTTGTGCGATCTCCACGAGTTGCCCCTTGGCATGCCATTCCCTAAGGTCTTAGGATTCCTACTGGTAAATAATTTCAGGGTTTTATAGCACCGCAACGTGCTGGCTCGGAACGCACACGAAGTTAGGACATTCAGGGAACAGGGCTTCCGTAGCTGCTGCCACAGAATTCAGCAAAGGCAGTGTGAATCCTGAAGTGGGGCCTACAACAAGACAATTTTGGGAGGGAAGGGGAAGCTAACGTGATAAATTAAGTATCTCACGGTATTATGTAAAGCTCTGCCGGAGAATATTCCCCGGCAGACCGACACAGTTTTAAGACAGATCAGCATTTTGGTCTGAGCTACTTGACAATGTCCTGTTTGGTAGAGAGATGAAATAAGGCAGAGGGGGTGTGTTCCAGTTCTGGGGCTGAGCCTCAGCAGCACTAAGGAACGCCGAAGGGTATCGTCTTCCCTCGCCTCCCACAAGCTGTTTCATTTCCTTCCTCAGATTTGTTTTCCATAAAGCACACCTTGTTTTCCACTTCTTTTGTTCCAAGTGCTCTTTTCTTTGAGAAGTCATTTCTTCAATATCCCTATTACCTATCTATAAATCTAACTAGCTCTTTGAAAAGTCACACAATATTAATACCACTTTTACATAATGTCAGAACAACAATTCTATTAGTAAAGCTTTCAGTGAAGTTCTGCAACCCGATTGGTGTCCGGAGGAAGAATAGCTGGACAACCCGCTCGCCCCATTCCTCCCTCCCTTTCTTCACAAGAGCTCACCAAGTTCACTGATAAAACAGCTCAGCCCAATAGCACGATACATGAACATGTACAAGGCTACTTTGGGGGAGCAAAGAAAGGAGTCTTCAAGGTCCCTCCCTTAAGAGAAAGACCATATGCAAAAGCTGTTGAACAGACTCTGACCTTGGACTACACTGCTTCCACATTTGAAGGAAAGAAACAGTTTTCCCTGACTGTATCCCAACATCAGCCTAAGACCTGCAGCACTGGGCAAACCCCAGACACCGTTTGTCTTCACAGAGCCAAAGCAACTCCATGCAGAAAAGGTGGGAGTACCCGCAAGAGATGAGGTCCTTAGAGGAAGGGACACTGACCCAAAGCTCAAAAAACCCCCACCCAGCTTTTCCTTACCCGCTCTGAGAACAGCAGAGCTGACAACTTATCAGTGCCTTTGGTTCCCTACGAGGCCACTGGGAATTCTCCCTCCCCAGTGTAGTCGAGCTCCTTTAGAAACCCACCTCTCGCTCCCCGCACGCAGCCAGCGCCGGCCGGCTGGCGCTCACACGCACTCGCACACGCACCCACCCTCGCACACCCTGCCCTCTTCCCCGCTCCAGCAGCCTCGGGGAAACGGGAAGGGAGCCTTGGAGCCCGCACGGAGCTGGCTGCAACACCCTCCCAAGGCAAGAACCACTCGCTCTTCTGCTACTCCCACCACAACACCGAGACATGGGCCAGGAGAACGACCTGGTCCCTCGCCAACTACACCTCAAAGCTCCTCTCCCACAACCGTCTCACAGTATTTCAACCCTTTCAGGCAGACCAGCCAGGTGTTAGGAGTAGGTTAGCTTTCACCTCTCTCAGTTTGGTTTTTTCTTTCATAGTTTTTGGTCTAGACAGGATTAGCATTGCTATTAGAAAAGGAAGTGTTTAAAAAGTTTTCCACCTATTATCAAGCACTACAAGCCCTACATTCAGTAACAAGACAAGGGGGATAAAAGGAACCTGTTTCACTTTTGCTCTCCCAGATAGATTAAGATGCGACAACCATTCTTGTCCCTCCCTGGAGTTAAACACAGCGGACCCAGGTCAGCTCTGGAGCAACTCAACTCAACTGAAACGGATTTACAGCCCCGAGGTCGATCCTAGCCCAGTACAGCCATCTCTCCCCCGAGCCTCCCCGATATTTGTTGCCTCATCTTCAGATCCCAGCGAGGGGCAAGGAAAGGCCAGGAGGGAGGGAAGTGTGCGCACACTCGAAAGGACCCTGAACAGCAACCCCATCAGTAACCTGCATGCCACCACGTGCTGTGCTGCAGATTAGACCACAGATAAACCAACCAAACAACAATCCCAAACCCAGGAGCGACAAAATGTTTCCTTTGGCAAGACAGATACAAGGAAAAAAATTTATGAGCAAACATTTTCCTTCTAACACAGTCAAACCCCCTTCTCTCCCCCCAACATCCACCCACCCCCACCCGACCCTATAAAGTTGTAACCTATAAACAGGATCTCAAATACATACAGCATAATCATGTTTATCAATCATAATAAACCATCAGATCAACTAAACTCTACAGCTAGAATTATCTCCACTATTTATAAAGTTTGCTTTTCTCTTCTGATTTTTTTTCAGTTTAAAACCAGTTCTGCGACAATGCTAAGCTATGCTGAGGTATTTTATGAAGGTGCCAGAAGCCAGCTGCTACCCACAAGTATTGTTCTCAGAGCTGTATGGTGCTACCTTTCGCTCAGGGAAGATGGGGAAGGAGCAAGGAGGGAAAGAGGCAGAGGGGTGGAGACAGGGAGGGAGAAAAGGGGCCCAGATCATTCCAGTTACTGACAGTTCTTAGCAGGGCAACACTGATGGACCTAAAGGCAGCCCTGAGACAAAGCTCAGGAGCTGCTTCATGTTTAGGAACTTGGTCAGAAAAGAAGTACCTGATACGTTCTACACGCCGACCCTATTTGTCTACTTGAGTAAAAGATGTCTTTTCTCCCACAGTTAAACTATTTGTAATTTCAGTGCAATCTCCCTAACGCCCTCCAAACACCATCCCAACAGGGATAAAAATTCAGAGCATGTCCCCACTTGGAGTATCCTGGGAGAAGTGGCAGACAGATCAAACATAGACAGATAAGTTGAAAAAACCAAGGTTTTTTCCATGCATTACTGTGTCCATTTGTGAAGATATGCAAATAAAGGAATTGCTTTTCATCGTTCCAAAAGCACTGAAACCACTTGCATTGACACAGAGGGAACCAGTACCACTCACATTGTAGAGACAAAGATATCTTTGAAAGCATCTTAAGAAACTGTGAGCCAACAACTTTTTGACAAAACTTCCCCTATCAAGTATCTTTAAAGTATTTCAGGGGCCTCCCCTCTGGAAAAAAGAGAGAAACTCACCAGCAGCTGCAAGAGATTTAATGAGTGAGAAGGGCAGAACTTGTGCAAGGTAGGTATCTTGAATTCTATATTGCTACAGTACTTTGGGAGGGAGAGGGCAGATGCACTGGTTGCAAAAATAGAAAGGGATTTGAGTTGGCTGTGTGAGAACTGACAACCATAAGTGCAGTGGGAGGCAGCAGGCCAGCTTATTCCTTTGGTAATACTCCACCCTAGGCAACATCCAACAGGGACAGACAGGCCCTGCTGGGGTACAAGGTGTGGAGAAACAGCATTTAACCACTTCAGGCAGAACAGGAATAGGGAATAGTGACTCTTCATAAAGTGAATGTGACAATAAAAACATCTACATTTTAAACTTCCAGTTTAAAACCAAGCATCATTGAAAAATTGGAGCATGCATTATTTTATCCATCCTGAAACACCTGTCTCTTCAAGATCATTTTGTATCTTTACATATTTCTTTATCTAAGAAAATAGGAATTGATATTTAAGGTAAATTTGATGTTGCTTTGGTTTAGTATCTGTGGTATGGCTCCAGCTGTAATGGTTGTGCTGCTCCATTTGCAACAACAAAAAAAAGAGGGAACTCCTGTTTTAAGGATCTTTGCTTTGCAGGAATGTGCACAGAGTTAAGGAATTAACTCTCCTGTGTCCTTCACTAACTCAAATGTGCCAAAGCACCCGGTGTGAGGCTTACAGAGATGGCATTTGAACATGAGCTCATAGTTCCAAGAGATGTCTATGTGCACATCCACACCACCTCACAGTGACTGACAAAAATGTACTTCAGCTGACATGTTGTACAGTAACTCAGAAACCAAATAAATGCTCTGTAGGAAATCTAAGCAGGTGTAACAACTGTAAGCAGCCACATCTGTGTGTACTTTCTTTGGGCTGTTTGTGAATCCTTCCACAGTGACTGTGGAGAGTGAGTTCTAAGGAGACCAAGTGTGCTAAAGTCAAAGGGTGTTAAAGCAAAACCTGTTTTTCTTAAGATCAGAAAAAAATGTCATCACCAAGCTACAAGACCAACTCCTGATGCCATTCTCTATATTGTTTTTGATCTTTTAGGCATATCTGTGCTTGTGTCCCTGGAAATCTCTTGCTTTTTCAACTATCCCTGTCCACAGGGAGAGTTTTTCACCTCCTCTTTTCTTGCCTGGGTACTGTGACATGCTTGCAACTATGAAAAGCAACCCTCTCACCTTTAAATACAGAGACATGGAACTCCAAAAAAGAGATGCTATTATCCTTTTCCAACACACCACCAAACTTCTTGTGATCATATTTACTGGGTCTGTACACAATTGTTATTGTTTCTTTTCAGATGCATCAATTTCTGCTGCCAGCACGATGATGATTAAAAAAAAAAAAAAAACTTCTGCTAAATTCTGGTACATGATCTCACATTCTTTTCATTCTCTGAAGGAGCACATCTGCTCTAACTTGGCAGATGCACACCCACTGCCAGTCTGATTTCTGTCTTTCGCCTAAACACTGGAGGTAGCCAGCAAGCATGAGGAAAAACACCAGTAGGGATGAAAAGCAGGCTCCAGGAACAACAGTCAGTCAGTCACAGGGATGTTTTAGGGGACAAGGAATCGGAGCACACTGGCAATGGATGCCATGGGATATGTGCTGTTTGGGTATTATGTCAGCTTTTGCAAACAAAACCAAGGGTTTTTGGATATGTGGCTACTCTGGGTTTCCAGTTTCTCTCAGAAAAAAACTCGCTAAGAAACTCCCTGGAATCTGGGCCCCAGATAGGGTGATGGGGTAGAGAAGAGGAGGGTAAAGGGGTATAAGGTGCTCACACCAAAGCCATGTGACCAATGCAAAGGTAGTCAGGAAAAAAAGCAGATTTTTATAATAAATAAACCATCCAAGCTGCATTAGTGTTCCAGATATGTACTCAACAAGACCCTCTCCCAACCACAAACCAGCAAGAATGGGACATGAAAACTCATTCAGACAGCTAACGGCACAGTCTCCTGGAACTGTGGAGAGAGGATTTTCCACTGATTTAAGGCCCACCTTTCTTTGTGTTTCCTAGATATCTGCAAGGACCACGCCCCCCACCCCACCACAAAACCCTTGGGGAGGAGGGGATCCATCGGAGACAAGCCCAGTGGTCTCCCCCCTCGAACAAAAAAAAGCTTCCTGATCAATTGTACTTTTGCACTGGCGTGAAAGTAAGCAGGGACTTTCAGAGTCAGGAACAAACGCTACAGCTGCGGTTTTCCCCATCCTCTTACTTCACTCCAAACAAGTCCAAGGACTTGCATTCCTTTGGTAGAAAATACAGACTGTGCTGTGGCCTCCAGACCAGCACAGTGGGTACCAGCATCTTCTCTTCTACTTTTTCCCCACCTCCCTGAAGCTCACCCAGCTGTACCTGTTGCTGCTCTGAAGCTTTTACTGTGGGCCACTGCCATTTCTGCAGTATTATTCATAGCCCTAAAAGTCTCCTGCACAGCCTGAAGATGTAGAGACACATCAAAAATACTGAGATTCGTCCATACTGGGGGGGATAAAGGTGGGACCTCTTGGATTAACAATCCTCTGACATTGCCATTCTATTTACACATCAAATAAAAGAAAACAAATTAAAATCAAGTTAAGAGTCTGCCCCAAGGATAACACAAATTACCAACCAACCAAAAAAAAAAAAAGATTAAAAACAAGCAGCAACTTTTATATAAAATTAATAAAAACAAAAGACAAATGAAAAAGAAATTGTCAGTAGCATCTATCGCCTCTCTGCATCTGAACTGCACTTACACAAACTAGTCCATTAGTACAGCAGCTTGCTAGAAATTGACTTTGGTTCAAGCTTAGTTTTAAAAAAATAAAACATAAAAAAATCAAAAACACATAAGAAACGGTGGACGGACATTTGTTAGTTTCCCTGCTTGCAGTTCACTAGTTTTGACATTTTAGGGGTAATTGGTTTAAATATCAGTAAAACAGGAAGGTGGAGAGTTAGAGATGAACAGAGCAAAACCATGGTGGTGGGGGGAGAGATAAGGGGTTCTGCCACTTGAGTGCAAACACAAATCCCACATGCTCAGGCCACAAACCAAAGCATGTGTAGAGTTTAAAGTTGCTGCCTTCTGGATCCTGGATGAGAAGCTCCAGGATCCCCCTGAATCATCAACAAAATGAACATAGCTGCATCAACTCATTATTTTAGGACACTCTGGTGACAAAAGAAAAGGGGGTGGCTGGGAAAGGGACTCTTCTAATACCCTCACTAGCTAAAAGTAATTTAGTTTTATACACATGGCAGAAACCTTTAAATCCATCAGGAATGGAAAGTTCAACGTGAACTGCATTGCAGTGATCCAGTCTTCTCTTTCTAAAAATCTTTTTTTTTTTTGGTTCAGATATTAGATTGTATATTTAAGAATATACGGATCTAACTTCTGTACAGTTCATTACTCCTTCCTCATCCACAAAAATGCCCTTTGCTGCAGGGATCAGAAGGAACCTTAAAAAGGAAAGTGGGTTCCAGTGCCAGGCTGGCCGTGGATGCTGGCCAGAGGCGCCGATTGCTGCCCTCACCCCACCAGCAGCCCCGCGGCTCAGAGACCACAGAGATCAGCCCAGGGTGTGCAAAGCCCCAGAGTGGCTCTTTGTGTTGGCATTAACAACGGCACCTTCTGTTCCCATATCCCTGGCTGCTATCTTTTGCAGCCAGAAGTGCTTTTTTTTTACTGGGAAGTTCTTCTAAACAGTGTTGGAAGCATCAGAAAAGGAATATTGCTATGAATGGGGAAAGCGTGACCTCCTGAAATTCGGTACTGACTCACCTAGAGGGCTGTAAATGTTGCTTTACGTGCTGCCAATTAGCCTGGGTCCTGATGTTTTCTGAATATTTGTTTTTTTAAATATTTCTGGAACAGAAGAGCCATCAGCATTGTCACACAATCCACAGTCGAGAAGCCACATCCCACTCTCTGAAGTGAAAGGAACCAAGCACATGAAGCCGAGAGCAGAATTTGGCCATTTTCTCTAAATATTTGAGAGAAGGAGAACGGCAGTTTGGAGCTAATTCTTACCTCTGCTTAAAAAGCAGAGACCAGCCTGGAAGTTTGCACACAGTGATGATCTCTGCTGCTGCACTGAGCTTCCTGCACAAATGATGAACATAAATTCTTCTGACCCCTACAAGTAGGCATTAGACAAATTCAAGGATGAGGAAACTGTTCAGAACATTTCCAGAACAGTAGGACAGAAAGTCTATTTGTGCTCCATTCTTCCTCTCCACCCCCCTGCCCTCCCCCCATGGTGTGGGAGCTCGCTGAAAATAATCCAGGAGCAAAAGACAAACGCGTCCAAACTATATATATAAAAATAATAATAATAATAATCATAATAATAATAATAGAGATACACCAGTAATACAGGCCTGCCTAAATTGTACCAGTTAAGAAAGGAACCCCCAACATGATTGATACGATTATAAACACCTTGTATGACATAATGGCCTGTACAACAGACCTATAAAATGATAATTAAAAAAGAAAGATATTTAGACCAAAAAAACCAAGAAATCCCCTTCCTATGTTTGAACTGATAACCCACCTTAACTTGTCATTGTGACTGCTGGAAATGATAAGTAGTCCTTTCACTTTTTTTGTGTTTTTGTGGTTTTTAGTTTTTTTGTGGTTTTTTTTTTTTTGTTTTTGTTTTTTTTACATTTTTGGTTAGAAAGTTCTCCGATCCATGAAGCGATCCTGAAAAGACAGTGTTTATTATAAAATTAGGCAAATGTCTGTCCCAGCTTTAAATCCTTCCTGTTTTGCTTTTGTTTTTTTTTTTTCTCCTTTTTTTTTTTGTGTGTTTTTTCATTTTTTTAAATATTTTTCCTTCTCTCTCTCTTTCTCTCTCTCTCTCTTGTCCCCAGCAACACGGTGAGAGGATGCCCATGGCATTTTCAGTTCATCAACCGGGCTGGCAGCCGATCCCAGCGCACAGTGACCCAGGCTGCTGGAGCAGAGCCCAGCCCGGCTCACTGTGCCTTGGAGGCAGTAGTGGTGGTGGATGTGGCCCCGCTGGCAGAGGCCACGGTGAGGAGAGAGTTCTGGATGGACTCGGCTGAGGTGGAGGTGGCGTGAAGGCTGGCGACTGGTCCAGAGGCCCCTGCGGAGGCTGCAGCTGCAGAGACCAAGCTAACTGGGTTGCTGGTGAGCAGAGAAAGGTTCTGAGGGTTCAGGAACAGAGGGGCAGTGACGATGTTAGGGGTACCTCCAGCATTGGCAAACACCAAGTTTCCAGTTGCATCCAGTGATGTTATTGGAAGAGAGCCACCAGATGCAAGAGCTAAAAAAGGGAAAGTTGAGCAGGGAGGAGGTAAGATGAGCGGTAAGCAACAATGCAAAATGTGCCTAAAAGCAAGGGGTCTCTGCATTTGCCTTTCTCTGATATGTGTGCTCTCTAAATCACTGAAGGCAGTTGTCTCATCATAGCCTGTTTCTTTGGTGTTTTCTTGTTTTTTTCTTCGAAATAACAATCAGACAACATCCTGCAGATACTAAAACGAGTCCTTCATCTGCTGCTAAACTAATTCCACTGTGCTTTTCTTCAGCTCATTTAGCACAATACTGCTCTATGTTTCCTGGCACAGAGAGCCTGTACATCCAGGCAACTTGCACTGGGAAGGGTTGAGATGAGGGTTCATGTGAAATGACAGCTATCACAAGATGGAGAAGGTCATGTAACCTTGAGCGTAACATTTTAAATGTTGACATATAACCAACCACTGTTACAACTTACTCTCAGGGGTCTGCAGCCTTCAGTCTGCCTTAGATTATGATCTCCTAAATTTATCTGTGACACTTTATGAAATGGTTCTTTTTTGCAACCTAGAAACAAGATTTGTTCAGCTAGTTTAGAGGATATTTGAACACACAGGTTACCTAGCTCTTCAGACACTTGTACCACCCAGTTTTTACAGGTGGCAAACTATAAACTCAGAACAACTCTTGCTGAGGCCAGTGGTAATTTCTGGCTTTGTGCTGCTTCCAAAACAAATAAATATTTACTCTTCTGAATGTGAATTTATGTATTTCAGGTTCTACCTATGGATTTTAGGAGGCAGGATGTTTGTTGTAGGTTCTTTTCAAATACATACGAAGACAAGAATTCAGGATCAAGACTTGCTCAGAACTGTCCTCCCAAGAGACCTTAGAATGAATGGTGCAAGTCTGCTCAAGCAGACTGTAGAAGAGCTATAAAAAGCAAATCTCTAACCTGCTAGAGATACAGACCAATGAGGCAAGGACAACAAAATAAATTCCACTTTATATTCTGAAATGTCACCTTTAAATCAGTGTAAGATCATACACAGGTCTGATTCCCTATTTAAATTGTACCTGCTCTCGTCTCAGTGATCCACAAAATGTGTTTGCACATTTAATTGTGTAAAACCTTTACTCCTACACTACTGATGCCCAGTGCTGAGGAGTCAGTGTTCTCTGGCAGACAAAAAGAGTACACAAACTGATACTGTGTGACAGAGATGCATTAAAAGGAACACTACTGACCTTGAATAGTTGCCAGTGTACTGTTGCTCATCAGGGCCGGGCTGAGAGCACCACCTAATGTCCCTGGATTGAGACTGAGTAAGGCACCTCTGCAGCAAGCAAGATCAGGGAAGAAGTGGAAAAGAGAAAGAGTGTTACTTTTAAGAAAAGGTTGTCACTGTTCAAAAGTACACCATCATATTTTTTAAAAAGGGGAAATGGGGGGAGGGCAAGGAGGAAGAAGAGACCAGAGATTAAGGGCTATTTTTGGATTATTTTACTTTTAACTCCACGTGCCCGAGGCACAAGCACTGTAAATACATGACTTGCATTGATCGACGGTGTAAGATACTCTTGTAAAGTATTTTGGGAAAACTGTTAACTGTTAGAGAACTATCATCCTCTCCCAAATGCAGATAAGAAATATGAAAATCAAGAGGAATTAAAGAAACATCTATCTGAGCAACATTCCTAAAACTACAACTTCAACAATACATCACCTTGCATCTTTGAGAACATCTTGCTCATGATGGAGAAATTAATACAGAGGTGTGAAGTGGGTTTAGGCTATCTCTCCATTTTACAATTATTAGGACAGATTCTATGATTCAGTGGTAAGTTGCAGTTTTTAAGGCAAGCTCTGCAGTGGGATGAACGATTTATCAAACAACAACATCACTGCAGCACAGCTTTTTCACCTTTAAAATGAACAGAGCATTTGTGTACTGTGATGGGAATGGTCAATTGCCATCCATGAGTAATCCTTCAGAATCTCAGACAAATGACAGTGATACATAAAAGCAATTTATCCCAAGAATTCTCCTTCGCTCTTCTGTCACCTCACCTAAAAGGGTGTGCAAAACTGATCCTTACCCAGCTGCAAACTGCGAGGATGCCATCAAGCCTGGGTTTAGCCCTGCTGCAGCAGCCATGGCAGCAAGACTTGCATTTGCAGGCAACTGTGCAGCTCCTTGTAAGGCGGCCGCTGCCGCCGTTTGCAACCCTGATGCCGTTACCATCACCTGGCTGGTCCCGAGAGGGGAGGACAAGGGAGTGGAGGTTGTCTGTGTTGTGCTGGTCTCACTGGCACTGGATGCCTCTGAAGTGGAGGCTGAGGCAGAAGGGGAAGGACTCAGGGAGGGTGATGTCACTGCTGAAGAAGCTGGAGGTGCTGTTGAAATCACTGTTGCTGTGTTGTTGGAGGTGGTTTCTGTTGTGCCTGGAAGATTGGTTCTGGTCAGATCAGTACAAAACAGATACCAGACAAAAGAAACTGATCTCAACTGCATGTCCAGCTGAAAGGGGCACAAACACACATTTCTGTAGTACCAAGAAGCACCAAGAGTTCAAATGAAAAAATGAAATGACACTTTCCAATGGGAGGCTGAGAAGCTCTGGAAGCCAGCAATGAAATACAGTATGTTTTGTTTCAACACCACCTGTGATTTTATTCCTGGAAAAATCAACTCAGTGGTCACAAAACCTGAAGCTTCCTAGTACAGCAACAAGGAACAATGACGAGAATGTCCTGGGATACCAGTGACTAATAGTGAATGACTCTTTTAAGAATTCAAAAGGGACAGACGGTAGGACAGGGGTTGATGTGGTGGCAGCAGAGATCAGCCCTTACCTGTGACTGACAGACTGGTGACAGCAGGACTGGCCAGAGGGAGCACGGGGTTGACAGTCAGGGTTGTAGCTGCACTGCTAGTCACAAGGCTTGGCGTGGTTGCCACCTGGAGGTCAAAACCGAATAAAACTGCTCAGCTGCTCAAAGACAATGGCACACCAGACCTGGATTTCTTTCTTTCTACCCTCACCTAAGGAAGTTATCAGGGAAAACGCTGCATATAAACGAACTTTTTTGTAATTTGGTTACTTTATCATTCAATGAAACAATCATAGCACCTTCTCTAATTACCAGCAATATCTTTATTCCTAGTAATTCAGTATTTGAAAGGAGATACACCCCTATGCATATTGTCTCAAGACTGCAAGTTAGCCCTCTCTCTGCCACCCCACAAAGACAGCATCTTGTTTTAATAGAGAAACTCTTACAGAAAGAGTCACAAAATATATTATTTCTACTTTTATTTTTCTTGCTTAAACATTTTTTCAGCCCCAAATCTCTTTCTCTGATAAAATTATGTAAATGCTCCAGCATTAACAAAGGTATTTATGGTAATGTGTTTATATGGAGAAGCAGAATAACATTTCACTTTTATTCAACCAAACTATAAGCTTTACTTTGATAAGTTTCCTTGTGCCAGAGGAAGAATCTCTGAATTTTAAAACATACAAATGGAGTTTTCATTTGTGGATGGCTTATTACAAGAAAGCTACAATAAACTGAAGACATTAGAGATAAACACTAAAGATTTAAGGCTGGAGAAACTAGCTTATGAGGAAAAATGAAATATAAGGGAAAAGACTTTCTGTGGACAAGAAATGGTGTCCAACTGTAATATCTGAAGGCTGTTATACATCAATGAGAGAAATGAATCCTTTAGAATTGCCCAAGAGAACATAGCCAAGGATATAGGCTAAAAATTCCTCCTTTCCACTCTCTTACCTTAAGTCTATTATCAGAGAAATATCTCTCATGCTACACATCCTCTTAGAGGGAGTCAAATGCTTCACGCATTTTAAACGAGACTGGGGCAATTGGGACAGATCTGAAAGCTTTCTGCCCATCTCAAACAGTGTATGAAATTAAGAGGAGCTGGATACACATCACACCTCCCACTAATGCAGCCCAGCCACTGCATCTGTCATCTGTCCAGCAAGCAGTTAAGGCCAAGGTCACAATCCCTATTTCAGGGCAGAGAATGACCTGGAATTAATACAGCTCACCCCCGTGGTTACAGTGAGTGACTCCAGCCAATGCAAAAGGAGGCTGCCCCCAAAAGGAGCCTTCCCCTCCAATCCTGCTGCAGAGCCCTCACCCTCGTGCAGCCAGGCTGCAAGTCACACTGCTTATCTAACCATACTGAAAATTCATCACTGTTCCTCACATGGCTAATTTGCAGTCCAACTACTAAACTAAGCCCAAGCATCCTATGGACACAATCTCCAGAGCTGACACAAGGAATCAACAAAGCACACAGTCAGTGAAGGCTGGGGGCAGCAGGGCTGGAACATCCATTTGTGTAGCAGCACAGTCTTAAGAGAAGCTTAGAATGAGTGAAAACACTAGTGAAACTTCACTGATGAAAGGGAGCCTGTGGTTAACACCTCAATTTCTTACATACAATGGCAGATTACAGCAACAGGAACATTTCTGTAGGAAAGCTCCTTTAAGTTGCAGTCTGAGGGAACTTGCACAGTTACTAAAACACACTATCATAAATCTCACTATATCCTGCTTTGGTAGCAAGGCATGCAACCTTGCTTTGCAACTGGGCAAAAAACAAAAACAAAAAAACCACCAAAAACCCCCAAAACAACAATAATAATAAAAAGGACTAAGTACACTTAACACAGCCCTTCCCCTGAAACAAAAGGTTGCATGCACACACCCTGAGACAAGGATGAGGGGAGAGAATAACACGTCACCAAAATTAATGGTTTAATGAAGTACTGGAAGATATTAGCTACTACGGTGATGAGGGTGGAATAAATACTACAAAAGGACAGCTACAGGCTACATAAATTCCACCACATTCCTATTAGCATAGCTACTATGAAATCTAATAGCTACTGTTTCTATTTATGAAAACAGACCTCCATGGACATTGGTAGCAAAGGTGCTGAAGGAACCTTGATGCATGTGTTTTGTTACTCTTATTTTCATGAAGTTTGTGTTTACCTGAGGTAAATACAAGTGTGGGAAATTAATTACATGAGTATTAGCTAAACTGTTCTTTTGTTCCATGTCTTTCTTTTATATAAATCATTTCTGACTAGAAGTAACAACACTGGTATCATTGGATTGGTGTGACCTAAGTCTCCAAATGATACAGAATGAAAGGATGGGTAAGACTGGAAAAGACCACAGTGGGTCCTTTGGTCCAACCTCCCTGCAGGGTCAGTTCTAGAGCACATGGCACAGAATTGAGTCCAGATGGTTCTTGAGTATCTCCAGTAAGGGACACTCCACAGCTTCTCTGGGAAACCTGTTCCAGTGCATGATAAATTTTACTGCTGCTCATTTGCTGACCAGAGCTGCTAAAATAAGAGGGGAGAGGAAGAACTATTAAGGACTTCAAAAAAATTACTATTATTTTATTTTTTAAAAAAAATTGGGTAAAAGGAGGAAAGTCCAGATATAAACTGGAGGTATTATGTGAAGTAAGTTCAAAGCAATAACGCCAAGGGCAAATTTGGTACTCAGAATACTTATTCATGAGCTGACTAAATAAAACACCCTCACTGAAGGCCTGACTAGTGCCTGATTTGTAAGCATTATCTCTCTCAGACAGTATCCAGGTGGAACACTCAAAATGCCAGTAAAATACAAATATGTGAGAACAAGTCTGCTGTACAAAGAAGGTGCAGCACGTGTTGCTTCCACAGTGAGCACAGCAGAACTACCTCCACCAGTGATCTTTGTCAACACAGTTCTTGACTCTTACCAGTGAGGTTGGACAAGGGAAAATTGCTTTGATGGGCGAGCTGCTGGTTCCACCACTGCTGGGTGGGTTGATCCTTTTCTCCTTCTGGCGCCGGTTACAGAACCAAACGCGGATCACCTCCTTCTCCATGTTTAGCTGGTCAGCTATCATGGCGATCTCATCCGAGGTAGGCTTTTGGTTCTGACGAAAGAAAATGGCATTTGAAAAGCTCTGAAATTACCTCCTGGAGTTTTGCATCATAGCTTCTTCTCCAGTAGGCAGAAATCTGAATTGGTGATTTAGATCCAGAATCTGGTCAGTGGTACAGTAGAGACAAACCACAGTAGATGCTTCCACCCTCCAGCTAAAACCCTCAAATTATGTGTGCTTAGACTATTGCCCCATTTATCCATCCTCATGGAGACTAGTGTTTAAACCTATGTCTGAGTATCCTGGAATGCAAGATCACAAAGTCAGTGAACTGCATGAACCAGTGAGTTTTTCTGAAGGGGTTTGTGTTTAGTTTTTAAAGTGAAGCAGATGTTGATGCACGTTTCTTGGCACGGCTTTTGTATTCCCCTTGTTTAGTACGAGCACTTTCCTAAATAGCACAGCAATGCCTCCACTCTGACACATATAACTGTTAAGTGAGGTTTCTCCATTTCTTCCCAGGCTGAGCACAGCACCAGGAGCACTGACCTCCAGGAAACTCTTCTCTAAGGCCACACGTATGTTGGTCTCTATGCTGGTGCGTTTCTTCCTCCTACGGTTCAAGCCTTCGATCCCTTGCCCTGGAGAATTCAGGGCACTTGGGCTGGAGAGAGTTGAATCAGATGAGAGGTTTTCTGTAAAAACAAGAAAGTAATATAAATCAGGAGATTTCATCTGAATGCAGTGCAGTCTAATGCAAGTGTTCTCCACCTCTGCAAGGTATGTTAAGACCTGCTCTGTATCTATTCCAAATACACAGAAGTTTATGAAGATCACATGCATTAATCACTGTATTTACAAATTACAACATATACCTGAAACTAAAAAGCTACAAGTGTAGTAAGAGGATGCCCTCTACTCCTGTATGCTACCACAGTATCCCTTTCATAATACTTATGCAGAGTTTGTGTTCCATATCTCATTCTGCTCCCCATTCACTCATTGCAAGCCCCAGTTTAAAGGAAAAAGGAGTACTTGACACCCATGAGCCATAGCTGAAAGTTACAGGCAGCTATGAAAAAATCTGAGCAGCCTGAAATTTCTTTTACTCACTCTACAAAACACTCGAGGAAGAGAAGTTCATAACCAGCTTCACAGTGCTCAGTCACTTCTCTCTGGACACCTTAGCAGGTACTCCATGCAACCAACCACTCTACATGGCAAGGAGCTTCCCCTCCTTAACTTCACCATGGCTCTTAACCCCTAATCCTGTCTTTCTGGCTTCACAGAGGAGCAAAGGGAGAACATTTAACCCCACTTTGCAGCAGGAAGAGCAATCTAACCAAAAGGCGAGTTTCAGCAGGGAATTTAAACAAAATGATTAATTGTGGTTGGAGTTCCCTCATTGCACTGGGGTTGTGGGTGTCAAAGTTCACAATGCCCACCCATTATTCTGATAGAGTTAAAAGGGGAAGTATTTTCTAGATTTTTTAAAATAGTAATGGCACCTGTAAACATGTGGAAACCCTTCCTCAGCCTGAAAACTTCACTGAGAACCAGCTGAGTTCCATGGCAAGAAATTCTGGAATCATCAGTATGCTTTTCCTGCCTACTTTTACCTTAAAGTAAAACAGTAGCCTCTAAAGTTGCCTGAATCTTTCTTCCAAAGATTTTCATGAAACTGAATCAGAGGCAAAGACAATGGTTCCCCACTGGCAGGATGTGAAGAATCCTGACACTGTTCATAGTCCTTCACTTAACTTTGCAGAGATAAGTATTTCTTCAAGCTTAGAAGAAGAAAGCCCCTATGATATCCCTTGCAGCACTGGATCCATCCAATGTTGCTGGATGGTTTGGGAACCACTGTCTTGTGGACCTGAGCACTCAGTGTGGAGGTATTTATGTTTTCTATCACAAACTTGGAACACCTCATGATAACCCCTGTCAGCACAACAGAATGATGCTTCCTTTTCTCAATGCAGGACAAATTTTCAACGTCGCATGAAATTACTTTCAAAATTTCAGGGAATGCTGTAGGTGACAGTATAAAGCTCTCTCCATTTCAGTAAAAACAGGAAGGCACACACCATCCCTGCCATCTGTTTAACATATCCATCAGTTTTATACTATGTACAATTGCATACTTGGAAGAAAAAACTGGCTGACAGCACTCTCAAACACTTTCTATCCTAACACCTAGCAGCACCACACAGCTCCTTTTGCTGGTGGGAGATAAAAAAAGAACATTACCAACACTGGCATAGTGAATAACTTGTATCCCAGAAAAAAAATTAATATGGGAGGGAAAAAGCAAAACCTAACCCACAAAAAACACTTCCTGCAGGGAAAAAGATTATTTATCTGAACCCTTGGAGACAGATAAAAGGAATGCACACAGGGATATGGAAGGAGATGGATGCAATAAGCTCTGCCTACTGAAACGACAAATCATGCAACCCTCTCCCTACTACACATCTGAAAAAGAAAGCTAGAAGAGGATTAGAAGTTATATGCATTAACATACACGAAGGAGGAAAACCATGACACGTATCGTACCTCATCCCATGCAATTGTTCAGCTGTCTAGAGAACACATTTCTGAAAGTTCATACTAGAACTACTTTGGATGCATATAGGCACATGGAAAGGGAACTATGGACCCTCATTTCTACACCCTCATTTGTCCCATGGGCAGCTACTAAGGCTGGTAGCTTCATAAAACCGTAAGGGCACAAACGAAGCAGCTTTTCAGAATCCTATTGATTTTGATAGGCTGGTGAAGAAACACACAGACTCATTCACCTGCATCATTGAGCCACTTTTCCAGAAGTGGCTTTAACTTGCACATGTTCTTAAAGCTGAGGTTCAAGGCTTCAAAGCGAGAGATGGTAGTTTGGCTGAAGTCATTTCCATAGAGTTTGCCCATAGCGAGCCCAACATCACCCTGGACAAAGAAAGAGAAAAAAGGGATTCACTGACATAGGCACTTCCAAAGCAAGGAATCCTGTCACATTCTGGTGTTCTCAGTGACTCCACTGCTGCGTGGGATTTCAGTTTCACAGAGGCTTTCTCAGTGCTACCAAGATTCATGCTAAAGCAATAATCATAAAGAAATGTCAAACCTCAGTCAGTTTAACCATGTAACTCTTTCCAGGAAATCCCTGATGCTTTGTCTTCTTAACATTATCACTGAGCAGCACATTCCACTGAATATTAACTCGTAATTTTTTCTTAGTTCTTTAGAATAAGTAAAGGCCAAGCTCTCTTTAGGAGCAGATTTAAGTTCTTCTGCATACTTCAGACCAAAGAAGGAAAGTTCGAATATGCAGAAAGGCAATGAATTCACGTTCTCAAATTTGTAGAAAATACTCTATGTCTGCAAACATACATCACATTTAAATAGATGCAGAAATATTCTTATCTGAACTGTTAGTATCTCCTGAGGTTCAAACCAAATTTCTCCCCAATAGATACAACTTTCAAGCAGACAAGAAGCTGAACCATTTCAAATAATGATTAAACTGCAGTCTTGACTATCATTACCCATCTGCCAGAAAGCTATCCAGGAGATTTACAGGCAGATGATCATCTCTTTACATCTGTTATTGCTTTTTAAACTCAGTTTTAGCTAGCTATTCTGCTAGCAGACATTCTGTTTATCCTAATATTTATGTATATATTATATAACTATGTAGTATACATTTGGAAAATGGTGTTTAAAAAAAAAATCAATCCATTCTTGATTGTGGCCATTAGAAATACCGTAATATCTTCACGCTTTGTTTTAAAGCTGGAATGTCCTGCCCTTTGAAAAAAGAATTGCACTTGTCAAGTATACTACTTGGTCTAAAGTAGCTTTATTTAGATTTTTATTGTTTTAGCACAAAGCAAAGTATGAGAAGTCTGGAAGAAGAAGCTGAAAAGCTGGAGCACAGTTAGTGGAGTTTAATTGCGACCGGGTTAGTTGGATTGGGCATAAAGCTCGCTTTTCTCTGAGTCAGCTCCAAAACCACAGCTGGGTATGAGTACACTGACAGCATGCAGAATGGCCACACACAAGCCAGGAAGAAGACAACCTTCAGGAAGCTTAGTAAATTGTGCAGGTTGAGCAAAGAAAACAATTTCCTTCCTAGAGGAGGACCAGAACAATTGGTTTGTGTGCCCTTCAATCAGAGGAAACACGTGGGAACTCACATTTACGCTTCTACTCATATGCCACGATTCTGTGCATTTTAAAACTCATAAATCATTCCAAGAGGAGTAACGTGGATGCTCTTCTGAGTTTATGAAGAAGAAAACCTGGCTATGTAAACCATTTTAGAGATAAGTTGATTTATGTCTTGGCAGGAAAGAGTTATGAAATTTGCTCCAGTCCCCCAACTAAATTTAATTCTGGATTTATGTTGTTCTTACAAACATTTGCCATCTGATTTAAAATGAATAGTTAACCATTTCTTTGTCAATGCCAAAAGGTGGCAGCATTTCAGCTGTAGGCAAAGGAATTTACATACTGGGATGAGAATTTTATATATTGGGATGGCTCACAGATAGGATGGAACAGAGTATAAAGGCACTGTATACACATCTGATCTGCTCTGTAGGTTGACTGAAGCTCTGGTAACGAACTGAAACTGATTATAAAGTACATCATTGTTGTCTGTACTGGTCTGTTAAGAAGCTCAGATGGTCTAGCAGAGGCAATACCTTTCACAGAATAAAAATAACATTGTCTAAAACGTTCACTCACGTTGCCTGAATCTGTACTGAGCAATTAGTCCCAGGCTTGCAATGATGCTAAGGTGCAGTTTGCTCATTGTGTCCCTGCATGTCAAACATGGAGGTATTTTTAAGGAAAATAAACAAAGGGATTTAAATGCATCACCCACATTTCAGGGTGGGAGAAGAGGCAGAACTGCTGAAATTCAAAACCTGTTTTATTGTTCACACAACAGAATGTAGTAAGTGATTAGTTTGCAATGCAAACTAAATCTTACAATTATTTTTGAAAGGCAGGGGTGGTGTGAGTCTCAAAAAGCTTACAGTACTGCTGGAAATAAATTTCTTTTATCCTCTGAAAGACAGTCTATTTATCCAACTATAGGAAACCAAAGTAATCAGGGTCTCTAATTATCATCCAATTATGCAATTAGGTTGAAGTTATTAGAACAGCCTAATTACACACATACAAACTCAGAGTAGGATAGGAATGACCAAATGTAATTTTATCACATTCTCGAGATTCCCCTTTTTCAATCTGAAAAGCAAATGCTGAAATGTAAGACTGAGCAGTTGTGTTCATTTTTCCTCACCATGAAAATTCATAACACGGTCAATAAAGAAAGGTTAACACATAACTTAAAAAGTCTAGTTGAGCCTTTATAATCATCTCACAGCAGGGCAGATTAAACACAATAATGAGAGATCTACACGAACCTCCTCTGTCAGGCTATAGGGAAGCTATTGTACTTTACCCTATTCTGTGCTGCTCTATTCGAGCTTTTGTGTGTGTCCGTCACTCGTATTTCTGTGCCTCCCTCTAGCGGAAAGAAGGGAGGGAAGGAGGCACACATGCCAGCAAAATGCACTTCATTTGACTAAGAACATTCTGTTCATGACTTATAATTAAGATGCTGCCAGGAACTTTCATTATGAACTCTGATTTTTCAATTTAGGACTTTGCCAGAGAAATAAATCTGACTTCAGCACATACTTTCAGCTAGAGTAGCTTTACATATTCTATTCCATCACATATGTTGGACTGACTGCTCTGAACTCAGACTTCTAAATGCTTTGATTTTTGCATGCTCTTTCTTCTAGTAAAAACATGCTTAAGCTTAACCACAGACTCCTGCCAAAACTAATTGTTTACCTGGGGAGAAATTTTAATTTTGCAGGGGGAAAAATAATTTTGATATTAATAAGAAAAGACTCTTGGGACCAAGTTCCTTTCAACAGAATAATGGAACATATAAATGCACTTTGTACTTTTAATTGTGGTCTTCATTCAACCACCTTCACTATGTTCAAGATTACTTTTCTTCTGCTCTATGGGTATTTCTGAGCTTTTAAACAAACCAAAACAAACCACAACTCCAGTTCACCCTTGTAAGGAGAAAACTTCAAAGGTGACAGTCCTTTCAGGTTTTGTTTAGGAACCTTAGCAAAAGCATTAAATACAGAAATCATTGATGTTTAATAGGAAAATACGCTTGAGAGATAAAAACCCTTTGACATCCAAAGCAACTGCACAGATGTGATACACTTCTTAAACACACAGAGCAGTTAATTGTACTGTATGATTTTTGGAACTTTGTACTTCTGAAGGCAGCTTTAAAGTGCTTTGTCCCATTCATGTCACATCCCATAGAATGAATAGTGCACATGCAATGACATCTGGAGCTGGTAAATGCACGTTTTCCCCTGCTGGGAAAATGGCTATGCTTTAAAACCAACAGGGAAGTAAGATGGATGTATGGCTTTTTCTGTTATTTCTTAGAAATCCCCCACATAAAGGCCAGAGCATAACCCTATTTAAGCAGGTTCTCCTAGGAAATGATGGAATTGTAGTCTCCCCCCAGACTTGAAAGATGAGACCTCAGGTTCCACACTGGCAGGCACTAAGGTACGCAGTCTCACCTGAGTGAATCCAAGTTTGATCCGTCTTTGTTTGAAAGTCTTGGCAAACTGCTCAAGCTCCTCAAGGTCACTGGGCTCCTCCAAGCTGGGAGTGTCGATTCGCTTTGGTGTTGACTGGCTCTGTGGAAGTGGCTGAATGGGGGTCGCTGCTATTGTGCGTGTTGGGGTTGCTGGCTATTGAGACAGCAAGGAAAGGATGAAGGTCAGACTTAAGAGGATAATCAACAGAAATTAAATTCCTAAAAGGTATGTGATGTTCTTGTGAGAGAGGTCAGTGAACTGGACATTTCCTGCAATCTGGAAGTTCCTCCAGTTTATTAACATTCCTCTCCAGAACTAGCAAACACAATCCAGAAAACTACAATAGTATGACAGGCTTTTAAAATTTCTATCATAACCAGTTAAAGAAAAGTAAGAGATGTTCAAAGGTAACCAACAACTTTCACTTGCTGCAGAAGCTGCTCAAAGAAAAGCTGAACACACTCTACTTGATACACTTCCACCACTTATAGACACCTTGGCATCCATCTCTTTAAAAAAATTTAAAACTGAATCTACTGGTCTTGTGAGGTGGCAGACTGTCATCAGCCTAAAAGATTCAAATCTCCTATTTAATCCTGGAAGAGTGAGCACATACAGATGCAGCAAACATGCAAGTTTCCTCCAATGCCATCTCTTGTGATTGACTCAGCATTTCAGGAAGAAAAAACTAGATTTACCTCTAACCCTTTCCTTGATAGTTGCAACAATAAAATGAACATACTGGTGATGAATTAAGCCAAGGCAAAGTGCATAAAATGATTCATTTTAGGTCACACTTTTCTTCTGTATAAAGGCTAATTTTCTAGGAAGTCCATGGAAGGTTCACTATTCCTGAACATTGGTATACTAAAGCACTTTGCGATGCAACTACAGCAAATATCTGAAAAAAAAAATAGCATCTTGGAAAATGTTCACAGGTGAACAAAATATATTTAGATCTGGTATTGCACAGTTCAGGCTTTATGTGCAACAAGAACACTGGAAACATGTTTTGAGTGTATAGCTCTACCTCCTTACATGCCACGATCAGCTGAGGTACAGAGACAAATCATTTACTCCAGTTAAAATTCTAGTCAGTTTAGCTGTGGCTCTTCAGTAAAGGTGATTTCATGCCCCTGTGTCCTATGCTCAGTTCTGAAACTCTGGACTCCTTCAGGGCAAATAAGAACAGCCTCATGTCCAGACAGCCCTAGAGCATTATGCAAAGTCTATGCAAAGGTTCAAAAAAGGCTCTTCTAAAAGAAGTGGCCTACATATAACTCAGTCTTTACATAACTCCTTATGTTATTTTCCTCCTGGGTTAGTGCAGTGTTTTGCAGTGCACTGCAGATGGTAGGGGGAGGTCAAGATCTATAATTCCATTATTTGTGAAATAATGTGATCATATAGGATCTTTCTAGGATTGCAGATACATGTGTCACACTTACAGGTTTTTAATATTTTTTAATTTACATTAATCACAGTGGGTAATTACTGCAACATGTCTTTGCTGATTTCAATCACTTTACATAATTTATTCTTTCTTAGTAGTTTTAGGAATTTTTTTTTAAATCCTGGAATAATCTTTAGTGAGGAATCACACTGCTAGCTGAGGTATGAACTAGAGGTGGGACAAATTCTATTTTCCACATGGTGCATGAAAAATACTAGAGGTGGTATAATAGAAAATGTAGTTTTCTAAGACTCTGATAGACTCAGGCACCTTATTGCAGACTAGAAAAGTCTTACATGTAACCAAGGTGGCAGGAAGATACTGTGTGATATTACATGGTATTTGAGAAACAGCATGCAGCCATGAAACTAAACCGCACAGTAAAACCCAGAGCCAAGCACAACTAAATTTACAGGCACATGCAACCTTAAAATTGCTTTTCTTACAGTCTGAAAACTTAATCACAGAGCTCTAATATTTTACTATACATCTATCAGAATATACAAATATTTCATTTCTAACAATCTCTTCAGTTTCACAGATGGTAACTGGTAAGACTGGCAATGACTTAGCAGTGATTGCAAAATAACTACACTAAAAAAAAGATAGATTACCACTGCAATCTTCAGAAAGAGACTTGTCAGTAATCCCCTTTTGGAGCTTTTGAGGGAGCTCACACCTTCACTCCTCTGAATTTCCAAGAAAACCTTACAGGAAATCAAATGATGCTTTAGTGCCATTAACTCAAGGTATCAATCATGAAAATTTCCAGAAAACAACCCACTTTTAGAACGTTAAAGCCTGGAAAGAGGCACATTGGGGTGGGAGCTACAAACCTGAACTATCCAGCAAGACAAATTCATTATTATAGCTACAACATCTATTCGGGTAGCTAATACAAAGGGTCCATTCACTTGCCATACTTAAAATCCCCTCAAAGCAAGTCATGAAGTGTAGGAAAAAGCCTGACCTGCGAGGCAAGGGTGATGCTTGGCTGAGACTGCAGGAGGTTGGCTTGGCTTTGCTGAGGTAGTTGCGTTAAGAGATTCTGCGCTTGCAGGAGACCTGGAGAGAGAAAAGCGTGCGTTTGGTTTGTCCTTCAAAACCACTAACACATGACAGGAGGTAAAACAAGGCTCTTGCCAAATGATGGAATGTTTAAAAAAAAAATTGAGACGATAGCTTTCGTTTCATCCTTGCATATATATGTTCAGACTTGGGAGTTTTCAGCCCCAAATCCCCTTGTATTTCCCTGAAATGGTGACAGAAGGGTAAGAGGGAGGACTGTGTGTAAGTCTCCTCTGCAGAAAGAGCTGGTAATGATCTAGGTCATCCCAGTTCTGTGTGCGGGAATCATTTACTGCCCCTTTCAGCTTGCAGAGTTTGGATACACCTCTTCTGGTAACCAAAAGCTGACCAAGAATTGTGGAGCCATAAAAAAATACTGAACACTAATGAGATCAAATTCAACAACTGAATACTAATCAAACCCACAGATTTGGCTTCTTGATCGCTCTCCTTCCTCTCCAAACCACCCTATGCCAGCTGCCTAACAAGAAGGAAGCTTTCTGGCAGACTTGAGCAGACCACACCAGAAGACACAACAAGCCTAGATAACTCCCTCCTGGGTCATATAAAGTAGGAATCTTTTGGAAAAGTAATTGGAATTAAAGTTTAGGTAAGATACTGAACACTGCTTGATTTTTACAGATAGAATAAACACTACACTGAATATAGGAAAACCTTGCTACTATGAAAAGGTGACAACATCAAAGAACAATTGCAACTGATAGAACCAATATGTATAATATGCTGTCAATCTATGAATAAATTCCCTTACAGTCCACTATTTGCACAGTTTATATAATCTCTGAGGAAACTGAGATACATACCTGCACCTAAATATTTTAACTAGAAGCTATTGGGGTTGGTTTTTTTTTTTTTTTTCATTTCTAATTTATTTTTAAGGGACAGAATCTTGACAAAAATATACCTACAGTTAGTAAAATCCCTTGACTTTACTGTGAAAAATATTAACTGTTATTTTTTAGGTACCTCCTGGCTACGACTATCAATTTCCACTGTAATAATTTAAGAACCTGACTAATTAAACTTATACTTCAATATACCTAGTCCCTAAAACCAGGGCTGGGGAACAACAGATGGATGGACTGCTATGCCACCATCGACTATGCACCATGTAAATTCAACATCATCAGCTGCCTGACCTAACTCTTAGCAGAACAAAGGCAGAGGAAACAGAATTTAGAACTTGATAAATACTGAGTGAGGAACTGGATGTTTTATGCAAGGTTAAGGCCATAAGAGACATGGAAAGAGGAATTACCGTGGTTAAGAAGGAGAAAATGTATCCTCAGTAAGGGATACACAAGCACAGAAGAGCTATCATCTGACAGTGATACTTGGTTTTTGTTTAACAAAGAGCTGAGTATGTATTTTAAACAGAATGTGTTGCTATCAAGATGCTCAGGACCTACAGAATACAGCCATGTATGCTTATGTAACATAATAGCATAGCACAGAAAAGGATGTAAATTTGCTCTGCACCACATAATCAACGTGTTCCAGCTGTGTTTTTGAAAAGCCACAGTGAGGGAACACAGCTGCTCAAGGAACTTCCAAGACAGCCACATACTACAGCTACACATTGTTTTTTACAGTGCAAATATTTGTTCACTGGAAAGATGATTTTAGCTGTCCGAATCTAAATATTAATTAGTAAACAGTGACCTCTAAGTGCAGAGTTTTTGACCTTAATTCAGTGATAGTGAATTTTAAACTGACATGCTGAAAGAGAAAGGGGCAAACCCATCACACTGTCACTACAGAGTGGCTGACCAACAATGAAACAAAACCCAGGCAGCTGACAGTGATGACATTGAGTTCTAGTCCAATAGTAACAACATCGATTACAAGTTACTGATTTGTCTGTGATTGCAATCAGAGTAATTAGGACTGGCCTTCTGTGACTTTTTGTCCCCAGAGAAATCCTAGAAGATGTTTTTCTGGCATTGACAATTTTTCTAAAGAGCACAAGATGACTACACTCTTCCTAATTTTATTTTCACTCACATGGTCTGAAGTAATTATCACGGAATTATCAGTATAAAATAACCTGAACCCGTTTAATCTACTCTGTTTTTACATCATTTTATCCCATGTAAGAGGTGCTGACACAAGGTGTCACAGGCAGAGACTGGAGACAGAACACGTCAGTTCAACCTGCAGCTGGCTGAAGCAATGATCAGGAGATGGGGAAAGCAGCTGGTCTGTTTTGGCAAGGTGTCTCTCCTCCTGACCACAGCCTTTTCAGGCACTTGCCATGCTTTGGGCACTCCTTGGCTCTCATGGGTGGGCAGCTGCAGTTGTGCTCTTTTATGATACGACTTGAGCCAGTCCAAGCTTCTCCTTCATTCCTTTTCTGAGAAGAAATCACTGAGGTCCAAAATAACTTCAGTGACTTAATTTACAGAGTGCATAGCACTGCCTTTTCTAAGTAAACCCACATCTTTAGGCACCTGCTGAGATCCTGGCATTTCAAACACTGCTGTTTCCTTAGAGACTCATACTGGCACCAGAACTGCTTAACATTTTTATTACCAAGAAGGTTGATGGGACAAAATACAGTCTCAGCAGGTCTGTGGATAATACCAAAGATGGGGAAGTGGTCAACAGGTCAGAAGCCAGGGTCTAGACTAGCTGGACAAATGAAACCTCATGAAGATTGATGCAGGAAAATACAATGTTCTGAGAGGGGGCTGGAATAACCCTGTGCAGCAGGGTGGGCACTGGCTGGCTGGAATGCAGATCCACAAGAAAAAGTCCTGAGGGTCCTGGAGGACAACCTGATGAACATGAACTGGCAGTGTGCCCTTTCAAGACACAACCACATCCTGGGCTGTACTCACAGGAGTGCAGCCAGCAGGCCAAGAGTTGTGCTTCTCCCCCTTTATTTGGCACCTGTGACACCACAGCTGGAGTCTTGCTGTCAACCTTGGGTTTCCCAGTACAAGGCACAAGGCCATCCTGAATTTTGTGCATCCAAGGCCCACCAGGGTGGCTAACAGGCTGGAACTAGGTAAGTGAGCTGGTTTTTTCAACCTGATGAGAAGACTAATGTGAAGTCCTACTGCTTTCTTCCAAGACAGAAATGGACTCTGCTCGAGGGTACACTGTAACTCATTACAGTGCAATGGATATGGGAACATGGAAAGCTCCTACTAGATATAGGAAAACTTTTTTTTTTTAAAACATGATAGCAGTCAACTCTTGGGGCAGGTACTTGAAAATGTTGCACAAACTCCATTCTTGGACATGTTCAACTGGCTGAGGTGCTGAATAGCTGCTGTAATTGGACGTGCTTTGAACAATTTTACCTGGTCTCTGGAGGTCCCTTCCAACCCACATGATGGGGTTTTTTTTACTTATAAAAGCTGCTATTGTACTTGTATACTTTACAGAGGTCATATTCCTAACCCTCTGCCCTGGGTTTTAAGAGCCCAGTGATATTATTGCATTAAATATAGCACTCAAATCACCTATGTGGCACTCTAAAAGAATGACTGCGTGGAGGTAGATAAGGATCTACGCAGAAGTATGACAGTTTAGAGGTATTTAAATCTTTTTTTAAATGGTTATAGTAAATATATTTATTGTCATTCAGGATTGTTCCTGCAATGTCTAAGAGTAGCATGAATAATGCTCCAAGCCAAAAAACTCTTCCTGCCAGCCAAGAGTCCCCCAGGACTGATCCGGGGTTCAGTTCTACCTAAAATTAAACAAAAGATAAAACAAACATTCAAGCACAGAGTTTTTCAGCATAATTTTTAAAAAGTTGGCCCAGAAGCATAATACATAATTCATCCCAAACTGATCTCCCAAAAGAGTGAATTTTTTCATGTAAGAACTTGACTGCTTTATCTCTGCCAAAGCTGTTCATCCTCTCACTGAAAGTTAGCTTGCAAGACAAAGCCATTACAACAACTTCCACATGAGTGAGGCCTCAAAGTCTGCATGATATATATGATGACTTTGAAGAAGAAAACAGGACTTGATTTGGCCCAGGCAACTTTACAATATTAAAAAAAAATCATCAAGACAGTCTTTAATAGTAAACAGCATTAACTCGAGACTAGGTAGACCCAGTTTCAATGTTTATAGCTAATTAGTAGCTTGTCCTCAACATTTGCTCTTCTGGATATTTTCTTTGTAAGTACAATTTCTAAATGTCACTGTGATACAGTCTTTGTTTAGATCTTAACAACTCCTGTTTGCAAGATTAATTTATATTAAATGCAGCACCATTTCCCCCTCCATTCAGATTTTTACTGATACGATTTGTATTAGCGATATCTCACAAGTAAAAAGGTGAAGAGTCACCTGATGAGGGTAATATTTTTAAGCAGCAGCTCTAATTGTAGTAAGGGATGTTAAATTGATTATTTTACAGACAGCTCTATTAGATACAAGAACAGATACAAGAGGTATAAAGACATTACAAGGTGCTACACTCCTGCTGGTGACTTCGACAATAACATGAATAACAGTTGCACTGAATAAGAAAATGTTCCAAATTTCTATCTCCAATCTTCTGCATATCTGCTGAGGCTTGAAACAACTCTTTCACTTATGATATTATTAATTACCAGCCATGAAAAACAGGAATTTTAAAATTTGCTTCATACAAGCCCCTAAATGGCCAGAAATTGTGTGGTAAAGGAAGGTGACTACATTAGACATATGGCAGTGGATTTATGGGGAAGATTTCCTATCTGCTGCTGGGAGCTATAATGTGTGTGTTGAAGAAAGATAATAGAATAACATCCTGATTACTGATCAATATTTTAAGTATTGATTTTTTTTCAAAAGTTGAATCTCAGCTCATGATGTTCAACCCCTTCAAGAATCTAAACACAATTGCTGAGGTGACTGCATTTCTCTGTACCCCTTCGCCTCTTCAAGTAAAACATTTTTCTTCACCAAATGTGAAGAATCATGTTCACAATCTTGTTTAGATACACTATTCTTCACTTATTTCCCTCAAAACTCTTCTCATTCAAAAACAGTGTTTCTCATTTACATGACTACATGGCATACACAAAATATGTAGTGTAGTCTGTAAAGCAAGAAATTTCTTCCAGAATACATAATCTATACAGAAATCTGAATTTTTATGTTTGTTATTAAATGTGTACATATATAAAGCTCCACACAGTACCAATGAAGCATCAAAAAAAATTAATGCCATTGGTTTTGAAGAAAACTCTATGCTAGTTTCTTCAGAATATTTATTATTTTATGAAGTTGACTAATGGAGCAATAGGACAAGAACAACATGGAAAAGTCAGCTGCAACAACAAATAACAAAATAAAAATACACATTTCCTCAATCTTTCTCATAAATAATAATGTACTGTTTGAGATCTTCTAACAATAACCATGAAATACTGCAAAAAAAAACATATCAAAAAGTGATATAAGGGGTATTATGACATACATGTTGCTTTACCATTGAGTGCTCATGAAGAAAATGAGATCTATTCAAGCATTTCAGTTTGGAAGGTTGTCACACACTAATGGCCTATGCTCAGAATTCAGCATATAAATCTTCCTACATTTTTGAGCTATTCAGTTGTCCAGGCTGCACATAACCAATAAAACATGATGTCTCTACCTACCCTGCGTCACTGATGACAGCAATATGCAGGTCCTAAATTGTAGTGAAGAAATAATTCTGCAGAGATGGCCTCTGGAAAAGGTACTATGAAAATCTCATCTAATACTTATTCTACTCCAGGAGATTTTAAACAAACAAGAAAGCCTTGCTTCCCTTCTAAAATGCCAACAACTCATTTTGGGGGACAAATACAATTTGTTTCTTTTAGTTTTCCTTTTTGAAAAACATCTTTAGAGGTATTTTAGAAAACCAGCAGAATTTAGCTGAAAAATGTAGGCAGACATCAAGACCATTGAAATTTTCAAAACAATGCTTTTGTGCTTGCTGTTTTCTTAAAAGAATTTACTTTAAAAAAACCACAAGCACCTATTTTGAAGAACTCTTGAACTAAATTTTAGTGGTTTGATTTCTTCTAGTACAGTATGTTGAGTTTACAAGTTCTGCTTCACTTTAAGAAAGCAATACATCACTAAATACTTCCATGAATAGCCCTTCAGCCATTTTCTACCAGTGCTAGTATAAAATCTCTCCTAAATCAAGTCCTATTAAAAGAAAGGTAATTTTGACTAACCCTTTATTCAAATGTGAGAACATTCAGACAGTAAGAGCCCTTCAGTGTAATGGAAAGCCAGTTCTGTCTAAGTCATAGTTTGTAAGAAGGAATGATGCATGAAAAAATTGAAAGGAACAGAAAAAAATGAGGTGCAAAGAGCTGCTTTATAGGACAGCCAAGCTCTGCAGGACTCTTCAAGCATAACAGGATTTGCCTTCTGAGCAAGAATCTTTGGATTACCAGACCTGAACAACTGAGTAGAGTTCATGTAGAAGAGAAAGGGGGGAAAAAAGGCCATTGGAGTATATCAGCATAAGAAGCCATGGCTAAACGCAGTTTTCCGTGGGCATCAACAAATGGGGTGCAATCAGCACCGTGATGCATTGCAGCCTGAACACATCAGTCCTCAGAACAAAGCTGCTGTACAACAACTTCACTGCTCTGACACAGCACCACCTACCACTGCCTTGTCTGTCTTTGGCATGTAAGTCATACCCAGTGCATTGCCAAAACATTATTATAAGAGCTGTTACACAAATCCAGCATTCTAGCTCTTTTCCCAAGGCGTTAATTATTATTTCAGTTTATGACAAAATTCATTGTACCCTCTTTAGGCTTAAGTACTTTCCCAAGCTCCCAAAAGGACTTTTGATTTTGTAATCTTTTTTTCAGTCTGTCCTGCTTTTGACTGAGACAGAGTTAATTTTCTTCTTAATAGCTGGTGTGATTTGGATTTTGGATGAGAACAACGTTGATAACACACTGATGTTTCAGATATTGCCAAGCAATATTTAGAGTCAAGGAGTTTTCGGCTTCTTGGTTTTCATCCCAGCAGCAAGCAGGCTGGGAGGGGACAGAGCCATGAGAGCTGACCCAAATTAGCCAAAGGGATATTCCACACCACGTGGTCTCATACTCAGGATATAAACCTAGAGGGGAAAAGCTGCCTGGGAGCCACTGCCTGGGAGAAGGCTGGCCTTTGGTATGAACCACCTGAGTTTCACTTTCTCCCCTAAAAAACGCTATGTGTGATTTGCTTTTGTGTGTGGCAAGGAGCACTTACCCTGCTGCCCCTGCGGCGTTTGTGAGATGATGAACTGTGCTGGCTGCAAGTTGGTTGTTGGATGCACCAACACAAACTGTTGCAGGTTGAGATTCTGCTGCTGAAGCTGCTGCAAGTGCTGCAAATCCTTAAGGAAATGGGAAGGGGGGAAAAAAAAAAGAGAGAGGACAAAAAAAAGAAAGGAAAAGCGGGAAAAAGAGAAAAAAAGAAAAAAGGAAAAAAAGAGAGAAGATGAAAAGAAAAAAGAAAACAAAAGAAAAAAAGAAAAGAAAGAACTGTGCGTTAGACATTTAAGTCAGCAATGATTCCCAATATAAGATTTCCTATCAGCCAGCTACATTCTAACATTTAGAGATAAAACTGGATGTCAAACACAGCAGAAGTCCTGCTACTGAATATCCTTTAGAATGGCAATTTGAATTTCACTCTCATTCACAAAAAACCCAAAGTAATTTACTAAATAATCCGGCAGAGTATATCCAGAACTTTTCTGCTTTAAAATCAAAACAAATAAACAAATCAATCTCCATTCGCCCAAATTCAGGAGTTTTCAAATACATTAGACTTATCAGCACAAAGATCTCTCAAACTTATTTTTTGAAGCTAGAACTCTGCTACAGATCAAGCATATTAGCTGGGAGCTATTTTTTTTTATAACAACGGTCTGCAATTACCATTTAAATCAACAGCAGGAAAGCAAAATATTGCAGATTCCTTGTCTGCATTCTGGTTGCTAAGTTCAAATTTCAGAAAGTAGCTAACCGAATTAGTAAATATATTTGATTTCTTCTGAAACAAATTACAATAAGATTAATAAATATGACTATAATGAAAGGTTAAAAGGAATAATCCAAAACACTGCAGTATTGTAGAACCCTACCCTTATGTGTTTAAACCATTCAGGACTATTAATTTCCCGTAATTAAATGACAGGTCTCAATGTAAAATGTTAATCTCTGAGAAACTGAGTTTTCAAGAAAAATGCTTCAATTTGACATTTAGCTGGAGAATGAAAACATAGAGAACTGCTTAAAAGTATTGTTCCTCCTAACTAGCCTTTTTCTTTTCATCTCCAAACAGGACAATAACAACAATAACAAGAACAACTGAAATTTAAAAAACACACAGTGAAGTAAGCCAACATAACAGTGGTAATCCATGAAAACTATCTAAACACGCTTACAGGATTCTTCCATCATTCCAGGAAGAATCTGTTTCAAAATACTCACCAAAGAGGTGGAAAAAAGCCTGGATTAAGTATTTCCCACACTTAAAACCTCCCATTACACAAACCAAACCAAGCAGACTCCCCCAAAGCTTTGTTTCAGGGAAGTTTCTCAGATCCCTGTTTGCAGAGGAACCACGTTCAGGTGCAGCGGTGCCACAAACAGTGCCCATGCGGCTGCTTGGAGCTGCTCATCTTCACACAGCCCCAGACACACTTGAGTTCAAGTGAACCAGAGTAACAAAGAGCTGCTCCTTAAGCTGCTCCTTGGACTGATGCAGGTTACTGAGCACTCCCACAACCCCCTCAGCCAGAGGATGGGACAGGCCATTCACTGCCAGCAGTGGATTTGGAGATGAGAAGTCAAGACAGACTGACAAGGAGAACTTCTTTCTTACACGGTGCTGTTATCTGTGACCTTACAGATTATTTAAAATCTGTTAAAACTGTAACTTGGAGGTGCAACAAGCTCCTTCTGGAGATGAGGGGTGGGGAGTGCCAGAAAGGAAGACTAGGGAGGGGAAAACATAGGGAGTCCACTGATTTATGAGACCATAGACAGGCATTATAAGAAAACGACTACTTAACCTGCATTACACAGATACTGGCCATCAATCACTTGGGCTACTTAGCCCTGTTAAGTCAAAAGCATGCAGTGTAATAATATGGTAGACAGACACCAGATACACCAGATGGATTGATCAAGCAATGCTATTTAAGAAATGGAAACTTCCATTTTATAAGAGAATGGTAAAATTTTTAAAAGTGCCCACGAGCAAAAAAGTGGGTTTAAAGTCAACAGTATTATTTGCTTTCAGAAAATTGCAGAAACAGTGAATCCACTCCTATGAAATCAAGGCAAATTTCCTTCTTGAAAGAGAGAAATAACTGCTTCAGTTCTATCCTGGAACTCCATGTTTCTTAGTCTTCATATCCTAATATAACATTGTTCAGAAGTGCTACCAAAACCTCTTCTTGAGCTCAACATGACATGGATCTCCGCTCATTTATTCACCGATTTTCAATGCTCAGCTGGTTACCTCTGCAGATTGTGCTGACCCTCCAGCTCAGAGAGGGCTCATACTGGAATGGATGTGAGGACTGGATGCAGAGTTGAAAACAGAAATGGAAAGAGCTGGGCAAGCTGACTCAGGTTGTGAACACTGGGCAGAAGGAAATGAAATAAAGAGAGGCTGCAGGATGAAAATAGAGGTAGATAAGAGGGAAAAAAAATCCAGAAACACAAAAGGAAGAGTTGGGAAGACACTGTAGAAGAAAAAAGTATCAATGGAAAAACATGGGTTAAGAACCTCTCCCAATCAAAAGCGAACAAATGAAATCACCCCAGATGACCAAGTAGATCTCACATGATTTGAAGCACCCCCACAGGAGATGGAGCTACATGCAAGAAAGAATACAAAGAAACAGCGGCAGTGTATCTGTAAGATCAAAGGAGGCGAGCTTTTTGTTTAAGACTACAGTATTCATAACACTGGCTACCCAGCTAAGACATGACAGCTCTTATCATCAGGCTCTTACACTTTAATATGAGAAAACTGTTTTTAAATTGAGGCCTCAGGGATAACTGATATAAGCAATCTTATTCTGTGCATCTGCCTTGGTAAATGGTATGTTGGCTAAGTCTTGTTTAAATACAGAAATATAATTCTGCAACGCAAAATGAAAATGATGCCTCCAAGGCTAATCACTCCTAAATAGCCCTACCAGCCCCTCAAATGCATTTGAAATCCAACTTTATTTCCACCTTGGGAAAGTTTTATTATTTAGTTAATTATATCATTACAATAAATCTCCCAATAGCAACCACACGAACAAACCTGACACTGTTTTCCCATGCTGATCTTTTTTTTCCTCAGTGTTAAAATCTGAATGCTAGCACAAGCAAGCACATAGAAAGAGATGGAAAGACTTTAAGAGAGACATGCATGTGTTCTGGTGCTGCCTAGCAATTTAGAAAGATCAAAACAATCCAAATCCTACCCCAGCAGAATAATCTGTCAAGTATTATGTCGTGCTGTGAGGAAGATGTTTTGTTTAAAAAAAAGTTTTAAAAAATAATCTAAATTTCTAAATTCAATGCCATTATTTCCAATTACAGCTTCAACACACACTTAGGCATTTGTGTCATTTTGAGATAAACATCATAGAAATACAGAGCATAGATCCTGAAAACAAGGAAGTTTATAAAGAGCCTCAAAAGTTGATACACAACTCATTTAGTGTCAATCCAGGAGCAGCACAAACTCCCCACCAGACTGCTGCAGCAGATACCTCATGTGAACTGCAGTACACATTAAAGAAGTCATGCTTTTGCAATTAGTTAATTAAAATAAATATGGTAATCCCCCTGCTGCAGAGACCTGCCAGTTAATCAATTATTCAAAAACCATCAATTAAAACAAACATTCAGCTATTTGTATAATCAGCTATATGTTTACAATAGCAACACAAACAAAGCTGAGCACTGCTTACAAATCCTTGCCAAGATGGATCAAAAAGCATGGTGCTATCTACCTATGAACTTAGATGGTAGATGTTTTCCATAAGTACCTCAAATTATATCCAACACCTGCACAATTTATGCCCTGCACTTTCATCACAAGGAGCAGTTAACAAGATTCAACCAAGCTTATTTACGTATCAAAATAACCTATCCTAAAAGACATTAATTGTAAAGTCTAACATTTAAGTAATTAGAAATGTCAGAAAACAAGTACAACTTTAATTTGTCCTGCATGTGGCAACTACATGATCACATGCTATTTTTCAGAGAGCCTTTAGCTCACTCGTGCACAAATCAGACAATGCTGCCTTCAGAAACTCTTACTTGACAGCACATGCCTGATCTTTTCAACTCCTCTCAAACACTTCTCTGAAGATTTTCTAAGTTCTGTCGAAAAAGCCAGTACAAAACTATTAATTGTAAATGCTTCACACATTTTCAGAGCCTCACACTGAGGTGGGAGAGCAGGATTAGAAAGACCTCACGCATGCATCACATTGGTATCCACTGCTTTGGTGCTCTATTTGACAAACCTAAGGCCAGACAGTTCAAGGTACAGATTTTGTTAATAAGAAATTTTAGGCCACCACACCACACACTTTAGACCTCACTATCTTAAGCTGCACACCTGGAAGAGGAGAGGCACACACCTGTGGATTGCTTACATATACGTTAAAAGACTCACATCCCATCAAATGGGAACCATGACAGATGCATGGAAAGATGTCAGAAGCCATAACCAATAACTTCCTTGACAGGGACATTCCCCATTCTCTTCTTGAGATCTGTCTGTACTATTGCCTACAGACAGTCTTAACAAAATTAAGATATGATCTTGAGAATTACAGGTTTCCTTGAATGCTACACCCTTCAGTGATCTCCACATCATGCCAGTGAAGTGGAATCCTTTGCTAAAAAAGGTGTTATTTGGTGACGTGACTTCTCACAGTGCAACAAGAGCTTCAGTAGGAGGAATGTCATCAACATAGCAACATCAGCACTGGCCTTTTAAAAACAGGCAGGCACCACTCTGGCCTCTCTAAGGACAGCCAGAGGGGTCAGAACTTCTAGATCAACACCACAAAAGTTTGCCACTTCAGCTAATGAAAATCTGACAGCACAGCCAGACTGTTATTCAGCTAGTGGCCCTGTACAGTAAAGGATTGAACATTTGACCACTGGACTTCACAGATAAATGCAATATTCCCATTCTTGTCCTTAATCAGACCTCATGTTCACCTTTTAGACACTGCATCCTGGTTGAATGCAAGAGAAAATAGCTTGAACAGAAAGCATTAGACAGTATTAAAGAACTTGCTCATTCGATGAAGCAGCAACTTTGAAGATTACATACCCCATACACTTTGTACAGCTAGACTAATAAAACTGGTATTATGTACCAAGAACTTTAATCTATGGAAAGATGGACCTCAGCATGAGCAAGACAATCACCTACTCGTAGTACTCAAGATGTCTAAGCCGCACATTTGATTATCCCTGTCCACATGTCTAAGGGTTTTCCACACCACATACATTAAGCACAGAGTTAGTGCCACTGCCATCTTCACACTGAATTAAGCCAGCCCTGAAGACCCACGAGGTTCCTCACTGCTTCTAGTAAGTAGAACATCCACAGCAAGCAGTCTTTAGTACCAGACCATGACACTGGACAGATTGCAACACCAGACTCATTCTCCAAGTTTTTCTCCAGACACACAGGTGTGTCCATTCTTTGTCACTGAACTCCCAGCATTAAATACCAAGCCAAAACAGCACGTAAATGGGTCAAGTCAAACTGACGATCTTCAGCTCTATCACTTTGCTCCTAACAAGCACCATTTGGGTCTGACAAGCATCCTTTCTGATACACAGGCATCACCTCCCATCCATACAGGTCTCAACAAGTGCAATTTCCTGTGGCCATCTTTACTATAACCTTTTTTTCTCCTTTCTCACGCTAACTACAAGGAGGAAGATTCAGAAAACACGGCATCTACTCAGATTCTGGTACAAACCCAGCAGCCCAGTGGAACTGAGGAGCAGCTGGCACACATTCCTTGCTAAGACTATCAAACTCCGACCTCATCATCCAAAGCTGCACGAGGAAAGCCTAACAATTCTCGAGGACCCTAGCGACTCGCTGAGCGACGAGCAACAAATTTCATTCGAATGGCGCGATCAGTCAAAAAACCTCTTTTGTTTTCCACCCTCTCAAGCCTCAAGGCTCACCTGTGCAATCTGTATTGGCTGAGATAGAGGGATCTGCGTCATCGGCGTCGCAGCAGAGGCCGAGATGGTGGCACCAGCAGCGCTGTGCTGCTGACTGGCTGAGTGCTGCACTGCAGCCGCCAGCAACTGGGCCTGCGCCTGTTGGAGCAATAACTGTTGCTGGGCTGGCGTCAACGTGAGCTATAAACAATTAGAAAACACAGCCATTAATAATGGGAAGAGCCACTTCAGCTACAAAGTCATTAGATAGCTCAGTACTAGTTATGTTAACCAGGCAACCCTAGTGCTATTCCACTGACTGGCAAAGGGCTCTGGCCTTAAGGAAGGACAGCTGGCTACTCAACACAAGGTGGGAACCAACCTACCACAGGGCTGACACAAACCAAACTGCACCACCACCAACATTTGCACTTACAGGAACCTACACGACCTAACTCTGCTCCTAAGTTTTCCTCACAACTCTACCAGCAGTTTCAGGGAAAAAGCAATTAAGTAGCAAGCAAAAGAAAAGAATCAGTATTGCCAGGATTTGAAAGGAAATTTACACCCAGCAGAACAGCAAGTGATTAGCCAGATGAATGTGAAGCAGGAATGCTGGCTATGGCTACTGAACAAACTGATAACGCCCCAGCTGCTTCACATTAGCATGAATCCCTGCCATATTCCATCATTTCCATTATGCCCTAAGATATAAGTAAAGAACATGAGCTCCATTTGTTTCTCTCCAAGTCTCCCCATCTGCCCTTTTTTTTTTTTTTTTTTTTTTAATAGAATGGAGTTGGCAACTTTACATCCCTTCCCCTTCCCAACACGCATTATCTCTGTGGAACAGGTGGCAGCAGTCTCTCCTTTACATGTAAATGAATCTTGATGCCCATATTTACTACAACCCATATCTGCAGAGGCCTGGAGTTTTGAATGTTTCACTACAGCAGACAATCATGAACTAAAACAAACCAGTATTTTCTGAGAATACAAAAAATAATAAAATATGCCAGGTTTTAACAAGACATCGAAACAGTCTCACTTTTAAAAGTTTCAATGCTTAATTGAAAACTAAATAGGATGTTTATTTACATACTAACATAGGAGAAGATTTAACAGTTGAGCCTGAGATTAAGAAGTCATTTCATGCAAGTGTATGAATGATCTAACCTAACACTTCAAATCATAAATATATTGTTGGAGCAATTGCCCTAAGCTTATTAACACACAAACTCTTATACTGCAAAGCTGATTATGTGGAAGCAAATTCTTTAACCAGCCCATTCACAAAACTTGCTCTTTTTTTGAAACGACTGAAAGCCTTTACAACAATTCAGAAACATCAGAAAGCCTAAAACAACGATTATCTCACATTTACTTCCAAAGCTTTGCAATTAAAAACCCCTCAAAATCAGTAAGTTAAAACAAAAGGGTTCAACAGGCTTAAGAAAAGTACTAAGAGTTACTTAAAAAGAAATGTGTTCGAGAAGAGGAAAAATTAACAATTCCCATCATTTTTGTTCTTCACCCAGCTATAAGATTCAGTCTTGTTCTCCCACGTCTCATTTTAATCTCGAAAAAAAAAATTCCTCTTTATGACTTCAGTGACTGTCTTATTTGTAACTGTTGTAAAACAACAGGTTTTAATTTCATCGCAGAGTCAAAAGGGATACTGAGAACAGAGAGAAAGAATTCTTTGTTCTTGTTGTTTGGAAGCAAATACTCAGCGACAAACCGCAAACATTACAGTCTGCTTATTTTTCTAGGAAAATATTTTCTGTTGCCACTTCCACAGAAGTTGCTCCCTGGGTTAAAGGAAGTTGCAGTGTGCCTCAGTGACAGCTGCGTGGGGCTGCAGCATCCCTGGGTAACTCTTACCCCGGTGATCTGTCCTCCGGCCAGCATGAGCTGGGTCTGGGGTATGGCCGCCTGCACTGAAGGCTGCTGGGAAGGCTGGCTTGGCTGCTGAGAGTCCCCAGATTCTTCATTAGATTTAGACTAGTCGAAAAAAAATACAACTCTTTATAGTGTAAAACAGATGTTAATGTATAACGCTGCTATCTCAACACTGCACAATAAAAATCTTTCATCTGCATACAAAAAGCCCTTGGGTTTATTTTAAGAGTGTGTTTAAGCAATGGCTCTGTGTGCCCACCATCTCAGCTATGATTGCTCAAACACGGCTGTAGGTAATGCAGTTTAAACAAAACAAAGAGACTCTCTGGTCTCCTGTAACTCCGACATTATTTTCAGGTCTCACTTCATTTTACGCCATGCAACTGAAGCTGACGCTACCTTTCACCATGAAGAAAGAGAAGGTTGCTAAAATTATTCATTGCCTAAAATCCTGAACAATGGAGTGAGGGAAAGGAGATTGTGTTTCCATTTTCTCTATCTCCATCCTGTACCTCTAAGTCATCGTACTGTTGGCTTATACAGAACCTTTTTGAAAAATCCTCAACCTACTGCAACCTGTTTCTCAACCTACAGCAAAATATATAATATATACAGTCCTTTTAAATGCTCAAAGCACTTATTTAATTGAATACTGCTTTATTTTAAAAGATTGAAAATGACTTTGATTTATTTTTGTGGTTTGGTTGTTTGTTTTTTTAAACAGAAGAAACTGTCAATCCATGAGGGAGGAGATGCAAGTGCATGAAGAGAGGGAGAGAGTTTTATGATAATTAAAACTGGTTATGCAGAACATTACAATTCTGCATAGATTTGCATATTTTCCACCACCTGTTTTGGGGACTGCAGAGCGGGCTAATTAACATAAAGGCTCTGATTAATTCTGCCAGTCATTGAGCGATAATTACAGCGCAGGACTGTAAACATTCTGCACTGGAGATACAGCCTGTTTGCCAACATCTCTCTCAGGGATGGAAGTTTACCATGGCAACCAAGGCAATTTTCTGCCTCCTTCCTCTTAGAAAGGAAGGTCACTATACCTCCTCTTCTTTCCAAATTGTTATTATGTATAAGTGGGTCCACATTCTATTGCATTTCATGTAATGCACTACCTACATTCTTTAATAACAAGCAATACTGAAACCAGTTTTCAATAAAACTGCATCCCTTGCCCCTTAATATAGTACAGAGAGGAAGTAGAATGTTAACAGATAAACTGAAGTGTTCAGCATCATAGGAAAGTTTGAAAGCTTTGTTGTCTCACGTACATTATTAAACAACAATTACTCTGACTTTGAAATCACTGTGTGTTATTTACACAAGCAGTCTAAACCAGCCATATTACACAGTTAATGCTACATTATATTCCTATATTCAGTTACCAGAAGTAAGGACAAATTGCAAAGTAATACTCACTACATGTTTAAAGCAAGTTAATAAACAGAAGAACATGAAATATTCCTGGAGTTTTAAGGTTTTCATGATACCACACCCGACTAAAATTCAGCATGAAGTTATGGTCACTCCATGTTTTAAACAACCCCAGAGCCTGAATGCTTACAAATCCTGAACAGTTGTACAAGGGTTATTCCTCCATACCTATCACTTGCAAAACCAGTCAGACTGAAAAAACTGAGTAATGTATCATAAGTTAAGAACTATCTCTACTGATGCTGTTTGGGATGAGAGAAGGATGACAGCAGAAGGTAACTGTCTTTACCTGTACATTTAAGGACTGAGCAGCAGCCTGTAAACTTGTTCCAGCGAGCTGGACCTACAACAGTGCAAAAATGGAAATGAAATAATGTAGAATCCACAGAAAACTAAAAATGTAAAAAGAACAATCTCCCCACCCTCATCCCAACAAAAACTCCCCCAAGAATAGTGCATGCCCCTCTAACACCTGAATCAGTGGAACAGGGGCTGTACTCCAGGCTGAAACAGATCTGTAAGATTCTTTCACAATGTTGTTTATCTACCTCTCACTGAAGGTCTCTCTTCCTAAGGATGTAGATATTACCATGGATGGAGTTGAAAAAGAGCATATTGCGGTGCACAGGCCAACTAGTCCTATTCCTCTTGGAAAAATCCAAGCTTCAGGGCAAAGCATCAAGCTCTACTCATCATCATCCTGCTCCCATTTCAGAATGGGTCTTACCCCAACACTGCACCCACCAACTTTCTGATATGAACAAGCACGTGCACAGCACCGAACCCAGAGCACAACCACTCTCCCTCAAATCAACCCATTCAAGTATTTGCAGCCCTCAGCCACTGAGAAGATGATCTCAACACGGAGGACGAAGACACTTTACAAAGGCTGTATTGATTCAGGTATACTTAAAACTTGAATTCAATGTTTGTAATTAACAGGCCTAAAGGTGGTCTTGTGGGTGAGCAGCAAGGAAAAACGGATGCCTCTGAAAGGGAGAGTTTTGGAGTGCTATTTTATCTCTAATAAGGATTTCCTCTGTACAAAAAATGCTAGCTTTTCATTTACTGAAACCCATTTGAATCAGTCTCGCCTTGTTTCTACCAACACCCCTAGTTATATAGAAGGAATGCTCTGTAATTAATTACCAACACTTTTAAAGGTCAGAGTAACAGCCTGTAGAGAATTCCATCTCTGGCCATGTTTGAAAACCACTGCTCATTTGAAAACCAGGTGACATGTAAGGATACAATAAAGCAAAGCGAAATGTAGCACTCTTGCCTCTCGATGGAAGACCCACACAGAGAAAGTCCACACATTTTGAAGCACAGGAAAAACTGCAGTACGTGAAATTAATAACTGAATATTTTGAACAGGCAACCTTGGAAGAGTCACCTTGTAAATATTTTCTGCTGCTTTAGATGAAGGTATTAGAACACACTAAGCATGATCTACATCTAAGAAAACACTGCCAGAAAAGCCCCTCCTCATCAGAAGCAAAATACAGTTTGACACCATTGATGTAATCTGTGCTTTTACCATGGATTAACAGCAGAGAATAGCCTAAATAACACCACCCTGCCATCCAAACAATACACTCAAAATAATACTTTAAAATTACACAAACAGCACATAAAAGACCACAAATGTATATTGCTCAGGTACAGCCAGCATATTCCTGAAAATCTCTGTGAATGCAATTTGGACGTCCCTTTCACCACACAGCCAACATTTCCAAACTAGAAATTAAACTGTATCTGAATGCTGCCTACAGACCACTATTTTGCATTAGTCTAGAGCAAAGCATTGTGTGTTAAGGTTGAATAATACCCCACTAACAGCAGCCTCACTAGCAGAGGACAGTTTGACAATAGATTCCCACACACCTGCAGGTGAATAAAAGAATACCCGAGATTTTCCTTTGAACCAGTTTCAAGAAATGAATCACACTTTATCAAACATGAAGGTATAACGATCCTGACAACTGTTTAAATAAATAAATTTCCAAAGTAGGATAAAGCACTGTGCAAAACCCAGTTACTGTCCTGGGTCAATCTGTATAACAAAATGAAGACTAAAACAAACACACAGAATTCTGCAGAACAGCTGTATCTGTCTCCATGTTAAACACACACTGGCAAGCCATAAAAACTATAGTCAGCCTCTCTCCACATAAAGGCAGCCTACAGCAGCCTATTGGTTCAGCAAATTCAAACAGTGGCACTCCCTAGGCCCTATATAAACCAATCTGCTAGGAAAATTGCAATTATGTGACAAGACGTGTGGAATGTTCCATACAATAAAATGGCAGTTCAGAGCTCTTAAAAGAGGGCATAAAAGCTTCAGTACTTCAATTATCCCACAATAACTGTGCAACCTCAGACCTCAAACATTCAAGGTCATCCAATTAGGTACAGTATTTTAAAGTTTAACTTGGTGCAGAGGAAGGGAAAGAAATTAGGACATTTGTTTTCATACATCAAGTGCGAACAGATAAAAAAAAACTACAAAAAAATCCCCCTATACTTCTCTTCACCTAGGGATGCCCCATTTTGCTTCAGCCTGCATCTGAAGTTCAGCTTTGATTCCCTAAACACAGCAGCAGCAGAACAGAGGGACAGTAATAGAAGTCTGAATATCATCTGACAAACAGGTCACTGAAATAACTTTTTTTGTAAAAAAAGAAAACCTCACAAGCCATATATGCTTAGTAAGTACAATCAACTTTCTTTCTAGTTAATCTGTAAGAGTGAAGTGTTTTTAACTAGATAGTGACGATTTTGGAATCTTGGCAGCCATTGGCCCAATACAATCCTTTCCTAAAAATTTTAAATTTTGTCTTGCCTTTCAGCATGGTACCTCTGTTAAGGTTAAAATAACAACAACAAAACAAACAAACAAAAAACCTACTCAAACATACACCACATTTAGGTATTCTCGGGTCCCCAAAAACGTGATCTGTAGTTCTCCAAAAGAGGTCTTGACAAGTTCTGCAGCCTAATGCAATGAAGTGAGTGCCACAATTAGGACTTTTTTCCCATTCATGCTCTTTAACCAGGTGGTGCACACATATTCATGTTCTAATAAACGACTCCCCATCATTCACAGAAAGAAGAAGATGGAACACACCAGGGCAGCTGTGTTCACAGCTGCCTGAGTCTCCTCTGTTTGAAATGTCTCTTCTCTTACCTGATGAAGGTGCCCAAGGAAGGCCTGGGCCTGGGCTGTAGAGATTGCTCCTCCGACAGGCACAGGCTGCTTTTGAAAGTCCAGGCCATTTGTTTGCGTGCCTGGAGAAAGAGAGAGATTGGAAACTATTAATTACTATTTCCTGTAAGTGGGATAAGAATTAACACTCCAACTTTCCTGCTATTCTCTCAACATCATGTAGTAAAAAAAAACACTCTGAGAGTAACAAGAGTTGCATTTTTTTAGTGGAAGTGGGGTGGGAAGCAGAGTTGAGGCTTTGGTAACACAGCATTTGTCAGCTGAACAAAATCAACATCATATTTTCTTTAGTTTCCATCACCTATTCTGATAAAGATATTTAAAAGATGTGCAGATGTGGCAGTTAGGGACATTGTTTAATGGGGCACTTGGCAGCATTAACAGTTGGGCTTGATAATCTTAAAGGTCTTCTCCACCTAAATAATTCCATGACCTGTGTTTCTATGTACACTACTATCCCATCACTCTCTACACGGTTTGAGAACCAAATGGGTGCTTGCTGCTATGATTAAACTGTATTTCCATTCTCCATGTACCCTCTATCCAGTAGCTAAAGACTAACTTCAAGTTCAGAAAGCGCCAACAGCAAGGTTCATATAAAAGCCACCCTTCCTCAAAGACAGGTAAAGCAACACTTGATGAAAACAGAAGTCTCATGTATACACAGCAGTTATGGGCCACAGTTTTATTCTTTCCAGAAATGACTCCTCTACATTTCTGTTAAAGTTTGTTCAGAGGTCTCATTAGGTAAGATAACTGTGTGGGCTTCTTTCTGCTTTCTCTTACTCTCATATAACTAAAACCTCATTATTTTCCTACATTTTTGCAGTTTTTTCCTAAACTGCTCAGAAGACATGAAAACCCCCCAATTATCCCAAAATAATCTGGGTGTGAGAAGAAAAAGGAAAAGAAAAAAAACACGTGTTTTTTTGTTTTGTTACTACCCACAGTGGCTAATAACAGGAAGGGAGACTCCAAGTGTGTTGGGCTGCAGGGAATTTCTAAAACAGATGATGCAATCTTCAAAATTGCGTGACTTGAATCAAGCAAAACCAGCTTTAGACTTGCATGTTTACTTGTCCTGACAATCAGATTTTGTTCAGTGCCTATGGGCAGGTGTGCATTATAACTCCTACTTCAAAATTCCTTCCATCATCTACATTCTTTGCCATAAAAACCTTAGGTTATCTATTGAGCAAAAGAGTCACAGTTGTTGAAGAACAACACGTGGTTGCTATTCCTTGGAAACATCTGCAAAAGCAAGCAGGCATAAAATGTGATTAGTAAAATAGACTGTCCAATATCTTACACTGCTATTTTGACCTTTTGCTTTATTTTTTATTTTGCTTTATTAGTCTAAAATTCCAATTCAAGGTGAATGTAGGGATTCTCACTGGTCTGAATTGCTCTTGAAGGAATGTAACTTCGTTGCCTTTCTCCAAAGAATGGTATATAAGAAGGTCTGCTGGAAAGAACCATAATAATCTCATCTATCTTCATTCTTTCCAGTAAACTTCAGAATTCTTTCCATGCAGAAATACAAAGGGAATGAAAAAGGGGTTGGGTAAATATATAAAAGTAACTCCTGAAAAATAGCTACCATAAGTCAAAGGAAACAACCTACCACCTCCTCATTTAAGGAAAGGTTTTGAATTAGTTTTCAATGGTCAGGGAGTGAAAAAATACAGATAAGAAAACCTACTGGAGGGCAAATACTCCTCATTCCAATAGGAAATTTGTGGGGGTTAAAAAAAATTTATCTGTTTCTGAGAGAACCAGCTGCAGGCCTCACCTTAGGTAAATAGGTGAAGCAGTTCTAGTTAACTATCTTCCAAAAAGAGCCTCAAAAAGTCATGATACCATATTGAAAGAGCACTACTGCTCAGGTGTGCAGAAAAAATGCTCCAGTTAGCAGTTCTGCTGACTCTTAGCATGGAAATCTGAAACAAGCCTCTTAGGTGAGTTTAGAACAAAGCAAGCTCTAAGACTGAGCTTAAAATCTTCATGGCTCCCAACAAACGACTTATGCATCGAGAGAAAACAACATTTTCTTCAAATTCAGTCTTGAAAGACATCAACTCCCTCTCCCCAGGCCTCCCAAAACCAAAACTGAGGGTGAAAAAATCACACCTGTTTACCCTCTGTTCTACTACTTGCATCTTAAACTTTCTTTGGTGTTTGGAAGCCCAGTGTCTCTTCCCCTCTGGATGCAGCTTTGATTTTGGAAGCAATGCTATCCTGGCTGCTTGCATTTATCACAGGTTGCCTATGTCTTTTGAGGAAGAGCAAGGGAAATTAAGTGAGTCCAGCATATGAGAGGCCTTGCTTTTAAGGTGCTCAGAAGAATGTGGCACCACCCCCATGGAATCCAAGAAATCTGATAAGGAACTTGAAAATGGAGCTGTCAGAAGCAGAAGGTCAGCACATTGTAAGGACACGAAAGGACTAGAATGCCACTTTTGCTCAAGGTAAGAGTTAAATACCAAACCCTGTGATCATTAACAGACGTGGCAGATACAATCACATGTACTGCAATTTTAACAGTCCAGGGTATTAATCTATTTTGCATCTTCATCCCAACTTCCATAACTGCTAGAGCTTGCCAACACCAAAAACAGCCCAAAAAGAGTGGGAACAGTCCGTGTCCTGTCTCTCCATTCTTCCTGGTTCTAGTTCCATCCTCCCTGTCCAGTCCCTTCTGGTAGTTCATCAGTAGTTTGTTTTGGTTTGGGTGCTCCACCCTCAGCAAGCCATGGGATGAAATTTCACCCTTACAGTTGAGGTCTAATGTAACCCAAGCATGTTGAAATTCTGGCATAAATTCAGACATGTGCTCAGCTACTTCATGGAGCTAGCTTGGATGAAGATTAATACAGTGCTACTCCAGGGAAAGGAACAGAACAGGAGATACTGAACATGGATTATTTTATGGCATTTTGGAATTGTACCTGCAGAGGGTAAAGGCATGACAAAGAGCAGGCAAGGTAACATTGCACCTGCAGTCAGAACAACTTACTCTCAAAATTCCAGATTATAATCATCAGACTTCAGCCTGAGTTTGCAAACTGAATTAGAAAGGAAGAGGAGTGAGGAACTCCAGGGGACATGTGGAGTAAGGTGCAAGAAAGAACTCAGGAAGGGAAGGCAGCCAAGGAGAAAGAAGATTTCAAAACCACCTAGAGTGGGTGTCTGCACTGTGCTCCGGGAGACATCTCCCAGCACCACCACCATATTTTCCCAGGTCACTTTCTGTCATCCCCTCTGTTGAAAGAGAGAGAGATACCCCCAATACTCAGAAATTGTTGTTTCCCCATGCACATTTCCTAATAACAAGTTCAATATTGATAATTGCCTGATTTTAGCACTTGAAGGATGGTTCATGGTCTCTCTCCTACGGACTTCCTTCTCATGGAAACTGGAAAATCAATCTTTGGAAATGAAGCAATGCAAACAAGTATCCTTAGAATCCTTCCAAAATACTACATTTACAGTAACAATTATTTTGCTGCTATGTCAACAAATGTCATAATAGTACAGTTTCCATAGTCATTATAACCTTGGCTTTCACAGTTCTGCATTCACACAGCTCTTACAAGAGAAGATGCATCGAACAAACAAAAAAGTTGAGATGTTTTGGAAAATTTTACACTGCCTATGAAAAGGAGATCGAAAGGGCTATCCATTTACTGTAAGATATTTTTCTTACTTCTACTTTCTCCAGCAGATACTATGTAGACTGCCCACAACTGAAGCCTGGAAAAGATTTCTCTAACTCTGCAATACTGATGACCAGTTTGTCAATACATGTTCTTAAGAAAACATCCATCCAATAGCTCCTGTATTCATATGTTTTGGTTTTGTTTTCAATTGGTCTGAAATATGTGTTGGTTTTTCAGATGCTTAAAAGGGGAGTCCAGTTAGCACAAAAAATTTGAAGTCATGAATTTAATTTCAATAATTTAAATTCCAGGCACTGTATGGTGACCAACATATTTAGGAGACTTTATTATGGTTCCTAAATAGTCAGAGTCCAAAATAAAAAAACCAAGTTTGCTCACTTACATGAAACTTAGCTCAGAGAACTACTGATGTTGTCATCTTTAAATAGTGGTAACTGTTGTTATTTGGGTTTTTTTTTCTGAGAACACCAGCTCTGCCAAATGTAAATTCACACTCCACAGTAATTTCTCTTAACATTTTCAAGTTGCATTATCTCACTACAGTTTAAAACAGGAATGACCCAAACAAGCATCCACTGAAGTTTAAAAGATAGACTATTAGCGTTTCCACAGCAGACTCAAGTGATTTACAAATGTCTGGAAAGCAGACAGTTAGAGAAAGTTACAAAAATAAGAACTCTGAGTGTTTATAAAAATCATCATCACGCATTATCTGGGGAGCACGGGCACTGACAGAAAATCAATGGCACTTCCAGTTCCTCAGCACCCGAGCTGAAAGCTGACTTCTTTTCACTCAAGTATGCGCTGAGCCCAGAACCATAATCTAAGTACCCCGATCAGAAGCCTAAAATTACATTCTGTGAGTATTCCTTTCAGAGCCTAACATCTGCCAAGTTGACTAATACAACTGATGCTTGAGCTCCCAGAGAACATTCCAAATGCCATCAATCACTATCTCCAGTGGTTTAGGAGCACTACATTTTAAAACAAAGCAATGACTGCAGAACAGAGTGTCCTCAAAAATTCTAGATTACTTTCACTCACATAATTTAAAAATCATGATACAAAACTGGAAGGAAAGACTGGAAACATTTAAACTAAAGAAGCAATATTCCCAAAGTTTTAAACACCAATCAGAGTCAAATTTTTGTAATAACTACCTTTAATGTTAGAGTATAAAAAATATAGTCATTACATTCCCTTTTAACATGAAAGGACCTACATGCAGCTTTACAGTCCATCCATTTGGTTCATGACTCCCACCTTCAAATGATGAAATTTGCCCAAGAGAGCCAAGCTCTGCTGCAGCAGATGCAATGCTCCTGTGATAATTGACTGATTACCTTTCAACAAAACAAATCCTCCTCCTTACCAGCTCGGTTGAGGTGAAACTACTACAGTTGCACTGTTTGGTATGTGCTCAGGAGAAAGCACATGCAGGGAACTGTGGTCACACAGGGGAGGAAATCTGAATTTTCTCAGAAGTTTACACACATTCTCCAGCTACAAGGAGTCCGCAGGGATATTTAAAACCATTGTTCCCTTGATGCTGTTTATGATCATGAAATATTTACAGCCCATATGTTTTTGAAATAATGTTTTATATAATCTTAAACCATTAAATACATAATAAAACACTTCTTGTGCAGAAAAAGAATTGATACCTCTCCCATTAAGAATACAATGACAATTATAAAACCTGAGATGCCAGCAACAAAACACACATTAATAAGCAGGTAGAATTCCTTTTGACTGAAGCCATATATTGGCAGAAAAAATCCAGCCTCCCAGATAAAGAAAATTAAATACTGTTAATTTCATCACCACTCCAGAGTTTAAAATAAAACTCTTAATATCAAACCATGAAGAAGAAAACTTGTTTTCCTCATACAAAATAACCAGATTTCTCTCAAAGCAACAAGTTCCCTCTCATCAGAATTTTCTCTTCCCGAACACTATTCTGAGCCGAGAAGAGATTCTGAGCTAGGTTAAACTTCTACTTTCCATTTAGAATGAGCATTATATTACCTCCAGAAAGACATTAAAGCATGAGACAGCATGATTAAGTTATCTCAACAAACTTCTTCAATGGTTTAGAATTTGGTCACATCTTCAGTGTGGCAAATGGCAGATTGGCCCTGACACAAAATCTGTTCTTCCCCACCAAATTCCAAGATTCTGTTCTAACACACAAAGAAATTACAGAAAAGCTGGCTAACATTTTTAAAATTTTGATACATTATGCTTTATCCATTTGATGTGTTCTTGAGAACTGTAGTGACAGCTTGAATGAAATCTAAAATGGAAACAAGACCAGGCAGTGGCCCACATCTGCCAGGGAAAATTTCAACCCAAAAATAAACGATGAAGTTGAAAGTGCCAAGGGTATGCTCTGCCAGGAAAAAATGAGACTATTTATGGAGAGCTAGTGCCACGAGAGTTTCAGTAGTATCAGGAATATTACAGATAGGAAAAGGGGGGAAGAGAGATCTTATATAATAAGTGTGGATGGTGCTGCAATAAATCAGGTATGAATAATGCCCTGTATGCAGTAGGGTTAATGACACCAGTATTCCCAGGTCTCTAAAATCAAAGGTGTAGGTTTTTATTTGTTTGGTTTTGTGGGTTTTTAAAATCCCACTAAATGGGCAAAGAAATTTTGCTTTTAATATCCATTCAATTCCACCAGAAAATATCTGTGCACCCTTTGATCATTTCTTACCTGTGTTCCCGTCCCCACTCTCCATCGATGGTTTACTGGTTTCTGACGGATTGTTCATTCTTGAGTCTGCATTAAAACAGAAAGAAAGATAAAACAAAACAGCAAAAAATCCCCAAATCTATTCATACCTTTTTGTTCAAGGGAAATACAGAACAGCAGAAATTTGCTATGTACTTAACCCTAATTCAGATTATAACACAAAAAAAAGAACAACCAATACCAGAACACAATACTGAACCTTCCACATAAATATTATTTCAAAATTTTCTATGACATTATTCCCATATGTGAAAACGTGGTATTAAGGGAATAAAAGACAGCATGCTGGAGGGCAATGATAGGTAAGAACTTAATTTTCAATACAATGAAAGTAATAGAAGAAAAAAAAAAAGGAGGGGGGAAGAAGGAACAGTGATTACACCAAGATTCAAAAACATTAAGTCTGACCATCATGGCCTACATTATTCTTGTGTTTGTTCCCCCTGCCCCACCCCAACAAAAGAAAGGAAATTCAGTCATTATAATTAAATGGATGCCATTTTCCTAATACTGCATTTCTATTTTACTGGAATGTCACTAACTTATTTTATATTTCCTACATATTCATCCAAACACATACAAATATAAAATAATTCCTCTTCTTTCTCCCTCTGGATGAATGTATTGAAAAGTCTGTTCCTGGTTTCAAAGCCTGTCAGCTGAATACAGTGCAATGCAGAGGGCCTCTCCAGATGGCAGACAGAGAATATAGTTTCCTTATATAGGAATCTATACAGATGTTCTGTGTACAGCATCAGCCTTCCAGCTTATTACCTCCTCATTCCTTGCCACCGACCCCAGTGTGCCACATTATCACAAACCAAAATTACAAAAAGAATCTCAAGACAGAACAGCTCATAAAATGAAGTGTAAGCAAATCCTTGAGCACACTCTTCCATTCCCATAATGAGCAAAAACCAAGTTCAATGAGCTTAAAATGAACCCTTTACTCCAGGATATTCTCTTGCTAGGTGCTTAAAAGGTTACCTCTGTCATGTACTTTCATCAAAGCAGTGATTTCCAAAATACCAATAGGCTGAGGAAGAATACAGGAGCAGCATTAACTGTGCTGCATCTTTCCCCCAGACAATTCCAAGAATGCCCAGACACCTCAGTGCTTGGCAGTCCATGAAAGCTGGATATGAGAAGATGGACTATTGCCATGTACCATCACCTGCTACTGTCAGTGCACAGGAAAGACAGGGACCTGTTGGAGCGAGTTCAGAGGCTCCCAGGATGATCAGAGGGCTGCAGCACCTCAGCCATGAGGAAAGGCTGAGAGAGTTGGGGTTGTAGAGCCTGGAGAAGGCTCCATGAAGGCTCTACAGCAGCCTCCCAGCACCTAAAGAAGCCTGCAAGAGAGCTGGAGAGGGAATTTTTAGAAGGGCACGTAGTGACAAGTGAGAATGGCTTTAAACTGAAAAATGGCGAGTTTGGACTGGATATTAAAAAGAAATTCTTACTGTGAGGGTGGTGAGACACTGGAACAGGTTGCGCAGAGATGTGGTGGATGCCCCATCCTGAAAGTTTTTAAAGCCAGTTTGGATGGGGTTCTGAGCAACCTGACCTAGAGCAAGGTGTCCCTGCCCATGGCAGGGGGGTTGGAGGGTTGAAACTGGATAATCTTTAAGGTCCCTTCCAAACCAAATCATTTTATGATTCCACGATCAATATTTTTAAAACTAATATAATTTTCCACACGAACAACTGTGGCAGTTGAACCCAACAGAGCCATGAAAATCCAGAGGACTGTAACAACCACAAAACTTCCCCTGACAAGTTAACACAACCTCTCCAGAGCCTCAACTCTTCTCAGAAAGTTCCTATATCTATTCTAAATCTTTAGATTTAAAAATGTTCAGCCACGTGTAAAAGAGATCTGGACTATCAATGTTACCCTTGGCATAAAGGCAGACATGTTAAACTGCTTTCTGAAACGGGGATGGAATAAGGAGAAACTTTGCAGCTGAGTGCTGTTGGCCCACACTTCAGCAAGTTTTGCCTCGTTTTTCACAACTTCTGCTTAGCACATTCAAGCCACAGTCTTGAAAAACAGAGCTCCGCTAAGATTGCAGGTACAGAACCTATTGCTTCCAGGCTCCTTATTTTGTCATTTTCCACATTTGGACAGCATGATTCACGCTCTAGAAACAGAACATGGGTTCCACTGACTACACAGAAATGTCTGCTCTTGACTTGGCCCTCTCTGCTGAGACATCTGTGTTTCAATCCAGACACTGCATGTATCTTAAATTGAGTTTATTGTTGTGGCAACAGCACATTTGTTTAGACTGATTATAGGCAACATGCATTTGATAAGCAGCATTAGTGCATTCCTTTACACACAGATGGCTACTGAAATTTCACTTTAGAGAACACCGAATGGGAGTCCTTTGCTTTGGACACTAACATGAAGAGTCCTCAGCCAACAGGAAAAGAAGAAGAGTTCTTACAAGTCAAATGCATTTGGTTGTGGAAACCAGGCTAACTCATGAGGCTATTGTACACAGGATGTAATTTTAAAGGCCAGAGTAGAAGAATAGCTTGAACTCAAGATACAACTGACCACAAAAGGGAAGAGCACATGTTGAGAAGGTTGTCTCTCAGAAACATGGAATCCATTTACTGAACCACTTCAGAAAAAATTCATACTAGCAAAACAACAGAGGGCCTCCTGTTGCTAGTTTGTTGCAGGAATTGAAGTATTAGAGCCAAGGTGCAGGATACTAATGCTAGAAAACTAAACCCAGAGCGGGGACACAGCTGTCCTGTGCACTGAACTCAAGCAGGGTTGTCACTGTTCTGTTCTATGAAGCTCACACAAGAAGCCTTCCTACATGACGCGCAAGTTTGCTCAGTCACATGAAGTTGTAACTGTACAGACCTCTTCCCAAAAAGCACGCCAGGACACATTTTCCTGTCAGACTATGCTGCAAAGTAAATCCTTCTAGAATAGTTTTTTTAATACTAGACATACACAAAGTTTACTTAACTACCAGATGCTTGTCTAAATGAAGAATATTTTATTGTGAAGATCCATCCTTAACAAAGACCTCAAACATTGCTATTGAAAAAAGCAGCAAGTTGGAAGAAGAGATAGCTTTCTGGTAGTGCTCAGGTTCAAGCGAAGGATAGCATCCATTATTTCACCAGCTGACTATTTCTTGTGCAATCTGTGGGCCTTCTGCATGTAAAGCATCAAGAACAATGCTGCTATTTCCATTGCAAATGGTATGACATCCATCTGAAGCACAAAACTGCTACCAGCAAAACAGGCTCATATCCGCGGGACACTCAACCTACCGATTCATTCTATGTCGAATAAAAAGGCTGCTTGGTTTATATGTGCTCATATAATTTCTGCTTTAAACTTAAAAGAATAAACAAATGAAGTGGGCTAAAAAACCTCCAAACCTTAATGCCTTCACCTTTTTTTCTTCTTTTAGATCTTCCTTAGGTTTTAAATAAAGGCCCTGGGCTACAACTTCTGCCAACATTATCTAAAAACAAACTCCCCAGAAGGAAGGATCGAAAGCAGCAGGTGCATGACTGAAATCAAACTCGCAGGAGTGAATACATTCCACGCTGCTACTCTGCTAGCAGGGTTGAGGTGTCGCCAGGCAGTGCTGTGCCAGCCTTTCACACATCCTCAGGAACATTTCCAAAGGCATTCAGGAGAAAGGAGCAGTGGACACCAGACCAACCTGAAGCATTATAAGGACTGTACACAGCTGGCAAACGAAAGAAAATCTTAACATGGTATATACCATTAACTTTTTCCTTTCATCCATTAAAGTGGAACTGCCTAATATTCCATTTGCACCAGCAAAAATGATTCATTTATGTGCATGGAAAAAACAAAGTTTAATGTGAGTGAAAACATGACAAGAAATATTTAGAAATTAATTTTCAAAAACCATGTCATATTCAGAAACAAACATATTCAAACATAGTCTGCTTTAAAATTTACCATGCAAAAATACATTCTTTTACTTAGAGATATAAGTTCATACATGAACTTATAAGATGGAATGAAAATAATAATAATAAATAAATAAATAAATAAATAAATAAATTGAGCTTCAGGATGGAAAGCCTTGAAAATAAATAAAACCTATTGTACAACTGTGATGATCCATTACTATAAATAACTTTAAAAGACACGAAGAAGGAATTATGGCATGTCTGTTCTGCAGTCCTGATGGAATCTCAGTGCAGGAAATATATTATCCCAGTAACCTTAAGCACAGCTTGCAACGGTATCAATGGCAACCACTGTGCACTCCCCCTTATTTTCTATTACACACGAAGAACCTTGCTATATTAAAAATACACAGACATAACATACATTCTGTTGTGGAATGGCTCAATACAGTTACTACATTCCTTCAGCACTCAGGCTGCCTCTCCTTCATTTTAATGCTTTAAAATTCATAACACACAGATATGCAAGTCAAGTCCAGTGTTTGTTAGAAGGCAAATGCTTCTCAGACTGAAATCCTAAAAGCAAAAGGTCTGTATTAATATCACCCAAGTCTGTGCAGAGGAAAGGAATTCTCCTGGAGCGAGGGAAAAGAGGAAAACAAACAAACAAACAAACCAAAGCATGAATTTCCCTGGTACAGATCGAGCTATCCATCTAGCAGGCAGCTACTTGCTGCCGATTCAGTGGTGAGCTTCAGCCCCACAAATACCTTCTGCATATGTGATTAAGCCACTATGCATAGTCAATCTCCCAGCCTCGGTGTCCGCAAGAAAGAGCTGAGCAGGTACCCACCTAGAACGTAGTCGCTGCAGTCCAGCATTGCTGTGGAATCCTCTACAGGTTCAGATAGTCCAAGGAATGGGAGAATGGCAATTTCTATCAAATCTACACTACTGCTCTGACTGAACATGAAAGGGAGTGGGGAGGTGGGGGAAGAAATACAACTTCAGTTACACCATAGCAATCTTCAACTGAACAGGGAAACTTCAGTTGCTGTGTGGAGTTTTAGTCTCTCCTACTAGCTGTGTCTGACATTGTCAAGGCGACTGAAGCGTGAAAAGTTCCCCTTTTTGTAATAAAATAGAAACAAAGATTGCAGCTGGCAGTTTCCATAATGAAGCTTAATCAGTATGCGCCTGATTAGGGCCTTATGCAAATCTCCTCTCGTTAGCACAGCAGCCAGCACTTTGAAGTCCATGAACAATTCATTTGCAGAGTACACTGAAAGCGCTCCCTGCATAATTTAAATCATGGTATAAATATTTATCAGCTCATTTGCATATTAATTGGCAGTGCATGAAGGGAAAAATTATCTCCCGAGTGCCAGCATAATAATTAGGGAACAAAATGAATTTTCTTCCAATAGCTTGGCTTCTCAGCCCTAACTCAAGCACAGTACCACAGGGGATCAGGGAGGGGAAGAGACAGAGTTCTGTTCAAATGCCACTGAAATGACATGTACAAATTAGAAACAACTCTACAGACTTAAGCACCTTTAATCTTATTCCTGCTGGCAACAATAACATCAGTAATAAAGGGGATTTGGTAAAAGCTTTCCACACAATCCAAATAATCCCACGAAAACAATTAGCAAGGTAGAAGCTGAACACAAAGCTGTCAAACCGGTGCTTGCACATCTGCGTGGAGTTTTCCACATCCAAACACGCACTGCCTCAGCAAGGTCCCAGGCAGGGAAGAGAGTCCTACCAGGGCAAGGAAGTGGCACGATTCCCTTTAAACAGCTAAAGAGCTTGGTGATTCATTATCGGGTAATCCCTTTGCCACGGCCAACTTAACAGCAGTGAATATGTCAAGTATTGTGTAACATTTGACACCCATTAATCTATCCTGAGTGAAATCAAAATAGATTTAGTCTTTTGCTTTCCAATGACTCCCAAGAAAAAACTCAAAAATCTATTACTAATCCTTTCAAACACGTACACAATATGGCTAAAGAAAGCTTATTGCAGAGCTGTGGTTTTTGAAAGGGGCACGTCACACCCACGTTGCATCTTTGAACCACTCAGTGATAACCAGAACCCGCTTGCAGCTGTGACCACAAACTACGCTGGAGCACTGGAGAACTGAGAAGAGGCTTTGGTCTATGGAGAAATCAATCTTCTCTTCCAAAAGTGGTCCACTTTTGGAAAAGTTAAGTAAGTGGACTAACTTTGAGGCTCTATTAAACCATTTCAAATAGTTTGTTTGCCACTTAAATACTCGTGTCCTAAACAACAAGAACATTTATATAAAAATTCAAGCATGATGTGGACATCACAAAACTTATTACTCCATATTCTGATCAAGAAAAGGTAATATGATGATGCAGATGATTATAGTGTTGAGCCACCCACTTCCAGGTGCTAATGTGAATTTAAAGAGTAAGTTGTTTTTCTCTTTTTTTCCTTTAAAAATACCCTAGCTGTACTTTTCTTCTCCTCATTTCTGAAGTGAATTCAAGCACCACCTCTCCAAACAAGAGGGAGTGAGAGAAAAGGGACTTCTCAATCATCCAGTACTGACTAGAATTTATTTCCACGCTTGACCTCTTCTTCTGTTCAGGTTCATATCTCTACTTAACACAAGATGTTCCCAGCTATATATTTAACATGAGTGAGCTACACTTGAAAAAGATTGCAAGAAGAGAGGGAGAAGGTGCTCCCTACCACAGGGAAACAACTGCATGTGCTGAATAGGTTTTCCTAATACCTTATTTCCAACCTGGTTTTTCTACTCCCTCACGTGTCCCACCGAGACCTCTGAGGCACATCTCCATGTTTCACAGACCTTCAGTAAACTTCACTCCTGCATACATGCTTTTGGAGCGCACTGGGAGATAACCTGTTTGCTTTATGGGAAGAGCCCGGACACCGATGGTGTGACAAACCAAGCAGAGCACAAACAAGTGTCTGAGCTGAGGCAGCAGCGGGGCAGGAGAGCAGTGCTGTGCTCCCAGCAGGGTGTGTTGGGCTGCTGGGACACAGGTGCAGCCCCGAGAGCGCAGGAAGTGACCGTTAGAACCGGGCGCCCGTGCGGCCATGGCTCATCTGCCTCGCAAACATCAAAACCCCTACACGAATCTGCCCTGCAGCTGGAACGTCCACTAACACCATAATTGAAATAAAAAATGATGTGTTGACCTGGCAAACTAACAACTGGCCAAAAAAAAGAAGACAAGTAAACAAAAATCCACCCCAAACCAACCGGCCGACCCATACCAAACACCACAAAAAACCCAGACCAAATGGTTCTTCCAGTGATCACTTAATTCTTTGATAATTTTATTATCTTACCCTTTATCTAAGCTCATAGAATCATAGAATGGTTTGGGTTGGAAGGGTCCTTAATGATCATGCAGCTCCAACCCCCTACCCTGGGCAGGGACACCTTTCACTAAACCAGGTTGCTCAAAGCCCCATCCAGCCTGGCCAGGAACATTTCCAGGGATGGGACATCCACTTTTTATTTTGCTCTGGGTTTTTTTTGTGTTTGTTTGTTTAAATTTACCATTGACAATCTTTTAATCTCTGCTGTAGTAGAAAAGGAAAATGTCTGGGGAGGAACAGCGCCTATTACTCTGCTCCAAAACCAGTGGTGAAATACATCAGTTTAATGTTTTCTTTAGGTTCTGCCACAATACTGTCCATTCTTTTCTTTATGGCTAATTATTAAAAGTTACTTAACACCTTGAACCAAGGAAATACTTCTGGTACTCATGTTTAAGCAAAACAGCACTCTGAGCTTTGCTCAGTTTCATTTTTCCACCAAAAGCACCTCTCAGAAGAGAAAATGCTGCACCTTTTGATAAGTAAAAAGCTCTCCACATCCCATGAAACTACAGATATTTCAAAAAATGTGTCTCTCCTCTTCAGCCAATTCTATAGTTTTTACATTAATGACTTTTTCCCCCATAATCCTACTCAGATTCTTCCTTAAAAGCAAAGGAACTAACAGAGCCATGTATGGCAAAGGTGAATTTTCTTCAGCCAAACACTCTGGAACCTGAAGATAACACTTCAGGAGACTCTTTCTACCTCATTCACTTTTTTTTTTTTTTTTTTTTTTTTTAAATCACTTTCTCTATATTTTCCACACCAATATAATTTCAAATGAATGTCTTCCTTTTGCAGTGTGTCCCACGAATATGTCACTTTCTTTATTCAGTTATAATGACAATACCTGATTCCTTACTAACTCTGTTTTTGTAAAGGGAACATCATTTTTACCTGTAGACAATGCAACTCTTTATATGGATATGGTTTCATATATTACTAAAATGTCATTTACTACATGCCCTCCATGACAGGTAAGACATTTCTGCCCCTATCCAGCTCAGTGACAAGCATGACCTTTGCAAACTTCAGGGCTGCTCTTTCTGATGAGATTACCCAATAAGCCAACTCATTATTTCCCTTTTAAACAGTGTACTTGGAGTGATGTGCAAAGGAATACATACAAATGGAATACAAAATACAAGGAAAGGAAATGCAGTATTAACTGCAACATTAGCATGCTGCCTTCATTAGTGTATCAATGCCAAGGACATTTTACCTTGAAGGTATTACATTTTAACTCAAGACATTCCTAAGCCTCCATCCCACAAGCCAAATGAAACCTAACAAAAATTTCCACAAACAGAACTCCAATGTGCTATTAAAAATAATTGTAAAAATCACATACTTCAACAAAATAAACTGTTACTAAAGTTGGCACAATCCTCTTAGAGTAATTACAGACAGACAGCAGCCTGTTGATACCTAGCACTGCAAGCTAACTCTAATTTTAGTGACCACCTTTGACTGTGGCTAACAGAATTGATTTTATCTGAAAATTGGTAAGTTTGCTCTGAAAGCCAAAAAGAGCATTTGTCTGGAAAAGTCAAATAAAATTGGCCTGGTTTAGAATTACTGGTCATTAGGCAATTGCTATGAATTGGAATTTTAGTCTACATCTAATTTTACTTCTCACAAGCTCAAATCATAACTATCCTTTAAAAACTTTCAACCACACAAAATGCCTTTCAAAATTCCTTTGTGTACATTTTTGAAGGAAATTAAGCATGTGGAGAGCTAAGCAGGAATGCTAATTTATCTTATCAGTGCAGGACAGCAGATACTTGTAAGCACCTGATACATTAATATAAAAGGGTTTGTCTGTGGGTTTGGTTTTTTATGCCTCAACTTATTTTGTCCACAGAACGTAGCAACTACTATGGATTAAGTATTTTTTTAACAGAAAGAAAACTGTGTTCATGGCAAATTTACAATACCACCACATGAGGAGGGAAGAAAAAAGGGGGGCAGTGATAGGATGAGAGAAAATAAAATAGAAACTCCTATTCAAAAAATACAGAATTATAACTTCCACAAGCAAACAAGCTTCCACAAGCCTTATTTGAAACTCACAGCTAATTCTGTCATTCAGGTGCATCATCTGAACACTTTTGCCCTGCCCTACCTACAAGCCATGGCACATAAGAAAGCATCCATATTGTATTTACATAAAAGCTTTTCTTTCATCCTGTTGAATGTTTTCTTTTCAATAGCAAAGGATACAAAATCAGTGCAGTCAACCCTTGTTGTGTAAGTAAATGTTATTGTCATAACATTTACTTAGAAATGATGGAATATTTTGAAGAGCAGCAAACGTTAGGTCTTTACATCTCCTGAATTAAGCTCTGGTGTTCCACTCATTTTTTTTTTCATGGTTTCCATGACTATTTCATAATGGCTTGAGTTTTTTTGTGTTGTTTTGAGTGGGTTTTTTTGTTTATTTACATGCATCATAAGCACTGACTCCAGGAACTTAATACAAAAAACCAACCCCAAGTGTCACACCTTCAAGAACCAATTTGTGTTGTTTAAATACACGTTCCACCTGCCACAGAGCTGCTGCACATTAGCACATTTTATTGTCTTCAGGGCATTCACCTCCTTCCAATTTAACTTGAAGTTAGCATAGAAAATGAACAAATCATGCTGATTTCACCACACTTCAGGTACGGTTTAATACCATTACATATTCATTATTCTAGTAAAACTTACATATGAAAAGTAATATACAAACTTAAGCAGGATTTTTTTTTAAACACACACAAAAATGCCTTAAAACCTGACTATTGTATGGGAAACACTTGTTTTGAATTTTTGTCCACTTATGTGGGTCTCATTCTCCTTCAAAATTATTGTTTTGTCAAATCTAAAATACTTCACACTGACAAGTACTGAACACCTTGGGTAGATGTATGTTGCCTATTAGTTAACACATCTTGTATTTTATTACTTTTACTGGATTTGGATGCCTCACACTGCTTTTCAAAAAAGGACTGCAGGACAAAATAAAGTCTGAAAAGAAGACTGATGTGATGTTACATGAACAAAACACAAGGGAGGGTTGGAGAACAAGATTAGTAAAACTTCAACATTTATCAGAATTAGGAAAAAAGCGACAATTTAAGGATGCAAGTCTATGTTATAGTAGTACTGAGGAAAAAGAAAAAAAGACTATATTACTTCCGCCTCCTCCCCAACTCTCCCTTCCCCTAAACAAACAAAACTCAAGAACCACCTCATGAAAAGCTTGCAAGCTTTTATGGATGCTGCATCCATATGGCAGCTGGAGAACCTGGAGCACCATCAGGCACCAGCCCCATGAGGACTGGGGTGACCCCAAATTTCCCCTGGCAGGGAACACCAGCCAATCCTCATGTACCTCCTGGACCTAAAGTGGAGCCATTTGCTCCCACAAATGACATTTCTGGGAATGTGTCTTCCCCACACATTACTGAAATTGTGCACACATTTGAATGGGAAAGGTAAATGCGGTTTATACTACCAAAACACCAGCCAATGAAGGTGGCATAAATACTGGTAGTTTCAAATTGTTATTGTAATACATACTAAAAATACCACATATTTCAGAAAAATAAATATTATCTAATATGCAAATCACAACACAATTGACTTGCCTTGACATATGAAGAGTACTTATGCCAAGCTCAAATACTGAACAGAAACATTTGTTTTAGCAGCTCTATGAACTATTACACTCTGGAAGCATCACTCTATGTGCATTCCAAAAGCATTAATTTTGCCTCCTTGTGTCCACTCACACAACAGGGACAGGCCCTCAAAGCTTAAAAACGTTATTTTCAAACTCACCTCTAATTCAGAACATAATGCCTTATGCAAACACCCTATTTCCCTGTTCTCCACTTTGCCTAAGTAGCAATTACTAGTCTAGCTTGATGAACAGGGACTCTACAAAGAAGAGACTAATTCAGTGTATAACTTAACCACACAGCACTGCTCAAATCCCAGAGCCTCCACACCACTTGTCATTAACTACACTACAGGTCACTCTCAAAACACATAAATCAAAGTCACGGGTTGAAGCTTACAATGAGTCCTGCTGGAGCCAACTTGATTCATCAATATCAACAGCCCTGACAGTATTTAGCTCTAGTTAGCTAATTAGAGTGTTTGACAAACAAATTAACAGCAAAAAGCACACGCAAAATCTCTGCAGTTCATCGTATGAATTGGAGCTGCACGGCTGTTGTGCCCACGCTTTGCAGGAACTGTTTTTGCTCTCTCTTCCTTAATAACTATCTCAAATCCAAGGAAGGATATTGCTTTAATGCCCTCAGCACACTGATCCAGACACTATTAACACCTGTAGGAACCACAAGACATGTCATGAGGATGCTTCTTTCTGAAGCTTAAATTATTTGATCTCAAAAGAGGAAAAGGCCAAATTCCAGACAAGCTGCTTTGTATGTTACAAATTGAACAAAAAATTGCCAGATGCAAGATCTGAAGAAAGAAACAGAGTTATTCACACTGCAGACACTGATTCCATCCATCAGCACAGGCATCCAAGTATCTATCATTTTGGCTGCTCGGAGCTAACATAACACTGTATTTGCTATCGGCCAGAAAAAAAGAAAAAAATACTCAGTGCTTGGGCACCCGGGTCTTTAATTTACAATAATGTAAGAACAGCAGAAACTGAAAACCACAGCATGACTACACATATAAAGTACGACCTGTATGAGCTTTTCCAGGAGATGTTCACAAGCCTGGTTTTGCCCATTTTAGCACCTATGCTGTGCTAAAGCAGAAAAGGCATTGGTCAGCTTTTCCAGGAAATAATCACAAGAAGGGCTTTTGTAGAAGCAATGCTGAAGGGCAGGCAGCACGAGTGACACCTGTGGCTGTGTTTGCACAGGATTTGCTGGGAAGACACACACACACTTTATTTGCAGGCCCATGGACACACCATTGAAGACAGGAATGTCTTGCTTATTTCTCCAGCAAATCAGAGAAGAGGCAAACTTTTCCACACTGCCTCACTTTCTGTAACTTACTTTGATTGGAACTGTTAGCTTGGTGGGTACAGAATCCTCTCTCTCAAAAAAAAAAAATTATCTCCTTAAAAATTATAGAGTAAAAGAAGACAATTGAAAAAAATAGGTCAAAAGGCCTAACTAAAAATTTTCAAGTGATGCCCAAAATACTTAAATTCTTAGTTGCCCATTCCTCAATAAAACACAGGTCTCATAAATGCATATTTCTTTCTTTTTTTTTTTTTTTTTCCCCACAGAGAAATCAAAAATTAAAACCAGGACACTTAATTTGGGGCTCTGTCAGTACCACAACGATGGGCCATGAAAGCTGAGGTAGCAAAAAACAGCATTGCTGCCCTGCTGCCTTCTCACACACCTACACAAGAAAATTGGTCAGTCTTAAAAGTACCCCAACTACAAAGAGAAATGCTAGCTCAAATCTTTTTTTTTTTTTATCCAAGAGGAGAAATGTTTACCCTGGTGAAACACAAAGGCAGCAAGGATGCAGAAACAAACAAAAGGAAAAGGTGGTTTCAACAAGAATATTGCCTTAAAACTTTCACTGTCTACAGCTTTCACTCCACTTCTATGTTACACATCCATCTCATGAATTCTGTCATGCAAATTGTGTGACAACCAGAAGAAATTAAAATCTCACAACAACTATTTATTTCCTCTCAGGGACACTGACTCTCAGCCCTAATGGTGACAACTTGTATCAATTAAGTACACTTAGATATGCACACACCCCTCCAATGCCATTCTGGAGAATACTCTGATTTATGGTCTCACACAGGCCATTTCCATGCTCAAAAATGGAAATGTGATTCCTGCACTGTAAAGCTTAACTATATTCACTTATTTTCATCAGGTGCATTGAAGAAGGCATTAGAATTGCAAGGTTTTCAAAGTAAAGGAAATGGGGAGTTATTGACTGACAAAAGAGGCAGCAGAATAACAGCTACAATTATACCAGTAAATAGTTTAGCACAGACCCAGCTTAGAGCACTAAACCCCAAATTCAAGGAACTGTTCACATAAGAATTTAAAATTTAAAACAACTACTAACAATCTTAAGATGTCACAGTAGACCAATCTACAGAAATTAAACAAGGACACCTCATAAATGTCTGAGACCTCCATATAAAAACACTGTGGGCTGATCTAGACCATCAAGCCAGGCTGAAAACTAGATTTCTCAAGGGACACCACAGCTCTGGTGACATTAACAACAGATCAGAACTGAAGCTGTTTATAAGCAACCACACATTAATCCTCAGAATTTTTCACATATATATATATACAGAGAGAGAAAGAGAGAGAGAGAGAGAGAGAGAGAGAGAGAGAGTTGATATATAAAGATATATATACTTTTTTATTTATACATATTTTGTTTTATACAGAACATATATGCTATATTATATACAGTATATGCATTTTTTTTTTGTAATAAGGTAGCAATCTCAGATTTCTCAAAGCTTTTAAGCCTACTGTTCTGAAAACAGTTTACACATTCTGCTTTCCTGCAGAAAGGTACCATGACAGTGCCAGCCCAGTGGAAGAAACAGCATAAAGAACAAGTCAGTATATAGTGCTGTTTTCATCACTTTTGTCCAGTTTTTGTCAAAAGGCAAGTTGCTGTAGTGACAATGAACAAGCAAGAAAAAAAGTAAAGCCCTTAAGTGGCAGGATACCATCATCCCCAAAAATCCAGTCACAAACAGCCCAAGAGCTACCAACTGACCGCTGCTGCTGACTTGAATGAAAATCATACCCCAGCCTTCTTAGGAAGTCAGTCACCACTGAAAGAAGAGCAATTCAGTATTCAGAAAAAAACCCCTCAAGCTAAGCTCTCCAGCAACACTCAATATTGCACTGACATTTTAATACTGCACTGAGTTGATCTAACATGCCATTTTAAAAGAAGGACCTGCATTCCACATTGCTTTCACAATCCCTCACCATCACAAAGAGATTACTTATTAAAAATGAAGAGAAAGTTAGTTAAATCCCAGAGAATTTGCTAAGTCAGAGGCAATAACAATAATAATAATAAAAAAAATCCTCCGTGACATTCATTTCCAACAAGCCTGACAAACTGGTGAAATGAATGAAAAAAGGCTACAAAATTCAGAGCCCTGCACGAGCCTGCAAGAAGCGTGAATAAGAACATCTTTTCCATCCAATGTGACAGTCTGAAAACGACAAGCCCTTTTTTGCCTGCCTACCGGCAAGTCTACACTCCTCTTTTCTTCTTTTGAATTTCCCCCAACTTAAATTGAATGCAAATAAACCAGGTGTGGTCCCCAGAGCAGTAATCTGCAGACAGTCCCCACCGAGTTCCCATAGCAACTTGCACAGCTGGCCATGAGAAAGAGGTTGTATCTGCTTCATATTGGCTACAGAGTTTAAACACTCAGCAAGTGAAACACCAATTACCGCATCTTGTAAAGGAAACATCTACTAAAAAGCACATCCATTTTTCCTTGATTAACACAGGAAAATAAACCTCTGGATCTGCTCCTAGTCCAGCGATTGCTCAGCATGTAAAGTGAGTATCTGTTATTTAGAAGAGGCGACGCCTGTGAAGGAAATGGCTTCTCTTTTCTGCTGCAAGGAACCGAAGTTTAAGAATCACTACAGCACTTGGCCTGTCATTCTGTACCTTGCCATCAAGAAAAAACACAGCTGGAAGAGAAAAGTCAGAAACTCAAATCTTTCTGGACAAGTTATAAGACTTCCACAAAACAGCACCTCTCTGATAAGTGCTTTGTAAAATTTCAAATTTTCACTGTACTCTTTTTGCATCGCCTTTCTAAGTCTCGGTGTAAAAGTCCAAAGTTACTCTGTGACCGACAAACAGCTGTTCATTCCATACAAAACCTGCCCTTTGTTCCATACCTACAAACAAGGATCCCTCCTATTTATTCCATGCCTTTCTGCATCCTGGACTCACAGCTCACTACTTTTGCCTGCAGCTCTTCACCCCAGCCTTCTGACTGTGTCCATTCCATGTCAGCTGGCTACACAATCAGTGAGAATTTGGAACCTGGGGATGGCTGGCTGCCCACAGATCTGTACTGGATGGTCAACCCCCAGAAAAGCCACACAGATAAGGATCAGGATTTCTCTGCTTTTCCTTCGGCATAGCCATAAGCAGGAAATCTCTCCTCAGAGTGTAGTTTCAGGTAAAAACAGCCCCTACAGGCTCAGGGGAAAGGGTGGGCCCAAGTATCCCTGCTAATATCCTATGGCTCTTGGGAAGCAGGAACACAGATAGTACCTAAGACACTGCCCACCCTCAATTATAAATCAAAGAATTTTTGGGGCAGAGGATGTTGCTAAACATGAAGCAACCTCAACAGATCTTTCTCTGCCATGAATCTCCGCAGGAACCAGCCTGCAGCATGGAGTCCTACAGTCTAAACATACAATAAAAAACATTCTTTTCTATTTTGCTTCGAGTTTATCTTCTTCTTTAGGACTATTTCAACGTCCCATACTTCTTGCACAAAAAGAATCCATGAACTGTAACCTCCTATTCCCCCTCCACAACACTTCATTGACTTCTGCCATATCCTCCCTTAGCTCTATCTTCTGGGATGATAATCTTACATCTACACAGTTGTCCATTAGAAGTATGAATGGATTAAAAAAAATAATTCCTCATGCTGCTTTTCTACATATTTGTTTAAATGTCTGAGGAAAAGAGCTGCTCAGTCTAGTACACAAGAGAAAGGAGCACTAATAGACTGTGGCACAATGCTATTTTTTCTTATATTGCTTTGCACTCTGATCTTTTCTTGGTAAGTCCTAGCATTTGATTGGCTTTTTGACTCCTTGTTGAGCATGAAAACACAGCAGTTATTTCCACAAAAACATTCTAACATGAAAGATCTCATACCTGAAGAATTAAGAATCCCTATATTAACTGCACATAAACTCAGGATCTTATCTCTTATTCTCCAGGAACTTAGTATCACTGAAACATCAAAATCTGTTCAATTTGGTTAAAATTGGACAACTGTTTTTGAAGGAGAGTGGAAAGGAAAAGTCAGAAAGACGCAACACAAACTTCTCTTTCCTTTGGAAATCTGGTTAAGTAAAAATAACAACATGATGCTTATCAGTCCCCAAAAGAGCAAGAGGTTGATAAGAAACAGACTCAGTATCAGTGACTCCTGTTTGTGCTGACTTTACAAAATGTCTGTCCTTGTACCTGGCATAACCATCTCTCAGTGATCCTTATTTTTCAAGAAGGGCATGGCAAGCTTACCCAGGAACATTCAGCCTGTAACTTCACAAGAGGCCACCATTATGCCAGTTGTCTTATATGAGAAGACATTCCTACATTTATCTAGGAAAGGGGAAATATAAACAAACAGAAGCAGTTCAATGTGCATATAGGACACTAGCTATAAATTTTATTCCTACATAACATACCTAAGACACTGTACACATGTGATCTCTTCCCATTATCCCACCTGTGGGAATTAGTCTTAATCCATCACTAACTTGAAAGCTGCTCGTTTGCTTAAGTACTTTTGGTTTTCTTCTCTACCCTTTCTGCCTTCCAGATTTCTTTTCTTTTTCTAATCAGCAGCACTTCAAAGAAACAGCTGAGCTGGTGGCATTAAAATGACCAGGGAAACACACAAAGCTTTGGCAGGGCACAACCACTGAGAAAGAGAAACATGCCATTTAGTGTTAAAAATGATGACTGTAAGCCCTCTCGATTGGAGGAAAAAAAGGAAAAATCACAATTCATCGGAAGGAAGAAAAAAACCAGTATTCCCCTATACACCTGGCATAATTTGCACTTTAAGAACGACACCATATTAACATTGACAGTCCACTGCATATTAATAAAAGCCAAAGACTTCCAAACTGAAGGCACTCAGTCCGTATTGCAAGCCAGTAAGTTTGCACATCTTACAGGAAGAAACAAAAGGGGCATACAACTGGCAGAATCTGGAACTTGGGAGGCTGAAAAACGAAGAGGTTTTACACTGGAAGTGAACATGCAATTTTGAAAGAATTAGTAGTAATACCAGCTAATACTGGTATAATAAATAAATATTTAATGTCAGGTGTTAAGGAGGAGACACTCTAAATGCAAATTTACTCATGCACACACACGGATGCTCTTGCTCTCACTCATATGTATCCCTTACACCAACAGAGAGGCAAGTTTTGTACATCTCAAAAATACAGAAGATTTAAGTACATATTGATTCTGTTCTCTACAGCTCTTATCTCTGCTGTGGTTCCTTTCATGTTATTTCTTGCATGCTGAGGACAAACTGGCACTGAAATTGCCCATATGCAATCCAGATGTCATTTGACCAACTCTAACCCTATACATGGTAATTGCTTAGGAACAGCTTAAATAGGGCATGGAGGGGGAGGGAGAAGGTAATAGGGACGAGATAAGGTTTTGCCTTCTGATGACACCTGGAGACAAACACAACATTTTTGTAATAAAAGAAGATCATTAAGCATCCCCTGTATAACTTCTACCTCAACTTCCAGGTGATGGATTAGATTAAGAACAGTCTCATTAACACACTCTAACAGACAGAGCTATAAATCATTTTCTTAGCTTCAGCTGTTAACTGGCACTTAATTTTTTAGAAGGCATGCCCTAAGACTGAAATCATCAGCAGCAGTTTCCAGCAACTGGATCTTACTGTGCACCTTGGGCTGTTAAAGAGGCTCCCTTAACCATGAGAGCCCTTATATTCAGTGAGCAAGCCACTGTTCACTAGGCCAAACTTGGTGTAACCAAAGATTCTGAATTTTAAACTCAGTTTGACAAGCTTTCCACATTCTGAATCCATCACATCTCTAGCTTTGTCAGCAACCCTCCTGATGCTACAAATTTCCTAGCAGCACCATAAGGTTAGACTCAACCATATTTGTAACTCAAGTATTGTGTTATCATAGGTACTGCCTCACTCCAAAAGCCATTTCCTGACTGTAATGCACCACAACTCAACTAATTTTTAGAGTGTGTTTCAGAGCACAAGCCCCTGTACTAAAAGTGAAACCTACATCCTTTTTTGCTAGGTGTTTAGCAGACACTCTGTTTAGCTGAGTTAAAATACATGGGTAAGTTCCCATTAAAAAATTGGTGACTTAGACCCCTTTTCAGTAATGGACCTGACAGCAGCAACTCCACCAGTATTTGCAACCAATGAAAACTCCACCACTGACATTTCCATTCTTCTTCCTGATCACTGGCAGATACAGAAAGCACTTGCTGAAGAAAAAGACACAGCCAGTAGATTTTGACTTTCCATTAACAACTGTATTGAGATTTTTCAGTTATCCTGTCCTTAATCCTTTTAGTATGTGTTACTATTGATTTTGTATCACTTTAATTTGGTAATCAATGAAGTAAGCCATTCTAAATCACATACATTATAAAAGAGTGCATTTTATCAATACAATTACAAAACAGAGCTTTAATCTTAACAAGAACTGAAAAGGCTTACAGCAAATTCATCTGAAAATACTCTCTCTCCTACGCCAGAAAATTGTATGAATTGACATTAGATTATTTTTATTGACCAAAAATTGTCTATCAGCAAACAAAATTATCTAGTTACTGAAGTGAGTGCAACTGACCTCCAGCTTTTAAAATAAAACTGCCCTATTTTTTGACATTATTGACTCGCTCATTTTTCCACCCCCTCTCTGCAGCTTCCTTGGTCACTTAAGATTTACTGACATCAACAAATACATAACATCAACAAATTAGTTTCTTTCCAGTCGGTCTAAATTACTAAATGCAAGCTGCCTTGTCTGGCAGATTTTAGAAATCCAACTCATGTGGTCTTCTCAAGCATTTCTCTTCCTCTCTACTCCCATTTATTTTGAGAATGGCATTTTTCTCCCCATTTTTTGGAAACACTTAAGGCCACTCAAAAGCAGGCGAGCAGGTGGTGATCTGTGTAAGAACAGAGGTCCTCACCCTTTGCACATTTCAGAAAGTGCCCAGGCACTAACAACTCCACGGGCTGGTCAACCTAACAATTCTATCTCACCAAAAAGGAGAGTGGAAATTCCATAATTCCCTCTACTTTGGGGGCTTAGTTTTGGCACTACCTTATCAGGTCAGAGAGGTGTCTAACTAGTGTAGAAGTTGATAAATGGGGAGCAGGGGGAGAGGTGCTGCTGTAGTGGCTCATGAAGTCCTATCTGCAGAGACATTCATCCTACATCATGCAATCATAACAAGTGTTGAATGTAAATTTGGAAATAAAGCCACTCACTGGTATTACTTGAGCTTTACCAGCTTGCTAAACATCATCAGGAAAAACAGATCAGGGTATTCCAAACAATTCCTTGTATACTTGTATTTCATTAGCTTAAGAAAGATAATTCCACATGACTACATCAGATAATGTTTCCTCAGCCATGCCACTGCCTCTCCTCCTTATTTGGAAACCAGGATATGACCATTGTGGAGAGAAAAAAACACAGACTGCTATTTCAGAAGGAGAGTACAGAGAGCAAACTGGCAAAGCTGGAGATGGAATCCACCTAAGCCAGTAGAAAGACACAGAAGACCAGACCTCCATTGGGACTCATCTTTGCCTAATCAGGAGGGGGGAAGCCACATAAGGTATTTGTTATGTTTATTCGTCAATAAACCTTTTTTTTCTTTTAAGAATTTAAAAATCTATAGTATCCTTCTAAATAGCAGAGTATGGACATCTACTTGTCTGTCAAGCAGCTTTTCCTGATGGATAGTAGTTACCCAGTAGCAGAGGTACAACTTTAAACAAGTAATCTGAATTTATTATTTAATTTCCCTCATTTTTGTATTAAAATATCAGCCACCAATACTGGTGCATTTACCATGAACTGTTGTCTCAGAGATTACTTGGCTGCAAGAGTCAACAGGTACATCAGGAAGTCTCTTCAAATAGCTTTTCCTCACAATTCCTCTTTCACATTTTACTTCACTATGCAAGTTTGAAATCCTACAATATCACTTCAGCTGACAACTAATCTACGTGTGCAATGAATCATCAGTTTGCCTATTAAATTAACAATCAAATTAATGATTAATATATTAGGGGTTTTGTCCTGCTAATTACAGAAACATATGTATCATACTATAAAGGCCCTTTTTATTGCTGCTGAGATCACCTTATTTGGTTTTAACACAAATTTTTATTACCTTTTTTAAAATTATTATCACACTTGAAATCAGACATACACTCAGTTCTCAATCATGTGCCCACTATTTTAGCTGAATTTTTAAACCTCCCCAGCACCAGTGTGATGTCCCACATGCTCCACTTACGAATTTCACCACACATCCCTACTGCAAATAACCACCTTTGCTATTTCTTTGTCAGGTTTCTGGTTACACTTTGGTGGTGGCAGACCCTGGCCTTTCTCCAGAGGCTCTCTCTCCTGGAAAGAGATCTCATGCACAACTAAATTTAAACTTTGCTTCCCTAAGCAGTCTTTCCAGTTACACATTTCTATTGGAATCAACACATAGCATCTGTTTAAATGGTCATAAGAATTGTTGCAAAGAGATGAACTGCTGAACCTAAAACTTTTCCTGACTATGATTAATATGAGGTACAAGAAACCTCACAGTGGACACCCATGGAATAGCCCATTTACCAGAGAAGTTTCTTCCTAATCCCCTTTGGTTAGCACTTTATTTGTTCCCTGTTGTATAATGGGTTTTCAATTCTTTACAAAGGCTTTACAAAGCTTTCATTTAACCTAACATAATGTACTGTAAATGAATAATCCCTTTTCTTTCCTGATCCTGTTAATCTTCTGGCCTCAGTTACATCTCACAGCAGTGAGATGCAAATGTTAATTATGCAAGAAGTATAAGATCTGTATTTTGATTTCCATCTGTCCAATACAAGCCCAGAACAAGACACAGATAACTGAGTGCTTTCCTATCACCATGGGAACATGATTGCCAGGAACATACCAAGAACGTCTCATATTGACTCCCAGAAGCCCCAGTCAAGTACCTTCTATCCATCAGAGCCTCCTTTATCTCCTTTGTTGATTCATATTTTTCACAAACCCCTGATTATTCTCACTATAGCTCAATCATCCTCAGGGCTGCAGAAACATTGTCTTATTCACATAACACCTCCCCCATGTTTGCATCATGTATGTCAATTATCTCATCTACAATACACATGTAGAAGTAGTTGAAGCATTTTATTAATGTGATAGTGAAAACAACCTAAGCTGAAAAAATTGTAGGGCAATGGTAGCTGGCATAGCATTGCTCAATTTCAGTTTTCATTAATAGCTCGATCTATTTAGACACTACCTCCTTTCTCAGAACAGAAACTTTAAAGAAAACATGGTGAATTGATACTGTTTTCATACCTCAGTTAAAAGTTAGCCAAAACTTTTTTTCCTCTTGAAGCGACACAAGATAGAAACTTGAGCAGAACACAGATAGCAGCAATGTATTCACTGGGCATTGAAACTACTAAAAGTTCTTTCCTGAATTGTTTGCATCTTGCAATTGTTATATTTTGGAGATTTTTAACCAGATTATGATTAAAGCAAGAGTTTGCCCCTTTTGGTAGGTACATCAGAGACTCAACCTACAGAAAGCTGTTCTGCATTGTCACTTCCTGAAAATCTAAAAATCTGTATTACTTCAGAACAAGAATCCAGGTAGCAGCAAATCCACCTTTTTGGCAAGCACTTCCTTTGGCAACCATGTCCTCTGAACTCAATTCTGTGTCTGCACTGTTCCAGCCCTACTCTACACCCTCACTTTCACCAGTACCATCATTTGTACACTGTCCTACAAACAGAGTCAAAGAATTGATGGAGATTAAAAGTAACTGTACAGTTCACCACAGAAAAGGGCATTTTGTGTATATATATATATATATAGGAAAGATTAAAGATGGGTTTCTCTGATTTACTGAACTTCTGCAATAAGCATGTTTATAAAGGTCTCTTCTCTGCATTAATTTTCCAACAATTGATGAGTCTCATGTTCTTACTGAATTCTTTCCTTTCATTTGAATGGTAGCAGTTTCCTCTACCTGCCTATTTACTGAGGAATCCCTAAGAAAGCAGTCTCCCTGAGACTTCCATGCCCCTGAAAAATGTAACCAACAGGATAGTAGATGCAAAAAAATGACAAGAAATGGAATTAACAGTCAGCATAACCTAATAATCTCAGTGTTCTTTGAAAAACAGGATTAAACATCCCCCTGCCCAAAAACTCCTGCCACCCTTTGAGGTTTAATAAAGCTCAGAGACTTTTTGTATAAAAATCTAATTTTGAGCTTGTAAACAGGTTATCAAACAACAAAAATATATTATCAAAGAAAGAAAATATGACCTATTGTCAGTACATCATCTTTTTCCCTGCCACCTAGAAAGTATGTAAAGGTGTATTTAATCTCCTCTTAAATATCTTTCTGTTCTCTTCCATTCTGTAGCACGCTGAGTATTTATTTCCTAGCCTCTCACCCCTAACTTGAGGGACAGGCTAGTCTCTTAAATCCACCTTATTAGCTTCACAAATGCCTGATACACCAAGGTCAAGGTATAAGGCAAAAAATCCTCAGGCTCAAAGCAGGTACAAAGAGTGGAAATGCTTGAAATAAGGACTGAAACAGTACATGCTCTAGGAGGGCACGCCTCAAAGAGCCAGATTCACACAAAGGGGAAAAGAAAATGTTGCACTCCAATTTAATCAAAATCCACTGGACACAACAGCTGACTCTGCAGCCCTGGTGACCTGAAGAGTAATTTTATTAGTTATACGGAAATATCCATTTTCAAGTTCCAACTGCTGCTCGTCTCTACTTCCCCACCTTGCCCATGAAGAGGAGAAAACTCACACAAGCAGCATTTTTACAGGTTCCTCCTCAAGGAACACTCTGAAATAGCATAAGAGACTTCCCTCCCTTTATTTGGAACTACACTCTTTTAAGATAGCACATGCTGAAATGCAAAAGATGTATTTTAACTTTAAAGCAGCACTGGTACTTGGAACTTCTATGCACATAAGAGAAGCTCAAAACATCTGAAAAAAAAAACAATACTGGAAACTTCAGCACACGTATTTTCTTAAAATCCAGATTTTGGTACAGTTTACATAAATTTATAGCAGGCGTAGAATAGGCAAAGCTGTCCCAGTAATGCTTTAAGTATCTGCTGAACAACAGTTCATTGTGTTCCATTTTCACCATAAAAAATACAGTTGTTATCTCTGAGAGCAGACATTACACCGTGTATTTTACGCACCGATAAACGCTAAAAAACGTTTCTGTTATTTTAATAGCATTTTGTCATTTCCATACTTTTAACTTGTGTCTTTAGTCATGGCTTCCCCAGGAAGAAAAACAAGAACATGAAGGTGATGCTGCTTTTTTGTTTAACAACTGAAGACGTTCTGCTACCTGCAAGTCCTATTAACTTTACTCAGCCACTGACCAGTAAAGCTGCTGAGCAGCAAAGGCACCTCACAGCTGACTGCAGCCAAAGCAATACAAACACTGCGTAATACACATTTGTTTTGTATTTGGGAAATTGTTTGCCATTACACGAGTTTGTTTCTTGTATTACAAAGAACTTCAGTTTTACAGCTATGAATGGCATAAATCACTATGCCAGCCAAAGAGCCCTTGATTTCTTAAAAACTAAATGGGAAAAGAAAAGTGAACATTTAATGCTCTCCCCTTCTTAATGAAAATATTGCAACAGAAAACCATTTAATAACTCATAAAGCAAAAACACAGTCATATTTTTCTCCATGAAACAAAAGACAATTGAGTACCCCAGCCTTCACTAGACTAATTATTTCTCTACACTTGCCTTGTGCAAACTCCAGCTTGCTTTGAACCCAAGACCTTTATGGCTCAAGTCCCAAGAGATGCTGAGAAGGTGTTCTCAGTGGAGCAAACTCTTCCAGAGAAATCACATTCTGATTCAAGAGAATTCATTTCTTTTGGCCTTTGGGGGAACACTGCAGGTCCCATGTATTTGTTCAAGTCTTTACCTAGCAAAAGCAGAATCCCTTCTAGGCTTTGTCAGGTTCATGCCGATCTTGCAACATCTGGCTGTGTACAGCCACAGTGTTCACATATTTTAAATTCTGTACAAGTAATTTTAACCCCATCTTTTAAAGAACACAGTTTTCCAGATCTTTCAAACAGGCATTTAAGAGAAACCTTTGAGTAATACTGCATCAGTAACACACAGTTAAAATACGGTGAACAACAAAGAAACAGTTGATTAGTATTAAACCAGCATTTACAACTGGAAAGTTACAGTAAGATTAAGCTTAGGAGATGGGAGTGAAATGCTGTGCAGGCATATGAACCCCTTGTAATAGTAAGAATAAAATCACAGAATAGGAAAGGTATTCTAAGTGGCACAAACACAACTTCTAAACATATGAAATACTAAATACTATTTTTCAGGATTTTTTTTTAAAGAGTAAAGTAAAACCAACCCAGAAAAAGCTCCAGAGGATGACAAAGAAATTCATTTAAGAGCAGCTCTTCCATTCTGAGCAGCCACAAACATTTCCAGCACCTACACCATAACTGCTCACATAATTAATTCAGCGTAGCAGTCAGAAACAGTGGTGCTGAGACAGGCACAGTTCAGCAGCCCACACTTGGCTGTAAGGAAATTTTTCCTGAAGACAGATGCCACCCGGAGGAACCAAACCAGAAAAACAATCGGCTGCCTGACCAGAGGCAAGGCAAGGAGAGATTACAACTGCGAGTCTCTCTCCTCCCGAGACTCCCAGCCTGTGTCCGCAGAACAAATCCGCACAGCCAACAGCAGCAGCAATTTTCCTGAGGAAGACAAAGCAAAGCCGTGCTCTGGCTATGAGGGAAGCAAAAGGAAAAAGCAGGCTGGCCTCAGAAAGGCCTTCTGTGCTTCTCCTAATGCCAAGCACAACCACAGACACCACTTCTCAGCTGCCAAAGATGACACGAGTGTTCAGCGTGCCCTCCTAAAACAGACTCCACTGCTGATAAGCAGCCACACATGACAGCTTCATTTCCTTTCTACTTTCTTAAAGTCCATGTTAATTTGCACTGGGACATGTAGATCTATCTGAAACAGTAATTAGCTCTGTTAATTAAGCTCTCCAAGTATGGATATGGAAGACATCCGCGAGACTCTAATATAAAATCGAGCATTGCAGGGCTGCTCTCCTCCAGTGTGGGTAATCTGCCCAGAAACGGAATCTGGGATCAGAATTTTTAATCCTAGATGGCAAATCTCATACAACAGCTCTGAAGTGAAAAAGCCATTTACACAACTCCCTAGATCTCACCAAGAATGCTGACAGTTGCTCCTATACAATATTACAATATATGCTCGTATAAATTTGTAGGTAGCTCAGAAAAAAATCAGGGGGGTGGTCCCTAAATCTAAACCACAGAGAATGCGTAAGTGTAGGTACATCTCTCTAGGTGACAGTCAGGCCAGTCAGGGTAGGACACACCATCATGGTGTAGGCACACCATCATTTCCTAAACCACTACAGCCTGAAAAATTCACCCACCAGCGAAGTCTCTTTACTGAATGTGGTTGAATGGATTTTGCTACACCAATTTGTAATTTATTTAACCCCTAAAGCCCCTAAAAAGGAAAACATCAAGTGTCAGTATGCAAAATCTCCTCTAGCAGAGGAATGGTAATAAACTTTGAAGGTTTTACCCGGTGTTCAAAATTCAATACGCAACACAATCTTTTTTGCACAAGTTTCCATTTTATGTTGCTGCCTGAAAAAAATACAAATACAAGGAACAAGTAAGGTAAACATAGAAAGAATAATCCCTGTATTATAACCTAAAGCAAGCTAGAGAAAAAGAGCACATTCCAGTGGCAGAGAACTCAGAATTGCAAGCTACAACCTGAAGTACAAGGAGTCTTGCTTACTGTTGTCTGCAAATGAAAGAATAAAAGAGCAGAAAATTTTATTTACCTCAAGAGATTTTACATTTTGTGTGATGAAGATGAGAGTAGTTACACAGCTTCAAGGCTCTACTAAGAATCTAATAAGAAATATTAGCCCTTTGGGAAGAAACTGATGATGTACTGAACCCCTTATCCTAGATTGACACTGTGAATATGACTATTCAATGACTACAATAACCAACCTCACATTTCAGAGCTCTGCTAAGCCTTTCCTCAATATCTAGCAGTTCAAAATGAAGACAAACCTGAGAAAATTCCAGCAGCATCAATGCCAAAGAAATAAAATCATTCTGAAGACATCATCATTTCTTTAAAATGTTCAGCTTATTTAAAGAGTGGCATCTAAGTGTTTTTCATTGTGCAGTGTTTCCAAGGCACTAGGTGCTATTCTTACAAATTTGGAGTTCCTATGTAAGGAATGAACAGAGTTTTGAATAATTAAAACTCAGCCTCTTGCTAACACATTCTTTCATTATTTATTTCAACAAGTGTTCAATGGAAGCCACCAAACCTTTATGTCTACTACGGCACTGGTCTTTATACAGAAATTGTCAGGTAAAATTCAAAATTCAGGCTGTGAGTCTGTTTCGTGCAGCCATACAATTGAAAATTCCCAGTGTTCTCTTTCAGGTGTACATTACATATTCTTAAAGAAAAAGTATAAGGAAGAAAAATCTGATGGAATTCAAAAAATTTACCTGCAAGACATGCCCAGGAAAATCATTTTACTATTGCTGAAAGGAATACTCAGAAGCTGACACTCACTATTTATTGTGTTGGTAAAGCTGATTTATATTTTAGATCCTATTCATCCTCATAGAAATTCCAGGTAGTATTAAAATCATGTTATTTAATTGCATGACATTGTTCTCTTCTCCCAGAAAACTAGCGACCGGACTAGGGGACACAGCCTTGAGCTGCACCAGGAGGAGTTTAGGCTGGACATAAGGAAGAAATTCCACCCAAAAAGAGGGACTGGGCATTGGGATGGGCTGCCCAGGGAGGTGTTGGAGTCACCATCCCTGGAGGTATTTAAGAAAAGACTGCTTGTGGCACTCAGTGCCATGGGGGGCATTAGGCCATAGATGGGACTCAAAGGTTTTTCCAGCCTCATTAATTCTGTGCAACACAGCCCCACATCCCTCAGAAAGTCTTCCTCTTACTCTGCCCAACATGGAGCCTTTGAAGCCAGTGGTTCCCAGACTTGTCCCAGTTCCCCACAAGAGCATTCCAGTGCTCTTGGTCGACGCTGTGGCTGAACTGTGGATGCTGCAGCTGCGCCTCCTCTCCCTCGGTTCAGCTTCCAGCCTCAGCCATGACCATCCTGGCACAGCCTGGTCCTGCATTTGCTGCTCAGGACCAGGGTGAGCATCAGCTCTGACCTGTGAACAGAACCATGCCCACAGACAGAGGGGAAGGGAGGGTCTGGCACAGATTTGTGAGGCTGAGGAAGATGAGTGCAGGTACAGCTCCACGGAGCAAGGGGACATAGGTTAAACGACAACAGGAGAGGCTACATGACAAATGGGGCATGGCAAGAGGGAGGGGGAAGGCAGAACAAAGGTTCATCTTCCATACTCAGGCAGCTGTAGCCACTGCCATTAATCACAGCATCCACATCCACCACGAGCAGATGCACCACTGCTACCTACCAGAACATCTGAAGGTGCAGATGCCACTTTAGACGACCCACCCTCGCATGAAATACGGATCAAAATATGCCAGTTACATACTGGAAGTTCAGTAAGTGCCAGCATCACCTCCCCCCCACACATACACACAGCAGGAAGCTAAGTAGGCCAGTTACAAGGGGATGGAGAAGCAAATTTAATTCCTTTGCAGAGATGTGTATGTAAAACCTTGCTCACATAGAGTGAGGAAATATTCAACTGATTACAATCAATAATTTATTTTAAAATTTATTATGCAACAAGAGCAACATGGGGAAAAAAAAGAAGCTTAAAAAAAAAAAAATCAAACTTGCCATGGAAAGTCAGATTTCAAGGTGGATTTTCCTTGCCTTGTAATCTACAAAACAGACTGATAAGAGTCACTGTTATTTCTTTAAGTAGCCTTGTTGACATTTTCTCTGGAATTACTATGTTCCTAACAGTAGATGCTCATAAAAGCGTATACTCCAGGAGGTGAGGAGGTAGCAGTAAGAAGCAGTGCCAAAAACAAAACCAGTTACATGCTCTGTTAATGATTACATATTAAATTGTGTTACACAACCTAATGAAACTACTTCACGTCACCAAAAATGCAGACCCAGAAGATGAAAACAAGTACAAATATCAAAACAAATAGATATATCTGAAAATAATTTATATGGGAAGAACATAATTTCAAATTCCAAGAAATACTTGCATACTTTACGATTTCCAGACAACTTCAGCATGAATTATTCTATCTCACATCAGCTCTTTTCACATTTCAGGATTCTGCCATAAAATTAACACACTAAAAGGTGTCTCTGAAACTATTATCAAACCTTGTCATACAAGTACTAAAAAGTTCTGTTGCAATTTTAGGTTTAAGGTAGCATTTTACACTGGTTCCAGTTTTTTCTATACATGCATACATTTCAGTGCTATTTTTAAACTTCTCTTCAGCAGGAAGGGCCTGACTGATTTATTTTTAAAAGGCATGCACTGCACAGTCCACATTTTGAAATCCACCTCAGTCTGAACCTTAGCTGGTACTTTTCACCAGAGCTCTGAAACAGAGAGCTGTCCAAACCAAAGAAAAATAAAGACTCAAGAAGGCTTACAAGAAGGTTCCTATCCTATCACTTTTAAGTCTTGTGGAGAGCTTTTTCTCGTAATTCTGACTTAGCCCTATTTCCTTGTTTGTTCTTGAAACAAATAGGAAGAAATTATGAACCTCCCTGGGAAATATAAGCGTAGCTGGGGCAAAGAGGCAACATGTTGAAAAGAAAACATCTGTATTTCCTTCCCATTCTCTTCCACCTGAAATAAATTCTTTGGCTGCAGTTTGTCTTCTTTTCTGGAAGCATTTACACAGTATCTAATGCTATCCACCACCATGACTACCCCTGGGGCTTTTATGAGGGTGGGAACAATCAGTATAAGAATTACTAGGCACATCAAAGAGACAAAACATTTATTGAAGGGGGAAGAGGAAGAGAGAGTGTGAGGTAACGAGGGTCCTACTGTATTTACCTTATGTGCCAAGCATGTGGACAGCAATAAAAACCATGTAGGGAGCAATTTTGGTCAGAGAAAGAACACGGCAGCCTAATGGGAGGCCTTTGTTCTTCAAAAGGGTCTCCTTTTCCCCTTTTGTGCTTCACTTAATTCATGGCATCTGAGCTGCTCTTGAACTTGACAGACAGAGAGGAGGAGGGGGGAGAGATGGAGAAAGGGGGAGACACAGACACAAAGAAAGAAAAAAGAAAAAAGGACTTCAAAGAGTTTTCCTTTGAAAATTCAGTTGTGATGTATGCATTGCTGAAGGTTTTAGATTCAAAAAAAAGGGCAAAAAACATTTCATATAATTTCATCGTGGGGATAAATTGTCCGATGCTCTTATTAAGAAGACTAGAAGAAAGGGACGGAACAAAAATTTTAAAAAATAAATCCATCCGAGCTAAGGAATATAAATAAAATAGAATTACTCCCCTGGGTGCTTTTTATTTATTCTCATGTTAAATCTTATTCTCAGTGGACCCCAACACATTTATCAAAATCTTATCAAAAACATCTGGTTTCCAGCAGTCACCTGAAAGGCACGCGTTCTGCACGGAGCCCATCAGAAATTCCCGGCACAGCGATTCCTGCCCGGACAGCGCCGGGAGAGCGGCGCCGGGGCCAGCGCCATCTGCGGGGCTGCGACCGAGCCGAGCCGAGCCCGCAGCCCCCGGCCCCGAGCAATTCTGCACCGCCGAGGAACCCACCCGCCGGGATTCTTCACAAGACGGAGCCCTTCGGGTTTGGGTGGCTGAAGACAAAACATACGGGTGTATCTCGGGCTCCAAAGCTGGGTCCCTCCTCTCGGAATCGCTCCCGGAGCTCACCCACAGCAGCTGATATGAGCTCCCTGTAATATATTCGGCTTTTCACCCCCTTTAAATATCCATGCCATAGGCAATGTTTATATGAAATAATTCATAACTGCAGACTCTGCTTCTCTCGAGCATTTTTTTGTCCTCTAGACCACTTCCTCCCCTTGATAATGTGCATCAACTACTTACACATAATTTATATATTCCTTTGTGGGTTTTTAGCTATGATGTATACGCTGAAAATATTTGCCAATAGTATTTGTAATAAAGCATGAGATTGGAAAATGTACAGATTTGTGTCAATACCACGATAAATTATTTATAGTGAATAGTTTTAACTTAATTCAATAATAGATTTTTAATGCATAATGATCTTAAGCTGTCCCTTATCAACAATTAACCCATCTCCATCCTGATTTACATCTTCTGACAACCATAAGAGCCTACCCAGAGCACAATATTTCCAGGGTGCAGAAAGGAACATTAATAAGCTGACTTTGCTACTCAATAATGCTCTCTTGACTATTCTGAGGACAGTTCTTTTCTGCATCTGAACAAAAACAGTACCCAATATCAAAAGTTTTAAATTAATTCCGTAACTTAATTTCTCTTTCTTTTCCAAGCAGGGATATAAAGTACACCCAGTTTTAAGGATATGAATCTTAATTAGCTTGCACGAGGTTAATTTTCTTTAGAAGTCCAATGCACAGACTATGAAAATTCTACCAAAAAATGCAAAGTCATAAACTGACAGACAAATACATCTCCAGCAGATTGCCACTGACACAGCAGCTTTCAGTTGTTGTTGTGCTTTTTAGGGAGGTTTCTGTCTCACGTTGGCAGCATATTTATATTCTATTACATCACCTGTAAGGTAACCTGGGAAACACTGTGAAATAAAACCGGTAAAAACCTTCCTTTTTCACAGGCTTGTTTACCATGATTAGGAGCTGTGTGTCTGAAATAATTATGTGGGGTTTGTTTGGGTTTTTAGTAATAATAAATTGGGGGAATTCCACTAGAGAGAATTACAGAACCTGCAACTATTATGCTAGTTTTATAAACCAGACTGAATATATTTCATATTACAGATACTGAGCAGAAGCAAAAAAGGTGGAAGTAGAGAACTTACAGAGCAATTTAAATAACTGGGAAAAACCTTCCATCTGTTTTGTGTATCATGAGTGTCTTTGAGTATTAATTAAATTTATAAACCACTTTGAATACTGACAGTGTTACAGCCATATGAAGCAGACAGCAGTGGAATATTTCTGAGGTACTAATTATAGAAATGTAAAATACTTGAGACAACCACTAACATAACTTTGCATAAAATCGCTGAATTCAAAGATTCTACCGTCTTCTCTTGGAGCACCTACCTGGACAGAAATGCAGACACAAGTCCCTGGTGATACTGGACAGCACCTAAGCTCCTACAGCTGGCAAATACATGAATGACTACAGAGGCTTACTGCTGCTAAGGAGAATTCTCATATATCTAAAAAAAATTCCACAGAAACCTGTTAAAATTACTTTTGTTTTGCCAAAAACCAGAGCTTTGACCACCTCAACATTTCATTCGGAGAATGCTGGCTCGAATGCTAGATTTTCATCTATTACATTTGACCACAGCTTATCTTTGGGACATTTTTAAAGACAGATTTATTGATGTTAACTCTTCCATGCCTGTAGCACAAGTCCATTTCAGTGTTTTCTCTGAGCATTCCTAAGATCCCTCTCCTGCCCCAGCTCAGTTTCATGGAACTTTCAGAAAAAGTACATCTGGCTTTTTGACAAATCGCTCAAAATCAACCAAAATTAGAATGTTAATCAGGGAACTAGACACACACACCGCTACTAATTTTCTAAACTAGAAAATTAATTGTTTCCTGTAAAAAGAGATTTCATTTGTATAAAACCTTTCCTCTGGCTTAAGCCTAATAGTTCCAACAACCGACTTCTGACAATTCTCAACCAAAAGAAAGATGGAAAAACTAATTTTAGGCAGCAGAAGATTTCAAGTACATGGAAAGAAAATACCAAATACTTGGCAAGCAGCACTTATCATGACGGTACTGACTGACAAAAGAGTCACCAGTCCTCCAGCAGACAGGTCCTTAATCATTTTATCCCATGCACACAGGAGAACGAGGTGTTAAGCACAGCTACTTAAGAAAAGACTTCTAGAGTGCAGCTATCCCTTAATATTTGGGGTAACAAGCAGAGTATAGTGATACCCCACACTCGAATCAGCCATCAAGAAACAGTTCAGAAAGCAACCCAAATAAAATATACTGCATTAATCCAGCATACAGATCACAAAAGAGAAGTCATTCGTCCTCACACTGACTGCTGGCAGCAGTTGCATTATTTTGAAGTTAAAAAGCAATCTCATCTGTTTATTTTGTTGTTGCAGCTCCCAGGCATAGGCTCACTTAGCTTTCAGACATGGAATATGTATATTGCATAAATAGCTTTCATGCAGTCCTCCTTCTCCTGTGATGCACACAGTAATCACCTGTCTACTTAGAGGCTTTCTCTTCTGGAAGCCACTATGTAGATTATATATCCTATCCCAGACTACTTACTTCCCTTAATTGTGCATGTCCACTGGGAATACTTCAGAGAATCTCTCCAGAAATGTTGCCATGCTACCAAAACCAGGTAATTGCTCTCACTTTTTTATTTTACTTTAAGACACATCAGATTTCAGGGCTATACTAGACCCACAGCAAGAAGCAAAAATAAATAATAATCATAACAATAATCACCATCATCCCTCCACATTCTCATCCTCTCTTTACTTTTCTGGCATTCTTCCCTAATCAAACCACAGCCCCACCTCCTATAGATATCCGTAGAAAAAGCACAACTACAAAATCAAACGAGAACTGAAAGCAATCAGGCAAAAGCATTTCTTTGTTGCAAAGAGACTTTACTTATTTCAGATTGCTTCTTTAAAGAGAACCTCACACAGGCCAGAAACAGCACTGTTCTAAACTGAAGTACAAATGGGTTATTACACAGAGTTCCTGACTTTCCACCCTCCCTTGGTCTCTGCACACTTGACCTCAGCACTGCACTTGCCTCCAAGTGGCAGCAGGAATTTGCCAAGCAGAAGCTTGGTGGTGGGCGTGTGGCAGCACAAATAACAGGAATGCTGGAAGGGTATGGAAACATGAGATCCCTTCTGCCCAGGAGCAACCCACCCTGGTGTCAGTATTACACAAAAAAACTAAAACACACCACACAGAGCTGGCCATCACCTTGGTGCCACATTTCCCCCAAACAGGAAAGCCAGAGTGTGAGTTGGCTACACAAAGCAAAGGGACAAGATCATCCCAAAGAGGAAATGCTCCCACTGCGTCCCCCTATCAGATAGCTACTATGTGGCACCATCCCCCACTGATACAGTGAAAAATCAACCCTGAAATGAGAGACAGATTTTCACATAATTAACCAATTAAACAGCTATATCTTTATTGTTCAATTACAAAATAAAACATCAGGGAGAAAAGGCATAAGAACTAACAGAGGCAAGGGGATCTGATTCATCAAGGGCCAGATATCAGATAAGCTAACATGAAACTGCTCTAGAGGTAACTTTAATTCAGGATTTAAAGCCAGTGTGATTATAGGAGCACAATATAGGTAAAAAAGAGTATCAAGAGGGAAAAAAGGCAACAGTCATCAAATTCCAAAATATAAACCCCTCCATTTGGTTGGTACAAGACCCCTTAACATGACAAATTCTGTCCCTGACACCGTGAATTAGCAAGTCCTGAATGATCATGAGGTTCTGCAGCAATATTAAACCAGTTTAGTTATTTTAGTTAAAAAGTCAACATAAAGCCAGTATGGTCGAACGAGTACTCAAAAGCTATTCTCACTGTTGCAAGAATGTTTCTTAAAGAACAAAACACTGTCCAGGCAGCTCAGCTTTTCTTGTATGAATACTCTTACCCTGAGACAGACCTGCTCCTGACACCAAGGAAGTACAAAAACACCGTGGAATCGCTGCATGATTTTTCCCTAAGCCAACACTGCTACACATCCTCAGATTTGTAAGAGCTGTAAGCCTGCCCTTTTATTTGGCCTCTGCATCCTTCTCTCAACCGCAGCTGTGGCTGCTGGGAAAAGAGAAGCTATTGTTTGAATGATGGAGATGGACACACTACTGCTTACACACATAGAGAAATGGATGGAGCTCGTCCCCCAAATATAAGTAAGGTTTGGTCCATACAGAGTACAACTTGTGAAATAGTCTCATGCTCTGACAAGGAGTTTGTGCAAGTGATAGATAACAGAGCATAGACATTTTCAGTTCCTCTGAGGTTGCTAAAAAATCAAGATAAAAGAAGGTAAAAGCATGCACACAGGATGATAAACATAGCTGGAACCAGGGGATAAACAGATAATGAGGAATATCATGAGGGGTTTGGCAAGTTTTGTAACAAGAACCAACAGCACATGCCCAAAGAAGAAGTCCAAGGAAAAGTCACCTTTAATATTGAAGAACCCAGTGAGAACAACCACCACAGACCCCTTTAGATGACCCTCCAGGACCATAAAAAGACTTCCCATGGAGGCAGATGCATGGAAATTAGTGCTAGAGGAAAATTATGTTAATCTATTAGATAGGAGGTATGTTGTGATGAGTGTTTGATCAAGAAGAAATAAATACCCTGTTGTAAAACCTCACCATAAACATCTGATTAGAGGAGATATCCTCTGGGTGTGTCCATGATAAAGAATGCCGGCTTTCTTATATTTCAGATTGTGTTAGAAAGTTTACTTCCTGACCGATTTGGGTATCACAAGTTTCCCAAATCTGGTAAGGTGCAAAAACAAGTAACCACATCCTTATCATAAACAGTCAAACAAAGCTCATAAAAGCAGTAGCTCTGAGAACTACGGCTTCAGTGTAATTCAAAGGCTTCAGTTAAGTTAAATGGTGCTCTAACAACTCTGTGTTGGTTTACCGTGTCTTGATAACACCACAGTCTATGTTTTGCACCAGAAGAACGTTATCTCCCTCGTATCTTGACTAAAATTACTCTGCCAGAAGAGTTGTACCTCTTCCCTTGGCACAACACGACTTCCGTCGCAACTAAAAACACCCATCATGCTTCTTTTAGAGAAGCTAGGAGACTCATAAAGGAAACCAGAGTAGAGGAAACAACTTCCCTCATGACAAGGCTTTGTGCACCACACACTCCTGAGTTTTAAGCAAAGACTGGCTCATTTCCTTTCAATTTATTCAACCTGCTTTTACCATACTGAAATGCCAACAGCAAACATTTGACATCACCTTAATTTTAACAGCACCTGTTCAGATCTCACAGGTACATGGTTACTGCTTCACCACGGCAGCACCTCATACCACACCACTTAGGAAGAGCATTCCTTAAGTCCTTCTTACAATTCCCTTCTTCAGTGCACTGTTGGTGACTCCTCACTCAGCTGTCCCCATGTATTAGTAACTGATTTGGGTTAATAATGAAGGCTGCTTTTAGAAGAGCATTCACTACTAATTCAATCAATCGCTCTTTTAACTGTATGGCTTTTCCTTTTCAGAATCTGATGTAACAGAGCCAAAGCTTCCTTGAAAACCATACTTTTCTATTCTTACAAATTCTTATTTTTGAGAATTCAAATAAAAAATTTTGATCAGTGCTGGATTACTACATCTATGACTTTTGAAGTGTAAGTGAGCCCTAAAATATCCAAGAGAGCTACCCCAAAGCTAACCAAATAACACAATGCAGATATTTGACAGCAATGAGAAGACTAAAACCTGAACAGACAGTGCAAAACAAACCAACTGCTGCAAAGGGCTGTTGCTTGAATAACACCCTGTGGAAACTACAAATTGAATATCGAATAACATAAAGCAGACAGAACTTCAAGGAAAAAGAACCTGAATCTGAAAACTGCAATCATGCCACTTGCCATTTCTTGGGCAGGAATAGAACATATCTTTGTGGCACCCTATCTGGTCTGAAGTATCTTTTATCAGTGGGACAACACTAGGGATTATTTACTCCAGCAATACTTAAACGAAAGTGGGAAGAAGGGAATGTATATTTTACCCAATGGTCACAAAATACATCCAAAACGTTAAAACCTCAAGCACCCAACAAGGCAGGGTATTTAGGATTTTGGTTTGGGTGTGGTTTTTTGCTTCGTTTCTGTTTGTTTGACATTTTGTTTGTTTGTGTTTTTTAAGCTTGAAAAAAACAAAAGCAAATCGAAAACCCTGTAACCTGAGAAACTGAGGAACATGTAGAGCAAGGAAACTTGCTTAAAATACCATTTGGAGGCAGTATAAACCAGTGAAAATTTCTCAAGTCCCAACCTAGTTGTCTGAATTTACTCACAGTAGCATACTGAAAAGCAGCAGCCTAACATTTGACTCAGCAATCAACTCTTATTTTAAAGATTTTATTCCATTTTATGTTTTGCTTTGCTATGGAACCTAGTACCTCAAAGTTTCCCTGCCAAAATACAAGTTCATAGCCAACACAATACTGCAAACCATTTCTTTTACTACATATTCTGTATCTGATTTCTTTGCTCCTCAGTTAACAACAGTGGTGGTAGTTATGTTCCTATGTAGTCCTATTTCCTATCTCACAACATCCAAGACCTTAAATAGGAAGTACATTATGGATATGAAATATCTTCAGCTGAATATGTTTGAAGTAAATGCACACAACCTTAATGCAGGGAAGAAACAGCAAACACCTCAGGGCAGAATTATGTTCACGGGAAACAGGGAAGATCTGCTAATACTTATGAAACAACACCCCTCAAGGAATTGCAGTTGAGACAAAAGAATCCCTAACCAACAATAAAATTAAAATTTGGTGACGGTGCCAAGAGTTGCAATGATCCTGCAAGAGGCAGCGCCTCTCACTGCTGGCTCCAAGATTAAAGCTCGAAGACCTGGAAGTCTCTGACTTGAAAAGCAGAAAGACACTGTGAAGACCTTTGGTTTATTATGTCCCTTTAAAAGGCTGAACTTCTCGACAAATTTCCAAAAGCACACCAAATTTCTTTTCTGAAGAAGATAACATCCAGCCTATTTTCCTGGCTAGAACTGCTGCATAGTGCAACAAAGGAATTTCTAAATATCCCTATTCATCCCTCCACCAGCTCTTATTCTTTCATCCTTACAGATCTTCAAGTTTTACCAGAATCCTGATGAATGGACATGCTGTGCCCCAAGATCTACATGCAAAAATGAGTTCTTAACTATGACTGAATTATAATAGCATGAATTATATGACTGAATTATAATAGCATTCCTATTCCTCTATTACTGTCACAATGTCATTAAATTAATTAGAGCTACTACAGTCAGAAATACTTTCTCCTTTTACATGGAGAGCAAGTGTGTACTCCACATTTCTGCAGGATTAGACATATTCATAGCATGGTGCTGAAGGAAGTCAAAGTTAATGCTAAATTTTATAACGACAAGATCCTTACTCGAAAATGAAACAAAGTAATTGAAACTATTGCTACTTCATAAAAGGGCCAGTCTTCACCCTGTCACATAATTTCCCCTCAGCTGTTGTAAAACAGCATAATTAATAAGATATTTGTTGTATAAGAGCAAGCAGTCTGTTCATGAAACAGCTAAAACTCCACCAAATGAGAGAGTTCAGAAAGAATCCTCATTTCTTCTCTGCATGTGAGGAACACGGATTATGGTAGCCTTGAGACAGAATAGCAGGCACTGAGAGCTGGCTTCTCAGGAAGAAAGCCTGGAAGTGCCATATAATTCCTGAGTATTCTCCCATACACTATTACCTTGAATTAAAGCCCAGCCTACTGATAAGACTCCTCTAACAAGCAGAGCACATTCTTGCAGCATTAACTTCTCACTCAAGACTTCAGGAAGGAAGAGGGTGCCTTCAAATTAAAGCCCAGCCTGCACAATTGAAAAGTGATCCAACTGCCATCCTCTGAAAACCCAGGGCAGGCATTTTGAAGCAGCCATTTTAAATATCAGAGCACATAATTTTGCAGCAATAGCCTACAAAAATCTGTTTCTACTACAAATGCAAGTTCTGGCACTCAACAGCAGCTTTGCACTGTGCTGCCAGTTTACAGACACAACTTGTAAGGCATTTACAGACTCTCTAGTCCTACAGGGACTTTCTAAAGGCAAAACCCCCCTTCCTTGCCAGAACACTATAAATATAAAATAGGCTTTTATTACTGTAAACTTGGATTATCTTCTGAAATCAAACAGTCATACGAGTTTGTATGCCAAACATTTGTTTCTGCTCACTGGAAGCATCAATGCTACAAAGCAGCCTAAGTAACACTTTTCCTCCCACACTCGAGTCTCTAACAGTACCAAACATCCTCTTCTGACCAACCTGTGTCTGCAGAACTCGTGTGTGTGTCTAGAAATCACACCCGATTATTATGCAGCTTCCTGTCCCAATTCCCACTTCAAAATACTTCCCACTCAGTTATAGGTAAAATACTCATCCATGCTGCTGCCCAAAGTCATCAAAACCACTGGCTTTAGGAAAAAGAAACTAGTTAAATGAAAGACATCATCTGCCTCAACCACTCAACTGCATAAAAACCAAGAGCATCCTAGCAGAAGTGTTACATCCTAGTGTTGTCCACTAATAAAACCTAGGAAATCATTCCAAACAGGATACAAGTGTCCTGTTTATATGGAAAAAAAGCTCTTATGACTTCTGAGCAAGGTCAGAAGCCAGTCACTTCAGGTAGCACAGTATTGCATCTATGATGTTGCAAGCCTGGTTGGTGAAGGACTTCCTCATTTGTGTCTTGTGGTTTTAGGGATGGGGAAAGGAAAGAAAAAATTATTGACTCTCCTTGTAGAAACATCTTCACAATAAAAAAAGGAGTCCACCCCAAAATATTCAAAGTATTATTTAAATGTGGTTAATCCCACCTCCACTGCCAAGAGAAAACAGAAATTGGAGCCTAGAAATACATGTCTCTCTCAAGCTTTTTATTCACAAGATGGGGTGGAGTGCCCTTGTGCAGACACTACTCTGTCCTAAGCACCCTGAAACCACTTGGAAAGGCTTTATTTTTGCCTTCAATTTACTTGGGCTTCAGAAAACAAAACAAAACAACTGAAATGAAAGAAAGAATTTCTCTAAAAAGATCTTTAAAATTAATTGACCAAAAATAAGATGAGATATGATGGGGGAAAAAAGGGCAGAACTGAACAGAATCAGAGATTGTGTCAACCACACCAAGTCTGCGTCACAGAGGACAAACCTCAGAGGAAAAACATCAGAAGAGGAATTACATTTCTGGGATAAAGATGAGGGGTGAACATGAGAGAAAAATGAGAGGAAAACTGTGTAAGGTTGCACTTATCCAAGGGGAAAAAAAATCCACCTCTATTCTTTCCCTTCTGAAAGGCCATAAAGAATAATAGTCCAGCTGTTAATTTTGAGATGGCTTTGCTTTCTTTTTTCTTTTTGGACCTTGAAAAGTGATTTCAAACCAGTTCTTACTGTTTCCTCCCCTCATTAGAAAATTCTGATCACACAACCAAAAGCACTGACACCTGGATGAACTCAACTGTTTGCCAGTGTTACAGCAGGAAAAAAAGAGGAGGAGAATTCATCAATTGCACTACTGAATATGAGTTCATTTATACAGAAAAAATGCACATCTTATTGAATGAAAGCAATATGAAAGTAAAACGCCTCTGCAGTGGCACATCACACCAGTATTTAAACAGCTGAGTGTTCAGGATAGCTTTTAAAAATCTAAAAGGGAACTAAATCCAATGCAGCTTCTCAAGCAAAGGTTCTGGAACAGGAAATATCAAAACATTCACATTCTTTCTAAGAAGTCTGTATGTCTTCTCCCCATCGTAGACACTGCCCAAATTAAAATACAATCCCATCAACAGAGCACAACCAGTTGAGTTTAATAGTCTCTAGATTTGAATTTAATTCTAGGTCAAAGAACAAAACTATCATAATGTATGTGTGTTTAGTAAAACATGATGATAAATGCCTTAAGCTTGGAAGAGATATGTCCCACATATAGTGCTCTGCATGCTCTCAAAACTGCAGTCATCCCTAGAAATCCAACATGGAACATTGTAATACCCTCAGAGCCCAAAGAATGCTGCCCTCTCTGCTCTAAGAGCTGTGGACAACTGCTTTTATTAAGATAATATCTCAATGGAACTCTTCTTCAGTCTGACTAGATACCAACCTTATTTATCATCAACTTCATTTATTATCCTCATCCTATAATTAATTATGCCTACAATTAATGATAGTGCTCACAAACAGTATATGAAAGATAGTCTTTATTGTAAACATATTTTTTTTCTAGTGAGTCAATGCTATCTGAGAAGCAGAAGCCAATGCAAACATCACAAATCTGGGGAGCCAGATGAAATGCCAATCTCTGCCTAAATTCTTGAGGTTGCATGACTGCTCTTTTTTAATTACAGGTACTAATAGATAACTGAATGACAAAGGAAAAAGTTTACTGATCCTAAGAATTCTCCTTCACAGTTTGTGACTTTTCTCTCATTTACTCCAGCAACACTTGGCATTTACAACCAGACAAGTATCTCTATTTGCTACACCACAAATGCAGACATGAAGCTCACCCACATGATGCATTATTTATAAAGAATATGCAGAATATTCTTCTCCTACAGAGCTGTTCTCTTCCTCTTATATCTTTCTCCAAACCATTTCCACAAGCTTATTCCTCTGCCTTTGTGCTTCCTCTCCCTTTCCTCCACATCTTTCCTCCACCACTGCACTGCAGCAGAAGCAAGAATGTGTGTATTTAGTAAGCAAGGAACCTTAAGTGACATCAAAAAGAAAAGTGTCTAACCAGTATCACCTTTCCTGAGTCCCCAGTAATCAAAATTATCTGGAGGAACCAAAACTAAAAACCAGACCAGAACGTAGGCTAATCTTTTAAAGTTTGTGTATCCAGAGGGTGATCTGGATACACAAGGAGCACTGTTCCATGGCTATTTGGCAGTAAAGACCAACTTCACCACCTGAATCACCAGCTACACTGACTGCAGAGGGAGTCTCAGCAGGCAAGACCCAGTAGGTTCAAATTAGATAAACACACAATCACGGAGCTCTCTAAAAAACCAACATACACAACTTGCCTTTTTTTCTTATACATACAGCCAACTTTATCAAACTTTTTCTTGTTAACCATGCATATATTTTACATTTAAAATGTAATTTATGTGTTAAAAGTTATTTCCCAAAATTTACATTTGTTTTAAAGAGAAATTCGGGACTCAAACGTTTTCATCCTGACACGATTTACATTTGAGTTGATGTCTGTAATTTAATGATTACTGTCAAGACATAATCAATCTTGTTATCGATTCATCTAACACCAATATAGCAACCAAGAAGAAACAATAGTTGAGGTCATCATGAAGAAATCCTCATGTAGCACAGATCCTGGCAGTTAATAGAGCACTGAAAAGTTTTGTGCTTAAGTACAACCATGATATCACATCTGATGATTAAACTCAATGTCAGAGAACACTCTGGCAGCAATACATGAAATGAGGAAGCATCAGTCAATTTTTTTGCTTTCACAACAAGAGGGAAAAAAAAGGCATTTTTATTGTCATAGCACTTCCAGCAAGTTGATTTTAAAAAGGAGATTTCATGCCAAAGTCGGCTGTTTAATCAGATAAAGAAGGCTTTCCTATTTCCCATTGTATAGATCAAGTTGGCTACAGGAGGCACACAGAGCTTTGAGAAGCACATTTTTCCGTGAGGGCTGTATCGTTTGATCATAGCAAAGCACGGGGACTGCTGGGTAATCTGAATCAGAGCTGCAGCAAAAGGGAACCAGGCAGCCTGCTGAGGCCAAGATAACCATGCCACCCCCAGCCCACAGCACTCCCCGTCACAGACCTGGCTGTGGGGAGAAGCACCCATCTCCATCTACAAATTTGTCAGGAAGGTTTTCACGTGGCTCTCAATTAATGCAAATTTTTAATTCAAAGCTCACCTATAATGATTTTAACAAATGCATGCTAAGACCAGTCCCTTTGCATTGATGAAGATTCTCCCAACTGCTTTCAAAACAATAAATTTCAAACCTGCTTTGAAGGTGATATGTAGAATTTTCTATACAAGTCTTTTCAAGAGATGTAGCAATTTATGAACTCAATAAAACCCAAAAAAACCAGTGTTTTTGTTAGAAGACAGGACACATCTACCTCTGATGCTGTTCACTGCCTTCCCCAGGAGACTGCAAGCAGCAAAGGATTGGTGGGTTAGGTCACCTGATAGCCAGAAAGATGACAGACGAACCCACGGACCGGTGAATAGGTCACAAGGGACCCCTGAGCAGGACAAAGTTTAGAAACTCAGCTTTTCACCAGGTACTGGTCCTGAAACACCACTCTGGCACTTCCAGCCTCCTAACTTATCTACAGTAGCAAGCAGCCCTTCAAGACTCCACGTTCTTTTGTTGACTTATCTTTCACACTCCAATTCTGAACCAAATTTGGTTCTGGACTGTGAAGAAGGCACTGCAAGAAGATCCATCCAAGCACTTTAACTCTTTTCACTGAAATCCTCTTGAAATCACTGAACTGGAGGAAAAGTCTTCAAAGCTGCAACCAAAAAAATGCCAAACTAAAAACATTAGAGACTGATTAAACACAAACTCAAGCCACTATGTCACTATATCCTGAAATGCAAGACAAATACTTTCCCATACTTTCACAAATATTGCCATTTTTCCATGCACTACCAGTATTGGTAATAACTTAAAAGGTTGGTTTCAGCATCCCTGTATAAACAGAACATGTAAAAGCCTGTAAAGTGAAATTGGAGCCAATGCTCTACATTGGGTTTAAGTTGCATGTTTAAGTAGGAGCAGAGCATTAACTGAGGCAATTGCAATTTGCTTATTTATTTTCTGAGTCCCAGTGGGCAAGAATATAACTGGTTCTCGTAGAAGCATTTGGAGCAGAACAAAATAAAGCACTGAAAGTTTATGTTGTTACATTTAATAATTCTAAAAGGAAACGGTGGGGTGGGTGTTTTCTTGTTGTCATTCCCCATCACATCATCATCCCACTCTCTTCAACGTTGAGTTTGAGAAAATGCAGCAGGCTCCTTTTTGCTCCATCTGGTACAGACAGACCATGCGCCCATCCATTCACAAAACAGAACAAGGGATTCACGCAGCAAACCTTGGTTTGGCTTTTTCCATTTCAAGTTTCCTTTCATTTTCACATACTGAAGCACTGTAGATGTGATCACTTTTCCCAAGTATTCAAAAAAACTTTTACACTTCCTTTCAGAGAAACTGCCATTGCCAGCAGTCCAGAGCTTTAAATTTCATATATACTCAGTCTGGTATTAACTGTCATAATACTATTTCTAAATGCAACATTCATTCATGGCAAGAACTGAATGATCTCATCTCCATCTCATTGCTAAAAAGTTAGTTTTGAATTAGCAAATTTTTCACACATGGTCATGTCAGTTTGGCATTAAGAAAGCTGCTCTTCCTTCCAATAGTTCAATCCTAGAGTCCTAAACTAGCCCACCTTGGAAGGAACCTCAAGAAATCACCTGGTCCAATCTTTCGTAGGAAGGAAAGCCTAGGTAAGATTCTCTAGTTCCATGTCCAATCACATTTTGAAAACATACATGTTTAGAAAAGAAATTAATAGAAAGAATCATGAGAAAATACCTAAAAAACAAATGATTAGACTAAGGAGTCTAAAGACCAAAAACTTCAACAAACCAAATCACAGCACATTTTTTAAGTAAATAAACCCCTCCACGTGCACAGACATTATAACAAGATAATAATTTTGAAAAAGCATTTAGAGAATTTAAAACAAGCTACCCCATCACCAGCACATTTATGCTGAATAAAGAAAAGCTACGAAGCACAGCTGTTTGCAGCAAAAACCAACAAATCTTCAAGTACAATACCTCTGCATTTAGGTGATGGCAACAACAGTACCTGCGACACTACTCTGTAGTTTGTTCTGTCAGTAGCTCGTTAACAAAAACATCTCAATCACATATTCTTAACTGCAGTTGCAGCATGTCACAACTCAACTCCCGTGATATGTTTATCACAAATGACAGGCTACACAGGGTACTATTTCTCTTCTGCAGAAAAACAACTGCAACTTTGTTTTTCATCTTCCCTGTGTGCTGTCCATGACACCCTCCCAGCTGAAGTCTCCTTCCTATTGGGTGCTTTTCAAATCTCCATCCTTCTTCAGAGGAAGAAAAATGTGAAGAGGCCTTTTAATTCTAACCTTGCCTAAACAGTTTTATGCTCAATATAATTTAACACAAATTAGTGCTACAGCAAGAAGCCACGGGAAGAAATCAGCACATCCTACATTTTCTCCTGTTACTAGAAAGGCTTTCCAGGACACTTAGAACATAGTTAGGCATCACCTATATGAAGAAACTACCTTTGTCAAACTAAGCCAAAGGTGCTTTGAACCTTCTACATACCAAGGGGGAAGACAAACCTATACAAAATATACCTGGCACAGCACTTTAACACACCCTGCATTATTCACTAATAATGTAAAATCAGATGGTCCAGAAGTCTCAGGCAACCTTTGAGTTAAGCCAATAAGCCAGCTCTAAACAGACACAGTTATGTCAACAAAAGAAATGCACGCTAGTCAAACTCAGTGTTTTTACTGGCATTTTTACTGGGGCTAAATCTGGAAATAGTATCAATTTCAGAAATAGGAAAAAAAAAAGCTAAATACTTCTCTTTGAGTATCAGAAAGCAACAGAGGCCAGAGTATGCACTCAACAGTTAGCTCTGCTACCTGTGAAATGGAGGTACACAACCTGGTGATAAATGAAAGCGCTCAGAAGGCTGAAAGCAGCTGACCATTTCCAAAACTGATGGGCAGGAGGTTTCCAGCTACAATTTGCTGGTCAACAAACCCATGAAAAGAGACTAAGAGAACAATTCACCTGTTTCTATAGAATACAGGAATAAGAAAGGCAAGCCAGGATTGAACAAGTAATTCTGGTAGAAGAGGCATAACAGGACTGCTGCACTCACATTTTCAGTTTTAAAAATACTTTTCTCTCAGACGAAAACCACCACATTTGAGTGATTAAAAAGTGTATTCTCCTCTTCCTCCTATCAGCAAACTTTTGGGGCTGAATCACATCATAAACAAGTCACACTACCAGATGTAGGTGCTTTTTGGTTTGCTAGAAAGATCTGAAGAAAACTGAGAATAGAGATAAAATACACCGCAGTGAAGTCACTGTACTGAATTCATGACATCATAATTGTTGCCATGGCAACTAGCTAGTATCAAGCACAGAATACTGCCTTCACTGCAGAATCAAGGAGCACCCGTGCTGCCACAAAATAAATGTTCTTATTTGAACAAAAATCCAGTCAACAACACAAGAAATAAAATATTACTGCAAGTAGACTGCTTTTTCTATACCTCGTTTTGTTCACCTGGTGTGAGACTTTTTTAACGTGGTGGCACATATAAAGAAGTCTGATATGTATGATTAAAAGAGTATAATTGAAAAAACTACAGTTTTCTTCCAGTGTTCCTCAATTTTTCCAGAGCAGTAGCTCTTCTTGCGTTTTCATCTCCTATGCATCTGATTGCAGTCATATACAACAAAACTCAGCTTAGACATGAAACAGAGGGGGAAAAAAATCAAAAATCCTCCAGTAAACAACATTTTCCATTTCTTATTTCAACAAGCCAGAGATGGTCAGACTAGAACTGTCACACAGCAGCAGAACTAACTGATAAAGAACATATTCCACATTTGGAGCCCATGGTTTCTTTTGTTTAAGGCACCAACAGCGCCTTCGAAGCCCAGTTGCGGTTTTTCATACACTGACTTAACACAGAGCTTCAAATCTGCAGGGCTCCCACAACTGCTTCTTTGTAAATAAAAACCTCAACCCTTTTCCTCTGAACAGTCCTATTTCACATGAGGCAGATCTGCTATTTCCAGCTCCTCCCCATTCACAAATATAAAAGCTTCAAAAACTACAAAGAAGCAGTTGCCAATTTATCAGGTCACAATTATGTTTGTGAGTAGCACTTACAGATAAAATGCACAAGTGCCCCATTTGATGTTGCAAGCTGAAATATCTGTGGGAATAAATCAGTATTAAAAAGGCACACAAAGGAAAGCACATCTGAAAATTAACTTCTTCAAATTAACTTGCTGAATACAAAAGTCAACAGCTGCAGGTCGGTAATAGCAGATAGTGTTTCACACTTCATCCTTATGGCTGATTAGCCGCACAGAAATTGTTTCAAAACAAATTTTAACAAACAGTCCATGCTATATAGTAAAGCATACTTATTTGCTACCTCCAAGGTTCTTAAAGAGCGATCTAAAAATTATTGCTGGACCAAAGAACACTTACACATAACTACATGTAATTAGCCAGTGTGTCTAAACAGTTTCAGTACACACTTGATGGGGTTTTCTCAGCTTCTAAGAAAACAAAACTGCCCTAGTTACCAATTAACAGCACATTTCCACATTGGCTCGGTGCCTTTGTAGGACACTTTCTCTACTGGTATCAAGCACACTGATGACACCAAAACCAAAGGCCAGAAGTACTGCAGTAACCTGCTCTCTCCAGCCTCTTTATAAAGACTGTCCCAACAAATGAGCACCGAACAAAGAGAATACAAACAATAAAGTCAGGAGTTTCAGATACTGAGAATTAGTAGACAGATGTATCCCATACGCCCTGTCCTCAGTGTTCTCTTAATATTACTTCACACAATCAAGTATGATGACTACTACTTGAATGATGACACCACAAAAATCCCAAGTTTAACTCATGTTCCACAATATGAAGAGTACTTGGGAAATTATTAGAGTTGACAACACATTCGAAGGAAATCATAGGAGTGTGCCAATGCACTCCCTCCCACAGAAACACAAGGAAATGAACAGTCTTCCATGGGTCTTTAAAAGTCTTAGGAACAGATGCTGCCTTTGGTGAATACTACTGTGATTCCAATCATATATCCTAATACACCAAATACAGTTAAAACAACTGCCACAAATGCAGAAAACCAAGGAAGTTGATAAAACCTCAAACAAGGTACATCACAAATGTAGAATCCTCTTCTCTGCAGCTGAGTATAAATTTAAGTGTCCATACTAAACATATCACAAATCTATTTGTGATATAAACACAGGACAAATGGCAATGACATTCCTTTCCTCATTAGTACACACTGCATTTCCAGCTCTTACACAATATGAAATCACTGCTTAATATGTAAAAAAAAAAAACCCCACCGTGTCTGCAGCTGATTTTGCTGTTTGAAAGACTGACAGATTAATTGATCCCTTAAGCAACTAATGTGTCTTCTCTGAGAGCACACAGAAAATTATGGATTATCTCAAGACTTTACAAAGCTTTTTACGTGACTTTAAAATGAACTTGTTAAATTAGGTCTTCCCCAACAGTTCTTCTGTTAAGTCTAACTTTTATGTTAATACTAGATAGGGGAATGGAAAGATGTAAGTGCTGGCCCACCTCTGCACATGGTATTTTTCATGTATCACTATTATAAATGTTCCGCTAGGATCTGTAGAGATGACCAAACCACTTGCAAACCTAACCAGATTCACCACAACACAAAGAAACACCATCTGTCCCTTCTCTCTCCCCCCACAAATCAAGCTGAGAAAGGCTAGGGAATTAAGATGCCAAACAACTATTATAACTCCTTTATTCAAACTTCCATATAGCAAATTATTTCCACTGTTGGGAGTCCATCATCCACAATTATAGGAAACTTGAGTGTAAAAGCACTTAAATACAATGCTATATCCACTAAATTTAGCTGTTAGTTTAGAAATAGTTACATTTACTCTAGATACTATTAAAATGTGTTACAACATGTGCCTGGTTCCATTTTCAATTTTAACTGTGCTGAGAATGATATTAATGAAATAGGGGTTTTTTTCTAATCAGGCATGGCTAAAGCATGATCTCAGCAAGTTTTGAGGCACTGGCCTTTATTCACACCTTAGTATATTTAGAATCAGTCCCTTATGCACTGCTGAACTGAACCATGTAAGATGCACCCACATTGCAACGGGGTTCCAAACCAAATTGAATCACAAAATGATGAAACACAGCATTTTAATCTCTCAGAACTGAGAGGAGATATTTACAATGCCACTATCTCCCAAAGTAATGAGTAAAGGAATAGTCTGGAAATAAAAATAACTCAAAATCTACAGATTTCTGCAGTCCCTGTCTGCAGTATAATTCTCATACTCAAGAACCTCTACTTGTCTTAAGGAGTTGAGAATCTGCTCAGTTGTGGACCTCTTACATGAAGTAGTAACAGAGGCAGTGAATTTTTAAAACCCACCCTCTTATATGCACAAACTTTGAGAGCAAAAGGAGCCGCCAGCTCTCCAACTCCCTGGCAGGGAATCAAAAATTACTAGGAAAGCACTTGGAGCAACCTCACACTTGTTCCCCAGAGCTGAAAATGTGCAGAGCAGACAAGGAACATCATCTTGCTTAAACTCTTTTACGGTGCTCCTGAACACTATAGGAAAGGAGTCAAGTACAAAACTTAGGATGCATTGGGAAATAAATGTGAAGGTATTTTCTTTTGGTTTGGAAGAGAACTGAAATCACCATCCTGGCTCTGACCAGAGACCTATCTACCTGACTCTCCTCCAACAATACGCAACTATGAAAGAGTATAAAACCAGGACAAGCACAAGGACAGTTCCTTTGATTACATTCCCAAACACCAAGTTGCAGCCCAGCCCATGACTAAGACAGAGGTAAAGAACATGCTCAGCCTTCTTTGTACCTCCTTGCACAAACTGAAAAAAAGGATAAACAGATAAATGAAAAATTTCTGCACCTTTAGGAGACTCGCTTCTTTGCGAACTGAGTAAAACCAATCAGGAAAACCACACTGGAAAACAATCAGGTTTCTAGTTCGCACTCTTCCACCTGATGTGTTCTCACATAAGAACTTTTACTGTCTTATAATCATGGCTACTTGGCATGCAGCAGTGCAGCCTGGTACTGCTTTTCTTCCTTGCCTTGGCACACCCATCCCAACCAAAGCAAAACCATCCTGGAGGGAAACCAGGAGCTGAAGGAAGGTCAGTGATGAAGAGATTCAAGCTGGGATGTGACACATTGTAACTCATTTGAAGTCAGAAGCTACTAAACCTCAAACTACATACACAGAAGTTCTCCATTGTTCCAAAAGATACTTCTAAACTCCCTAGTTTAGCTAACTTTGCTGCCATAAGCTGTCTAAAATATCTGTAATGGGACTGAAATGGAACAGCAGGTAAAAATGTTCTTATTATAAAGTTCACCTAAGGGAAATGAATTGTAAGTTGCATGCTTCACTTGGGATATACTGGAAATACCACAATTTAAATTGTGTACTTCAGATCAACACAAATTCATTAAAAACAGGAAAGTATCATTGCAAAGTCAATAACACCGGAAAAGGGCTACACATTTCCAACACTGCTAACAGATACCTTCATTGTGAAACAAATATTACAAGTGGAAAGCTACTGTTCCCTCTGCCCTCCTACCTCCTGTCTCCTCATACAATCCCAACACATTTTTTCAAGAAGCCAGGACAGTTTTACAGTCTCTGTCAAAAGCGACAACAGCCCACAGAGTCATGGCCAAATACTTACCCTGCTTACGTTCCTTTTCCTTTTGAGCAGCAGCCCACCCTTCAATTGGATTAAGTGTAACATGAACTGTACCCTCAGGTGTGATGACAAAGCAACTCCAAGGATCCCTCATAAGTTTCAATCTGAATAATCTGGGCTACTTTAGGCAATTCAGACCACAGCCATTACTAACTCAGCTGATTTTATATGGAATGGATTAAAAAGTACCCAAATGGCAATACCCACTGACAAGTGCAGAGGAACAGGAAACACCAACAATCAGAAACAGTAAGGTCTTCCACTACTACGATCAGAGCTAGAAGGAGCTGTCCCCAGCCCCAGCTTTCTGTTACTTTTTCCAAAGCACATGTGCATGCAGGTGTGTGTACATGCATCAGAGGATGGGGTGGGAAATGCTCCCAGAGGAGCTGACAGGCAGGGGAGGCAGCATTTGCTGGCATATCTATCTGTCTGCAGCCTTAGAAAAATTCAAGTATCTATTTAAACTTACATTTGAAAATTCAAATAAAAGCAATAACCTACTAAAGATCAGCAGGTAAAAAAAAAAAAAATCACGAATATTTAGAAATGAATCTTTGCCAACAGAATTCCTGAAAGAAACTTAAATCTCATTTCCCATTCAGCAAACTGTATTAACTAATAATGTAGAAACGAGTGATTCAAACGTGAATCATTTCTACCTGTATTCACTGTACACTCCTCTCCCTCTGCTGCAGCCAAGTAGTATAAAGCCACAACTTCACACTGGTATGGTCAGGCACAAATTACTAAGTCACATGGTATTTTTCAAATAAAACTGAATCATCGAAAGGACAAAGAGAACAAACAGCGAAGGAGCTCACTGCAAAAAAGATGGTGACTTCCTAGCAGCCCTCAAAGAAAAGGAGGAGGAAAAAGATGCAAGCTACACCTCCAGCCTGATTCAACAGGTTTTTATACACTTTATTTTAAAACTTCAACTGTATTTACTAATTTAGTAACTCAGATGTTCATATCTTCCTTTTCCAAAGCTTCATGCCCTGTCATACAGTGTCAAACACACTATATATGCTACTTCATCTCTATACAGCCAAATCAGATTTCTGGGAAGAAAAAAATAAAAGGAATGATGAGCAGAAGGTTTCTTGTCACAATATTACAATTTATAGAAAAGATAAATCTGCCTCAGAGTGATCATATTAAATGGCTGAAGCACTTATGCTTGGGTTTGATGGGGGCTTTTTTAAGGTTGCTTTTACAAGGATGTCAGCCCAAAATTTAGCAGAAGTAATGGTGTCTGTAATTTCCCCAGTACTTTTGTCAATATGTCCTTTAAAGCCACAGTCCTTTCTAAAGACCTGTCTCACTATAAGCAGCACTAAAATAATAGAAACCACTTAATGGTCTCATACACTATTTTTATTGGAGTTTCTGTCCTTGCTACCATTAATGCAATCATACCTATGACAGTACAAACCACACCAAATTTTCAGCATCTGTTGGTTTCCAAGCTGCTATTCTACTTAGGTGCAGTTCCATCTGTGGCTTCCAGATCTATGTACAGCCTACTGCTAAAAGAGAAGGTCCAGTACAGTGCCCACAGCTGTACACTCCCATTGCTTCCCTTTGGCCATTTTAAATCAAGTTCAGCTCATCAACTCAATCAACTGTGGTTTCACAGTGGTTTATATCAAAAAGCAAAGCTATATAACTAAGCTAACCAGAATACAGCCGCTTTTGAAAAGAGGAAGCTTCCTTTCCCTTCCTTCTTTCTCTTTCCTCCACTTTCACTCAGTGGTTCTTGCTACCCCCTTTGCTTGCACTTGAAGGTCTTTGTGGAGCCAATTTCATAAACCAAAGACATAAAATGATCTGGAGCTAGTTTTCCACCAGGTTAGCAAGTTAACCTGGAGCATCCTGGAATCCAGGTAAATCCTAGGACAGGTGCCAAGTAAGTGGTAGGATCACACGGCTGAGAGCATGAGTCCCCATTTATGCCAACAGGAAAGCCATCAGAGAGAATGAAATTATGAGAAGACTTGGGTCAACACGTGTGCTTCTTGTTCCCTTCCTTGATTGGTACTATTATTTGTCTAATCTCATCGTAAGCCAGTTCAAAGAGCTAAACCAACAAAAAACTATTCACTATTTTTGGCGAGGCTTGTTTTCTGCCAATTTAATTCCCTGAACTAGCTCAACAAAGGAATCCAGCAAGCATCTGCACCAGTGCAGGGAAGGAGGCAGGAACACACAGGGAGATGAGGAGAGGCTGGGGCTGATTTAAGCTGTCACTGAACCGCATACCCTGGAGCAGATCTGCATCACACCATAGTTAGAACTGACAGTAATCTGTGCCTGTACAACGGGAGGCCTTCATCGCTGACAGGAGTGTGCCAACAGTGCCAGCACTGAAACATCCTCAGCAAAGTTCAACCTGGGCACCAGCCTGGATGATTGCATGTAAAAGCAGAAGAATCACAGCTCTCTTACCCCTAGAGACACTAGAAAACACTAGCTAATTTTTCCCCCAGCAACACCCCTGTGAAAATGTGCTCTATAATTCCCATTACACAGATTTAGCCCAGAACAGCAAAGCAAGCAAAATTGGTGACAAACTCAGGATTGGAACCCAGTAAATCCTCTACACCAAACCAACACTTCATCACTCAACTATGTTATTAACCCTAAACTAATTCAATTAGTCAGTAGCAGTCCATAAAAGCCCCTTTTGCAAAGACTTTCTAGTGCACTATAAAGCTCACATATACAATACAGTTAACAAATGTGGATATTTCCTAGATAGTTGTGAAATAAGAAACTGGGGAAAGGAATAATACTGAGATCTTAAGTAATTATTTCCTTTTCTGTAGAGAAAAATAAGTGCACACGAAGCAGCATGAGGGCCTATTCACACAATTCAAGAAATTTAATGCAAAGAGCTACAGAAAGGAAAATACATCTACCAATTCTTTTCCCCTCAGATTAGCATTGTAAAATCGTTTCATGTGAAATGCCAGCAATTATTTAATACACCCTAACCGAGACCAGTATCTTCCCTTTAAATTTATCTCCCACACTTAGCCCAACAATTCCCACACTTAACTTGCTCTGTGTAACAATGAAGCACATTTGGAAAAGGGGGGGATTTGTTAACACAGAAGCAAATCTCGGCAGTAGTGAACAGCCATCACTGTAAGTCTATCCAGCAATACGAGATAGTCTTTCATTCACATTCCAGCTTAAGCACAGCCAAGCACATCACATTTGGGATGCTCAAGTCATACTTAATTTTGTTCAACACCTTCTTTTGACAACAGCTTTGTCACCAAGACTCAAAATACGCATGTCAAAGAAGACAGTCGTTTGCCAGGACTGTCACTGATTCTCTCAAGATAAAAATAATAAAGCTGTAAGTGCACGGAGCAGAGGCTGCCTAATTGTCAGCTGTATAAAATAGAAGTATCAAGATTATTGTCCTGAGGGCAACAGAGTTTAAGAGGAATAGAAAAAGACACTACAACCTGTTTTGAAATCTTGAACTCCACAGGAGTCAAAATTTAAGGAAAGCAAATGAAAACTCAGTGCATGCTGCAAAAACTACTGCTAATTTGCCAGAGAACCAGGAGAGTAAACAAACCTGTCTAAGAGGGACTTGAACCCTGTTTAACAGAAAGAAACTGGATGACAGATCAACCCAACCAAAACATCCTGGGCAGCATGGGCAAAACATTTACTAGAGAACTCTTTGCATCTTCACACATCTGGATATAAAGAAAACAGCAAAAGTGTGCTACTCTAAATGCGGAATTTACCGCTTGAAATCTGACAGCTATTATTTCAGTGATGATGGTATTGCAAACTTCATTTTTCTGGGCAATAAATTATTATGATCAAGCCAAAGTAGGAGCAGCACTTCTTCACACACAAGAGACTCCCAACACAGAGTATGCTGATGCTTCCTTGGGCTTACAGACAGACCAAAGCAAAGGCAACCTCACTGATCCCGTCAAACAAGGCACCTCCAGACATCGCCACTATCGCTCGCCAAGACAAGCACTCACAAGGTATCCACATCCAGCATCAGGGACCAGTATTAACACTGAATGCTTGAATTAGGGCTGCAGGCTAATCTCTGAGAAATTGATACTGACAGCAAACCTGAGATATTTTTTCCTATTTAAATAACAGGGTGAGAAGCTTAGATCTTCCCCCCTTCCTTCTGGGAAGCAAGAGGGAAGCTCTAGCTTCTCCAGTTTTAAAACCATCCTGACACACGCCTTCGCAATTCTGCTCCACATGCAGCATGGCTACTGGCATAGCTTGGCCTGTTTTCCAACCAGCTGTCAGACTGCTAAGGTTTGGTCAGTTTGGAAAAAGAGAAGAAAAAAAAAAAGAAAATATAAAAAATGCAGTATCATCTTAATGACTGATTAGATGTAATCAGGCAGTAGAACTATTCCACAGGAGGACACTTCCCTCTGTCTCTAATAAATTAAAAGCTGAAAAGACAGCCAAAATCAAGTATATTCTCCCGGTAAAAATTAGGAAGCACTGTAAGAGTAGCACAATCCTCCATTCTCACCACAGCCATGTAGACAATAGAGAAGAAAAAGTTTCTTTTACTCTCTGACCCAACGTACAGAAAGACGGTCCAAGGAGCAGCTTAAAATCTGACACCTACCTGTGACAAACTAACACACAAGTCTGAGACTCAGACACACACTCGAGACTGAGCAGCAATACTCACAGAGCAGTAATACAGCAGTCTGGGTACCTTCAGACAAGTGAAGGTGATGCCAAGGTTTGGGAAAAGGTGCGTTATGCTAACATGTTGCCTGCGGGCTTCACTGGTAAAGACACATTTCTATCCCTAGCACATTCCAGTAAAATTTTAAGCTGCAACACAGGCACACAGATACATGTTTGAGAGAAATACATCTGTATTTTGGTGTGTAAATACCTGAATTCAGCATTACAAACCCCAGCTCAGCCATAAGACTGCACAAGGCCACTGTCCAGCATTCCATTCGATAAAAATTACTAAAACGCCAGTGACAAAGAAATTTTGTTCGCAAGATGCAATGTACATTTTTATCATGCTGGATAAAATATCTACAGTCTCAGCAGTGGTTAAATTGCTGCTATAAAGGAAATTGTCCTCAGATAAATGGTTTCCCTATGAGAAGGTTTCAGTGCTACACCTCACCCCAGGTCAATAAATCAAATTAACTGCACCTTGTCCTCTGGCCAATGACATCATCGGCTTGACCACATCTTGTGAAGCGAGTGCAAAAACATATGCTATTTAAGGCATGAAATCATATTACTGCTTTTTGTCCAGCCAGCCTTCTGCTGTTGGTCTGTGAAACAGTCAGTCACCTGAACAGTCTCATTACAGCTTCTACAGCTTTTTTTTTCCCTTCTCGTATTCAAGGCCTGTCTTTGCCGAGGGTGAAGAAAAAAGGATAAATAATCTGAGTCGTTATTTTTTTAAATCAAAATGCTTTTCATTAGCTGCAGTGCAGTATTTTGTGACAAATTAAATTTAGAACCAAACTACGAAATACGCCATCTGCACTTGCACGTGAACGCTCTTCCTAGTAGTGTTTCAAAGATGTTTACATGCTAATCTGGCACTGCTACTCTGAAGTACCCTGCTGTTCGGTCCTTTTTCTCCACAGGGTGAAAACAATGGTCACTAATGAAAACCTACACAGTTTTATTTGAAACCCATCCCTGAATAAATATTTTCTAATTTAAATTACTGCCTCCCCCTAATCAAGTAGCCCATTTGTTTTATTTCTAAGTAGACTAATATCTGGTTTAAAACTGAATTACTCCAGACAATTTAAGAGGATTAATTTCAATTTTCACTTGGCGTTCTTATGACACAATCACAGAAAACTTATCTTCCTTTCTAGACCCTGTACTGCCTAGTGGTATCTTCTGTCTTGAAAGCCAAATCTAAATGAAAGAGAGAGGGAAAAAAAAAAAACCACCCTTAACCCAGAACAGTCAAAGATACAAGCAGCGACAAAAGCATCTGACACACTGCACTGTTAAACCTCATCCACATTAAGCAAAAAGAAGGTGAATAAGATTATCTTCAATGCATTCAATTCTGTTTGTGTTCAGAGGGAGGAGGAAAGCTGTTTAGATTTTGAGTGTGTCTTCTATAGCTCTCTCAGCGCCAGGAAACGTAAATTAGAAGCAACTCTCCTTTAAGGAAAAGAATCAAGGACAAAGGGACCAAAAATGCCCATGCCTCTGAAAAGCAGATATGAAAGGAACAGCTTTACAGTCTTGAGTTGCTATAAATTAAAAATAAGCTCCTTATTTAAAAGACATGAGTGTTTGAGAATCTATGAGCAGATCTGATGCTGCTCAAGCCCCAGGAGGGTTTTGTTTTTGCTGGCAGGGGTGGAGTGGAGATGGGGGGGTCATTTTGGTTATTAGTAAATAAATCAAGCAGCAGAGTGAGGCCTAGGCGCCTGCCAGAGGAGCCGGGGCCTGGCTCTCCCCCTCCTCTCCTCACACAGCCTGGGTTTGATCTCGGGGCCCTGTGGGTTTGCCAAGAAAATTTAAAAAAAAAAAGCCAGCGAGCGAGAAAGAAGAATCATATTGAACCACAAAAGCACATGGGGCGAATGTAAAATATAAACACGGCGTTGGGCTCTGAGTGGCTGTTATTAAAGGTCTGAATTACTAAACATGAGAGGCGGGGAAAGCCGGGCGGCCATTTCAATAATATAAACCTCCCCGAATTAGACATTATTCAAATGAGAAGGAGAGAGAAGGAAGAGAGGGAGAGCGCGGGGGAGAGGGACGGGACCGGCACCGCCGTGCCCTGGGGCACAGGGGGAGCGGGGCAAACACCGCCGGGGCAGATCCGGCCCTCGGGGG